>JAMPIQ010000003.1:0-526038 GCA_024699855.1 Aphelenchoides besseyi
TTTTTTTGGAAACGTCCCGACGCATTTTTTTTGCGCTGAATGTAAATCGCATTTCTCAGCAATCAGTTAGCTTTACAGATCAAAAACGGTTTACAAAGTATTTGAGTAAATAGAGCTAAACTACTTGCCGTTTTGCAGCATATGCAATGGTCTGATCAATAGAATTGTCACTTCTTTCGCTGCAATCAGCTAGTTTCAGAATTGCAAAAATGTACACTAGATGTTGAATATCAACCAAAAAAGCAAGCATACTGCAAAACGCGGTTTTTATCTTCGTTATAAAGATGTGCGTATATCGGCCCTCAAGTTTAATGCCATTGTTAACAAGTCATCACCTACTGATCATATATGGCGTCCCACCAAACTTTGAAATTTTAAACTCTTCTATGATACCATCATAAACACTTAGGATAAACTGCACTTCACCTTCTTCGCGCAAAACATGCCAGAATGCATATCAATCGACTCTTTGCAAAGTGGGAAATTCAACGGTTGTCACGACAAATTTTACAAGTATTCGGTAAAAACTGTTTATTTGGTGAATTGGAACGGCCTTTTATGGTGATCGGCAGGACGACAATTGGGAGGAGCCGGTGTCTCGGGCAATTGATCAGTCGCCCAATTGATGGGTGGTCGTCTCATAAACACCTCAAGTGATAAGGCGCAAAAAATAAAACGATCGTAAAAATCTAGAATCGAATGTTTGCTTACATCCGATTTAGACTTTTTCCCATAAATTAACGGCCCGCGCCAAGGATCACGACCGTAGTCGTGACAACGGTATTAGTTTTATCGTGCGGAAACTACTGACAAGGCGAGGTCCTGAGTGGTTCCCGCTACTTTTGCTGAATTATAGATCAATCGACACGGAATTATACGCTGATTCTGAATATACCCATCTTTTTTGCCCAGTCGCAAAATTGGCCGAGTTATTGGCCAAAAACCGAAACACTAAAATTGCCAAAATCGTAATATAGATATGCTGATTATTGTAGTGAAGTCCGCTTATCCTTATCTCACTTCATTATGGAGATATTGGCCGTTTTATTTGGCCGAAATTTATTCCGGGTTATGGTCCGCTAATCTTCCACTGGAAGTGTGAGCTGCAATAGTCGAGTGAGCAAGTGATGGGCTTGCGAACTCTTTTGGAGGTTGCAGGTTCAATTCCTTCGATCGTCACTTTCAAGTGCTGCGTTCTACCAAAACGACTCCAAAAAGTGAGAAAAAACGTCGGTTGGATCCCTCGTAGTCACCTACTATTCACTCTTTTTCCTTTTTGCTTCGTGGACACAAGACAGCAACTTGCATTCGACAACAGACAGAATTGAACCTGCAACCTCCAAAAGAGTTCGCAAGCCCATCACTTGCTCACTCGACTATTGCAGCTCACACTTCCAGTGGAAGATTAGCGGACCATAACCCGGAATAAATTTCGGCCAAATAAAACGGCCAATATCTCCATAATGAAGTGAGATAAGGATAAGCGGACTTCACTACAATAATCAGCATATCTATATTACGATTTTGGCAATTTTAGTGTTTCGGTTTTTGGCCAATAACTCGGCCAATTTTGCGACTGGGCAAAAAAGATGGGTATATTCAGAATCAGCGTATAATTCCGTGTCGATTGATCTATAATTCAGCAAAAGTAGCGGGAACCACTCAGGACCTCGCCTTGTCAGTAAAAATCCATTGTCATAAGCCAAAACATACGAAACCTGGAAAATACGAGTATCAGATGATTCCTTTTGACGAGACAAATTAAACGATAGCATTTTTAGTTCGTTTGAAATGCATGATGACAAGATATGATCACCTGTAACTCGCCGCTAGCAAAAAATCGCTCGCTTTTTGCGTCCACTTCGCAACCTGCTAGCCGCCACCTCTTCCTACTTCCGCTTAATTAACGCCAAATTACCTATCCCTAAACCACCAATTATCGGTTACCTCCTCTAGGCGTGTTCTGCTGGGTTTGTTTCATTGAAAAAGCAGTTTGATACCCATATTGTTGGGATTTCGTAATTCCGGTATTTACTTTTATTGAGTGGTTTCCGCACAATAAATTGGCAACGTCGAAGTCTCACGTAGCGTGAAGTTGATTGACTTGCGTGCATCCTGTCAAGTTTCGCGTGGGTCAGTTAAAGTGCAGCTACTAAAAAACTTACTATTTCTTTCCAGTGAACTAATCAAAAGCTTGCAAACATAATGTGTACTGGTTATCCATTTCTTCTTGTCCATAATGACGAAAAACATAACGCTGTCGAAGAATCTTGCTGGCAACGACGCTCGATAGTTCAAACTACCAATAACAGCATTCGGACGTTGAGCTAGCGATGACATTTCAACTGAAAAACAAACTGCATTCGCGAGCAAACTGGCGTTCAATAGAAGTATTATTGTTATCTGGTTTATGATCATAAGAGCGTTTATCTAGGAAATACTTCAGAGTATGGCTCGCAGTAACCTGATGCTGAAAGAAAATTTAAACGGCATGGCAAAGTGTCACCACGAATCAGCAGTGAAAAGAATCATTCGGTACTCAATGATTGCGTCCCAAAAAGCAGCATTTAAGTTTCGGGCAATAGATAAACGTGCGAATCAAGGTTATTCTTTGCCGCGACACTAAAGACAACAAGATGTTGCGCTTGAAACGCAATTAAATCGAATCTGTGATGTTAGAGAAACAACCTTAGAAATAGCATTTGATCGAGTTCTTCGATGGGTTTTCATACTCTTGTGAGTACATGAATTAGTTCACATTCAAGTTGATACTCAGAAAGAAGTCGAAAATGTTTAAGTTTACACGGTGTCTCGCGAAAATCCCCAATTTCAATCGTGAATAACTTTTTTCATAGCTGATGCTTGTGATGTGGTTTTTTTGGATTAGGTGGCCTGAGCCTGCCAATTTTTGTTGGTACCAAAAGAATCGCAATTGCATTGAGTACATTACCAGCTTTCCGATTTTGGCGCAAATTTGCTCACACTTTTCTCACGATAAAAATGAGTTAGTCGTCAGAGTAGAGGGCATTTGGTGTTCTTCTTTTGCTCAAACAGGAAGTCTAAAAGCTGTTTTGCGACAGCTCGGTCTCATTACGGTTTTCATGGACGGTCAAATGTTCCCGATCAATCTAATTTCAAACGGTAGACCGATGAGTTTAACGAGCTTCGGCAAGTAATGATCGATAAAGCCATTGAAGATTACGAACGCCGCTTCAAAAAGATCATTGATAATGACGGCAAAACTGTCGAAATTTAATCAATAAACGAAAGTATTTTTGGACGCAAAACTGAAAGTGAGCGCGATCCATCATCAATGACTGTAGTTTACAATTTGAATTCATCTCTCTCGAACGTTCATCAGAACACAATGTTTCAAGCAATTTCGATGCGCATTCAACGTCGTTGCTCAAACTACAAATCTCGTACTTTTAAACATCTGAAAGTTTGAACGATTTTACGAATAAACTTTGTCTTTAACTTACTCCTAAGATACGAAAAGATCGTTGGATTAACCAGTCCCGTGTTTCGTTTGGAATGCGTTACCTGCAATTCTACAAAATGTGGGACAGTTGGTGTCTGTGGAGCAGTCAATCTGAAGATGGCCAACGCCATTTTATCATCCACGACCGAACACAGGAATGCAAAGAACGGCCATTTGTGTTTGTTGACCGAACCGAATGGATAGAACATGAGACTGACCGTTGATTTGCGAAGAGTATTTTGTGCGGTCTTACGCCATTCGTTTGAAATAAGTTAAATGAAGAATCCATTACGCAGTCAACATCATCGACTCACCGTCGTGCGAATTGCTCTTTGTTTTTACCCCATCCATCTGAAGTCAAAGTTTTCTATCGTTTTCAATCAGATGACGGAAAACCGCATCCGACGCTCTGCTACTCAACTTTGGTCCTTGAACAGTGGCCATGATTTCGAATTGAACGATCTTCTTGCGAAATCGTCAGTTACAAACGTAAACAAATGAGAAAGTCGACTGAACGCGCTGTTTTGTCGACTGTGTAATGGCAACGCAATTTTATGATCGATTTCTTTGCCGCTAGTAATTTGATTTTCGAACGTTAACGTCTGGGTTTCGTAACGTCGGCCAGAAAGATGCTCAATGAGAACACTTCGTCTTCGTAGAGCACATGCCAACCAAGTCTTTTGTTTCTGAGTTTTATAATGAGAAACGAGCACTGGATTAGTTAAGTGAATGACATTTGAAAGTCGATGTTCCGCAAGTGCAAAATAGTTGTCATCACGTTATTACAGAAATCGCAAGGTTTTGAACGCAAATGATCTCCATGATTCAAGGAAAACTGAACGAACGTTCACTCGTTACCCCTAAACCAATGTTCAATGAAACTTCGGAGCTGCTCAAATCTGAAGACCTTAGGTTACCGGCGACATTATGATTTGCAACCCAAATTTTATGGTTCTTAAAGTAGAAGTTGGTTTGAGTGTTAAACGACCGTATTGTGGACGTAATGAAAAAGCAACAGATCGCATGACTTTCAATCCTAAACTAAACGTTAAATATTGTTGAATGCATCTGAATATTTCTTATGTTCAACTAATTAAAAAACCTCTTAATCACAAGACACGGGGTTCCGGTTGTCAATTTGATAATCCGACATTGCTGCCCAAGACCAATGTACGAAATCAAACAGAAATGGGCGTTCGTTCTACGCACAAATCGCCTGAAGTCTTGTCAATTAAAAACCTGCAAACATCGAAGAAAGATCTTATCAAGACTTCAGTTGGCCAGTTGACATCATTTTTGTTATTGAAGCCGGAAACTCAAGCAAATTATCGTCATACGCAATTTTGTAAAAGCAAGAGGACCTAAGCATTCGAATCGACTGATAAGCACAAGCACACAACTTAATTAATAAACAAACACGTTGCTTTCAGCGGTTCTGAACGTGGATTCTGTAGACTGATAAGCCTCCAAATTGTCAGCACAAATTTCCATTTAAAAGCCCTTCATTCATTGCACTCTTCATCGTTTCTCTGATCAATCATGAACAAGAACTTGTGTTTGTTGGTGTTGCTTTCGATTGTTGCCGTAAACGTGGCAGTCGGACATTTATTCGATTGGCCACAAAATCATCGAATGGCACGCAGTCGACGTCCATCTTCTCCCCGACCATCCTCTCAACGACCATGGTACACGACTCCTTCTAGTCCACGTAAGACTTGTCTCAAAGTTTCATTTCTCAGTTTTGTTGTTTAGAATGCGCTCCAGAAATCTGCTCCACTTATTCTGACAGCTGCTCGTCCAACCCTGAGTGCACGTGCTTCAAGGACGTTAACGGCAATGGAGTTTGCGCCGAATCCGGATGTAAATTTGCTCGCAATATAAAATATTTCACTTTTTTTAGGGTGTAGTGGTGTAGATTCATGTGACAATTGTGATCCTAGCACCAGTGTTTGTATCGTAGGGTCTTGCTGCGGTTACCCTATTTGCAAATCACTTAGCGACACAGAAGCCTGCAAGAATCCGGGGCCAAGCGCTGGAACTGTGTTGAAAGGACGAAAGAACCGCTTGCAACGATGCCGCAACGATTCGCATTGTGGAAAGGGACAATCGTGCAGAATGCACATGAACGGAATGTTCTGCGGTTAAATAGCCACCGAATGTCATACACTTATCATGTGTTAGCAATAAAGCTGGGTTTTCAATTTGAATGTCTATTCGACAAAAAGATCTGATCATATTCACTTGTAATCAGGAACTCGACATTCGCTAATGAAGGTCAGAAGTCAATCAAAACGAACAAACAAACAAAACATTTCTTATCGTTGACAGAAACCACAACAAAGCGGTCAACTTTCATAAGAGGAATAGCAGTCGAGAAGAATTCTGATAAGAAACAAATTGACGTTCCATTGACGTTTCTTCAAAACCTGTCAATTGGAATTAAACGACAAAGTATCATATAAAAGATGCTCACGTGCATTCAACTTGTTCTTTAAGATCGCAGTTTATTATAAAAAGTTGTGATCGGATTTTGTAACACTTTCACCAGATTAGATTTTCAACTTCACAATTGAAAGGTCAAAATCGTGTACGCGATAAGATGGGATACCCTTATTTCGCGGTAATTATTTATTCAGTGTAGAGGAATACAACGCCTGGTCAGCAGAGGGTGTCCAAGTAGTAAGTGGAGAAGGTGATGAGGGAGAAAAAGAGGAGCGATGCAAAGTCCCTGCTGGGGAGAACTAATTCCCGAATCGGGAACAACCGTTAAAAATGAAAACGTCATCGTTTTCGAACAAAGTTTGTTGGTCATACGATCGGTGGTGTATTTTGGATCGAAATCATTTCTTTGGCCATTGGATAAAACTTTTGGAAGTTATGTAACAGTTTTCGTATTCCAATTCAGCGAACAAAAACTTTTCGGATTCGAATTCTCATGTTTGTCTCAAACTGCAATCCTCCTATTCGGCAACCATGAACGGGCAATCAAATTCGACATGTAAGAATGTTCGGTTGTACTTTCGACAAATAGAATAACCTCCGGAAACTTTTGTATTCGAAATTGCCAATCATCCCAACCATCTCAAACATTATATCGACGATGTCCTACCCATTCCTGCTTTTCGGTTGTCAATTGAATGTTATTTTCCCATTGATTCTTTCGACGTTTACTCTTTCGGTCACGTTTCTGAATCCATAAGTTACATTGGCATCCATAAGATCTTTTCAAAAAGCAACTTCGTTTTTGGCCCGCCATTTTAGTCGACAAGATGGCTGATGTCGAAGGTTGCGTTCAACTGCAGAGATGAAATGCAAGTTAAGAGAGATTTACTGTTAATATGCTGGATATTTTAGCAGGATCAATGGGTGTCGAGTGAAAGCATATGTGGAAACTAACTTATATGAATAATATATGATTTAGCACTTCGGTTGCTTGAACGCGTACAAGCGGGAGTTTCGTTGTTTTTCATTTTAGGTTGTCACCATATAGTTCTTGACAAACAAAATCACCTACACAACATCAGTTCTTGTTTATCGTTATATTTCATTGTATGTATTTGAAATGAATTCAAGTCGATATTGTTGAACTGGAAGCTTTTAAATTGAACACAAACGTCATTATGAACTTTAACCAAAGTTGCCTTTTCGAGTGGAAATCGATCATGCAAAATTCAAAATGTTCTGTAGACAACTTCCCAAAAAAGAACTTCAAGTAATTTGGTTGTCATTTTGAGAGTTTCCAGTTGATGTGTTTAAACCTTACGACAAAGACGCAATCGTGAAACGCTTTGTTCTTTCATATCCTCGCAGCCATTTCACAGATGTTCAAAAGAAAGATTGTGCAACCCAAACAAATTTCCTCGCGGTAATCACAAGAATGTCCCATCGATCGAGCAAGTCTTTGTATTAGTTTGACTTTGATTCAGTCGTACAACTAGTGTAAAAGATGATGGTCGATCCCTCTATCTCAAGTCAAATGGAATGGAGAACGACGCAAACGTCCAAAGTAAACTTTTCTCCATACTGTACAAATGGAAACTTCTACGTTTATTACACTCGTAGCCAATTAAAAGTGATTGATTTTATGGACATGAAAGAAAAGTAAGTTGTTTGAGTTCATTCATTACGAAACTAACCTTTAGGTCTTTGAACGTTGATTGGAAATCAATTATAGACCAAAGTTTTCACATTCGTGGTGTCGCGCTAACAACCTCCGACACGTTAGTTGTCGTTTTAGAAAACAAGATTGACCGTTTAATCTGCATCGTCATTTTAACAGTCGATCTTGAAACTTGCAAATGTTTTTTTCGTAGTAGCATTTCTAAACATGAAACCAGCGAATTTAAACGTCTTTATCTAATGAATGATAGATTTGGTTATTTGACAAAAAACCAAACACTCCACTTATATCGACTTACAGCCGATAATATTGAAGTGGTAAAAGAAGTAAAACTGCCGGAGAATCTCGTTTTAACTGGAATCATTAATGACAACGTTTATGCGTATGAGCCGACGGAATCAGACGAATTCAACTTCAAAAATATGGTTAAAATTTGCCTTCAAAATGGAAAGCAAACAACGTTGAAGCTTTGCGATAAGGCCATTAACTGCAGGCACATGTCATTTGTAAGTACAGACAAAGATCCACAATCAATGTTTTTGCTTTAGAACCGTGTAACTAGCCAGTGGATTGGAGACACTTTGGCTGTTTCACAACTTGAATACGACAAAAATGTTGGGAAACTGTTCACTCGTCTCTTTGTTCTTAATCTTGGCTCATTGAAATGGCGAACATTGGATGTTCAGTTTCAAGCATATTTTAGTCAACTAATCACAAACAACGAGAACATTTTGATTGTGAGAACGTGGGAACATGAAGAGGCCAATTGGACTGAGAATTGTTTCTACCGTTTGATAATTAAGTAAGTGCCTTTACTCCTCTCTAATCACTAAATATCTTTCAGTCGTCCCATTCAACTAAATATTTTAGCGTGGTTATCAGTCCACAAACAAGCACAACAAAATCCAAACCTCGATTTGAGCCAATTGTCTTTTTCTTCTTCAAATTATTCTTAAAGCCATAAGAGTTTGTTATTATTGTTGTCAATAAAACGTTTGAATTTTGTTGCAAAGTGATTTAGAGGACAGCAAGTCGAATTATCTAGATGAGTGTCGTAGATTGTTTTGTTTATCTCACTTGACTACGCAGTTTGGTATTCCCGCTATGACCAGTTATCTCACAGCTACGGAGCAAGACATTGGAAATTTTGTTTCAATTTGAAAACACAATTGAGCTTACACTTTTGTTCAAAGGTTTATTTCGTATAAATAAACTTTGTTAGACACAACAATCTCTTTAACAGTCTCTTGGGTTTTCAATCCTGATGCTCCATGACGCCGCAACCACCCAAATTCGGTCGCCACAGTTCGAAACCCAATTGGCAAAGTTCGTCCTCGATCATTTTCAACAACGTTGGCGACGCTTCTGAAAAGATGTAAACTATCCCTTTTATGGGGTTTACCTTTGGTTATGAAAGCAAAGCACGTTCCACCTCCGCCAGCGCCGCTAAGTTTGGTGTGAATGCCATATCGAGCCAACAAAGCGCAAATCTGCGTCGACTTCGCGTGTCCAACACCAAGACCGTTTAGAAGGTGGTTGTTAATTCGACACAGCTCCTGAATATAGACATCCAATTGCAGATGAATGGACACTAACCTGCAGTCCTTCGTATTCTTTTTCGTCGCTCAAATCGACATCACCGTTAGACTGAATGGCCGGCAATTGAGTGAGTAGTCGGGCGGCTTCTTTTGCAATTTCATCGATTGAATCAAAGATTCTCCCCAAGACTTCCGGGTACTAAAAACAATTAAAGAAAAAAGAATTGGTTTGACTTACTTTTTCCAACTTCTGTTTTACGATTCCAACCATATGCAACGTATTCCGTTCGACCCGTGTGTTCACGATAATCACTCGCAAATCGGCCTTACAAGAAATGGGCATTGGTGGTTGGCCTTGTTGATACGAGATCAAACCACCTGAAAACAAACGGCAATTCCACAAAGGAAACCGAACAAACCTCGTGCACAAACAACAACATCCAATCCGGAGGTTTTGCCGTGAATCAACGACTCCGCAGCTTTTGCCCATCGCTCAATTGTGCACAAACTCTCATCAGTCCACATCTTCCCATCGACTGAATCGACCGATGGCTCTTCAACAATGTCGGCCAATCGTAAAATGGCGGCACACAACGACACACAATAGGCAGCCGAAGAGCCCAAACCCACGCGAACCGGAACTTTGGAGCTCACGATCAACTTGAACGGCGCTATTTCGCTAAATGTTACAGTAAAATTGGAAGCTTCGAAAACTTGAAAGCTCACCGATTTCTTGTCATCGCACCCAAAAGCACATAGAGGAATGTCAACATTGCCAAATTGACGGGTGTTGAGAGCCTAAAAACCAATTGAAAACAACAAACTTCAACTCACCCATCGGTCTGTTCGATCAGCTCTTTAGCCAACGGAACAGCGATGTCGGGAAGTGGCGGCAGCTGAGAATCGAAATCAACGTCTTCGCGGCAAATTCGATCTGAAAAGTTTCGCCAATCGGAAGAATTCTTTTCGAATAAACGAACCCAATTTGGCTGCCGCATCAAAGAGCTTTCGACGGCTAAAAGATCGACAGAAACTCAAATCTGACAAATTCAATTCAATTTGATCGACGTTTCTTGACGACGGTCGAATCCACAGCTCCGTCGTCGTACGAAGTCCAATCGAACCAGCGATAGCGGTCTGAAAAGTTCACATTCGGAAGCCACTTTTACCACTTACTTTGCCGTAGACCACTGCATGTTCACCGAACAAAATCGTTTTTCCGGGAGCCGAAAAGCGATGGACCGTTGAGTCAGTTGTTGTCGAATCGGCATCGCCACAACTTGACATCTTCGATTTGGAAGCCTTTAGAGTTTCGGCGCTTGTTGATAAGAAAACGGAGAAGAACTAAGTTCAAGGTTACCGCATTTTTTCGCCGTCTGTCAAATCTGACGATCACGGTTTTGATGAATGAGAACGAAAGTTGTGTTTCCGAGCGAAAAGTGTGAACCGTTTCGTTGCTCAAACACGTGAACTTTTGCACCTTCATGCCACTCAAACGGTCGATTCGTAGCCACAAACTCAAAATTTTCCCACTATGAAATGAACTTTCGATTCGTATGGCTTACTTGTTGGGCCCCGGACCACGATTATTGTTTCACTACACGACGTTCTTCTCAATTGAAATGTTCGTTTTGTTGGGTCTGATAATCAACCGACACTTTAGAACCATTCTTTTTGGTGCAGAACTTGATCGAAATGTTGTGCCATTCGACTGTTCAAAGATCATATACATGCGCTTATAACGATTGTCATTCGTTCTTTATTGAATTGATTCATAAATTTGATTGCGCTATTCGTTTTTGAGCCCGACAAAGTTGATCTTCTGCAACGTACGAAACAAAGTAGTCGTAGTCTTCACTAACGTTTTCCATCTAATCGATTAGCAGTACACACATGTCGAACAACGATTGATCCTGAAATCGATATGATAAATATTCGACGAATTTAAGATTACTGTATCAATGTAATCGGAAGGATATAGAACGATGTTTGCACCGTTGACTGTGTAAACCAAATCAGGGTACGTAGCCAGAGATTGGTTGTCGCATTTCACTTTGCTCAGCGAATCGATAATTTAAGCGTCCAATTGATCGGTAACAGAGTCGAAAACTGCTTTCGGAGCTCGCAGCAAAAACTCTTGCTCATTATAAAGTCCACGATGGTACCGTGTTGTTGTTTACGTACCAAGCGAGATTCTGAAACAAACAGTTTAGTGGTTTTAATACAGTACTCACTTGTCGACAGTAAACGTTTAATTTACGGAAGTACATAACTCTTCAGTGGCTGTACGAGCCTGAAGAGATAAATGAACAAGAGCGAGAAGTAACAGAGAACTCAAGTTCTACATATTATTAGTTAAGGAAATCGGCTGATATCCTTCTTTTTATACTCAATTTCTAAGGCGTTTTCAAAAGACGTTGTGCTCACAACAAACACACAAATATGCACTTCATACAAGTTTTCGCTAATCGGTGCTGAATAAAATGATTGTTTCTTTGTTACTCTGACGCCAATCGTAAATTAGAGAGTCAATTTTGAAGAAACCTTTTTGATAACAAGTAAAACGATGAAAACGCAAGAAATTTATTTCCGCTACGAAGCCAAACTGGCCGTTTAAATTCTAGGATTATACTCAGAAATATGGATTCTCTACATGTTTGATAACTTCATTAACGTCTAGTTCGCCCGACATTGTTCTTAAGAATTGTTAGTTGACTCGATTGCTATTCGTATCTGCGTAGTTGAACATGGAAATTGTGTCGTTGTCAATGTCCCACTTTACACAATAGGCAAACTGGAATGGCAATCCAAGAGTGTAGGGCGTCGTAAAATCGCTAAGATCACTTTGTTGTTTTGTTCTCGAGAGTTTGGATTTAGCCACTTCTATTGATCAAAAAGAAATTTTTTGATTAAGTGACTTTCGAATTGAAAGAACAAAACAACAAAGTACCCAGTGAACTGCGCCAATTTGACGACACACTGGTCATTGCCCAGATTCAAATCGACGATGTAAATAGTCGAAGGCACAGCCAAATCGACATCACCAATCGTGAACACAAAGTCGTCGAATTTTCCGATGTTTGAACATTCGGTTGTGTACAGTTGACGATCGTAATCATAGTCAGGTTGAATGACATCAAAGATCAAATTGAATGCATCTTCTGGCACTACCATAGTTGGTAGCCTAAGCCACGCTGTTAAGCCACTGATTAGAAAACTAACCCGCTATCGATTTTAGCAACATCTCCATTAATCTTTTGTTTTCCGAAAGCAAACGAATCCAATTTGAAGCTTAACGAGTTGTAGGTATCGTCGAAATACAAAGAAGTACTAGCGATTTGAGGGGGTTCACAGAAAGTGGACATTTGACCAAAAATAATCTCTCCAGACGTATCTTCAGCGTTATCATCCCACGTTCTAAAAACAGTTGGATTTTGAAAAGTATTAAACTCACTCTCTACATGCCATCGAAAAATAACGCGGCAATTCCGGAGTCGCAGCAAATATGTTCAGGATAAACGCAGAATCGGCGGTAGGCGGATCGTTTTTTAGTCTTGGATTCCAAGATAATCCAAGTGCGCCTAAACAACTACACTATTTGGTCTTAACAACTTCTTACCCGAAACAAAGCCGTTAAACTTGGGATCATACCTTCAGATGAACTCATGAGCAAAATAAAACTCTCGAAACGTACCATTGGCCTTCTATTCTATTGACGACTCCAAACGATTGATTCCACGCTCCATAGTAATTAACACGATCGTAGAAGACTTTTCCGTAGATTCCATAGTCCGCAGAGGTCGATTGAAACACTCGGCCGCTGTCAACGGCCGTCGATTTGCTAAACACCAACAAGTTAGAAGTTATTTTCAAACTTACGGATCACTTGTATTGAAGGTGTCAACATTGGAACCGTGCGGATAAGTTGAATCCAACAACCAAAAATCGCTGGCTCCCGTCTCAACGGAAACGATAAAAAGTTTCGCTTAAACAACATCGTTCGAATCGTTTGGTTGGCACTTACGTGACTCTCCAACAAAAACGACATCAATGATGTATTCTTTCGAGTAGTTTGGAATGTAGTTCCGATGGTCGATAGGTCGAAAATTGCGAAGTGATTTCAATTTGATCACGTTTGAACGCCCATTTCCGGCAACACACACATTAGAAGCCAAAAGAATAAATGGGACAAGAAGCAATAACAACTTCATTTGTGAAAAATGTAAATCTGTAACTGTTGATTCTTTTTGTTTTTAACCAAACACCCAAAGAAATGTTTCGTCAAAAGGTTTGCTGTCGGGGTTCTTATCGTTTTCCGGCGCCTGGAATTTGCCCGAAGATAAGCAGCCACTCGTTAATTGAATTGATTTTATGTGTTGGGTTTCAATAATCGATCTGAAGATCATATCAAGAGAACATCATAGAACAGCATACTTGCTGATTTTAGATTCTTGAGTGAAAAGTGAATCTGCTCTTCTCATTTAAAGGACGATATCAATTCTGGAAGTTACTATGCTTTAAGATACTTAACTTAAAACTCGTGAACGTAAAATTCATGAGTCAACAAAAGTAAAAGCTAATGGCCTCTGACTGCACGTAAAATAACCAAATCTTTTCAAGAAGAGCTCGCAACTTTAATATTGAAACAAAATCAGTTTATTGCAAGATCGAAATACAGAAAATGAAACTCTTAGAACAAGTAAACCAAATGCGAAATTCCATAACAATAAAAGAAAGAACATAAAACAGAATAGTCAGGAACTGATAACGAAGAGACGAACTCATCAAAAAAGAACAGAAAGAAATTTATTGCAACTTCTTGATCGGGACGATCTCGCTCTGAAAACACAAGAGTTATAGTCGAGTAACCGACTAGAACTCACTGAAATCTTATTGTTATTGTCCAATCTATGAATCGTTTGTGTCAACTGCAAAATCAAAAGCTCGTAGGACACATGTGATGAACGTCGAGAATCACGAATCAACACGAACCAGGAGTGGACAATGTCGGTTTGATACGTAGTTGACGGTGTGGTCCAAAATTTAACTTTTTGTCGATAACTCTCGTGGTATCGTTTCTTAAACCATTTGAATTTCTGACCGAAAATCCGCATCAGTTGATAGAAAAGTGACTCTAAATCATCAAGTGGAGCCACGAGCTGAAACAAAGATTAGAAGTTACTTGAGAATCCTTAATTACTGTATCAACATAACCAGCACGTGGAATATACGGTAGTGTGCCACAAATCGCGCTATTCGATTTCACCTCTTCTGTTTGAAAATCACATTCACGCAATTCAGCCCATTTAAAGCCAACGGTCATTCCGAAGTCCACCAGTTTCACGTGTACACTCCAATCGTCTTCTGTCCGAACAACACAAAAATTCTCCAATTTGACATCTTGAACGCAAAATCCCAACTCGTGCATTCCATTCAACGCGAAGAGCATCTGGGAAACAAATACGCAAAAATGGAGGTGGAATTTTCTTACGTCTCGAATAGCAACAGCAATTGAATTGTCGCGCATCTTCAAAACCTCCGGATTGTCGACCAAATGACCGAGATTTGGACCCATGAGCTCCATCACAATGATCGGTTCAATACCATAGATTTGCGAGAACAAACAAAAGCGCGGTGAATAATTGTACTTTGCATCAGTAAGTAGTTTCAGGAAAGTGGCCTAAACCCAGTGAACTAGATTGGCAAATGCGAGAACCGACCTCTTTACACAGTTCTTCAAACGCCTGCCGACGGTCTTCTTTCCGACCCAACTGACGGTCGGATATTTTTCCGGCGAAACGTCTTCCATTGTGCCCAACAAGTTCAAAGACCTTAGCTAAAAAGAAGGCCATTAATTGCAAAGACCGTTGCTTACAGTGAGCTCCATGTCCAATAACCCTGGTGGCAAAGAAGTGCACTTGATTGTTCAACAATTGTCGTGACTGTAAGGTCGAGTTGAACCACGCCGGAGCTTCATAGTTCATCTCTTGGTCGATTACAATGTTCAAGTTGTAGTCGGTCATTCCACGACGAATTGAATAAAGACGTTAATTGTCGATCAAATGACAAAGCAAAAGAATAATCGTAGTTAGCCAAATTCTCTTCGCGTTTGTTCAAAAGTTTTAACGTATAAAAAAACAAACCGCCAAATGGCCGACGAAACTAACAAAATGGAAATCGTGTTTTTTCGTTACACTTTGCGGTGAGAATTTGGACCGCAAATCAAACGTTCAGAAGTGTACACAACAACAATGCCATTCGATAGGAACTTTGTTTTTGATCTATTCAAGCGGATGAAAGACGATTAAACACAAATGATCTACTAATCGAGACTTTGAAGTTTATTAGGTTGTGTGTCTTCTTGCAAATAATCGTCGTCTGTGAAAGCACGAGTTTATTTCAATTGACTAACAACAAACGTGGCAGATATAACCAGAAAGAACAAGAACAATGAACACAATCAGTAGACTTCTAGGTTTGAATGTCTCACGACTAAAACAAACCATCAATAAATGATATTTGAACTTACCAAACGCTTGAGCTGTTTCTAAACACAATCAACGATTTGAGCCTTGACAGTGCCACTAAACACGCAACGAAGAACAACAACAAGGAAACGAAACGTTTCGGATTAGAAAGTGGATAATCAACTGAGAACAAAAATAAGATGAAGGGAATCCTGAAATTAAAATATGCTCACTCTGTCGTTTGAAGTACCAAATGTGCTAGTAAATTTGGTGCCGACGTCTTCCGTCAAAGTCATGAAGCCGAATGTTATTTCAGTGAACTCCAATAGCGTTGGTTGTACCAAGAGCAATTTACTAACTGGAAATCGATTGAATTCAATCGTCCAAATCGGATAAGATATTGAGAGTTGAGCACGCTGAAGTTCGACGAGCAGAATCTTCGTCGGAATAGCTAACATTTGCCTTAAGATTGTCGATCAGTTGCAGTTAACAGCTGGATTCCTCTTGTCAAATGGAAGCAGTTTGGATACGTAGTCTAAGAATGGTTGGTTAGGGCTATTGATCTGAAAGAGCATTCGATGAAAATGCCAACTATAAGATGGCTATTCCAATTCACACTAGTAATTCAATTCCAATTGTTCATTGTTGTCTTCTTATGTCCAATTGACTTTTGTTAATCATCTAGAGTTCTAGTTAAGGTATTTGCAATCTGCTCGATCTTATGGAAGTGATATGCAACATCTTTGCATTTTTACGAAAAGTAATTTATGTTTATGATCGAATCTACCGTTCGACAATAAAATTCATAAGCTTATTTTCGTATATAAGTGTCTTTTACTTGTCAAATGTTGTTTTTCACATCTTTCTCTCTATTCATACGAACACTTAAATACAATCCAGCAGATTCGGAAAACCCTTTTGTTTCCTTCCGAATGTAATTTATTATTGTGACGGCTAAACCAGTGGTCCTTAAATTTACGCAGTAAAAACAATGAAACGAACGGTTTTTCGTGTTTTAAAAGTTGTCTCTGGGATTCGTAAATAAGATCGTTTAGATCAACTCGACGACACTAACTCCGTTGAATATACGATTTCATTTCTCCGATTCACTAACAATATAAGTCGGTTTTTGTGTTGATTCGTTGGAATGACACTGTTTCATGATCCGCTACAACGCATCGATTCGGATATGTCGCGTCGGCGAACTAAAGGGGCGGTTCTCACAGCCGATCTTAGACCGCACCCTTCTATTATATTTGGCATCTTGTTTTATGTGTAAGGTCGGAGTATTGTAGTCGCCCTTGTTAGTTGAATAAAGTTCGCTCTACCGAAAGGTCGTTTCGATTTTGTGGCTCACGGCGCCACAGATAGGTGTAATTTGCTGAGCATTCAATCGGTTGGCACTCGTTTGTGTTTTAATGAGATTGTCAAGTGGTTGTTTTCAGAGTAATAATTCCGTTTCGCCCATCTCAAAAGGAGTGCAATCGTCTTGAGTTACTTCACGGTATTCCGAAACTGAGTTTTGTTCTACAATAATGATTTAAGTAAACTAGTGCTCTTATTTTCGCTATTCCTTTGGCATATGATCGTTGTCTATTGTGTTGAGTTTTGCGATTTGACAAAATTGTAATCTAACGAGTTATCTCCTTAGATTGTTTCTGTATTAGGTCCAAAGACGTTAGCCAACCTCCAATCATGTTTATTTATCGTTTCGTAACAATCTTACGCCTGTCTAAAATCAGGTTACAATAGCTATCTGACTTGATTGCCACGCAACATATCCGACGACGACTTTGCCATCAGTCAACTGCCCGACTTTCGATTTCGAGCTACTCGACATAGGAATCGGCATAGACTTGAGAAATAAATCATCGATAACTAACACGATAACATTCGGTAAAATAAACCTCGAAATTATACTTACAAAGCCATTTCCCTTATCCTCCCATGCTCAATTCTCCGAATTTCTTTACTGTTTTTTTGATTACTGCTATTTTCCATACGTCCATCGTTCCAATGACCTTTCACTTCAACGATTCCTCCCTGATTCATATGCAATTCACATGAATGAATGCCACGATTTCATGTCGGGTTTTAAATTTGTTTGGATGAACAATTTTTCACGTGGAGAACCTTAAAAAACCAATTTACCACACTAAAATAATGGTCCTTTAATTCACTCAAATTGCCGAACTCAAATTTGTCCAAATCTGTTTTTGCAACCGCTGCCCAAACGCAGATTTGAATTGCAGAGCCGGTATTGTTCTTCAACACAACCAACCGTGAAATTTCAGTACCTGAGCTTTTAAATGCTTTAACCGAAGAAACAAAACTCCAATTGAAAAAGATTTGGTTCGATAGAAGCCATCGTCTCGTCGGTTGTAAACCATTCTAATGGTACCTCCATTTCGTCCACTTGAAGAAAACGTTAAAAGGAACTCAACTCAAAAAACAACTGGTGTTTGGTCGCGTGTTGAACGCAGTGAACAATCTTAGTGGGAGAAATATTTTATTGATAGAATAAACAAACACACAGAACCTAATATCGGAACGGGAGGTCGGCAGAACTTTTCAACAAAACCCCGAGCCCACTAACAACAGAGATGCCAAGCGGCAAAAACAATCGGCTTGAGACTATGAGGTCCGAACAATGTATTCGAAAAATCTTACAGAACGTTTGTCGGACATCCTGCTAAACCGTACTGCGCGATATGTATACTAAAATACATACGATGATCATCCCACGAATTGCGTTCTCCGGGACACTCCGATTCACAGACCACATAGGGACTTCCCGGTTCCATTGTATTATTATACCAAATCTAAACTATCGAGTTGAATAAATGTCAACAGAACTCACTTCTTTTGCATGATGAATGAATCCCCGATCCATGCTCGGTCGATGAGTGACCATATCTCTAGAATGAGTTATTTGATAGAAATCGGGCACCTACAAACATAATGATCGTATTACGAGCTATGAACTTACCAATCTACTATGTGCAGCCGCGTATTGAGCATCACCGACTCGTGGTTGACTACAAAGCTGACAGTTACGAGTCCTAATTGCAAACTTACCCAGTGTTGTAGAAAGACATTCTACGATTGCTAAACCGACCATCTAACATGATCGCAGCTGAAGCTAAAGAAGAAAGCGCCGCACCAAGCGAATGTCCTTGAACATGTATCGAGTAGTCGGGATATTGTTGAGCTAACAACTCAAACTCCTCCTTCATTCCACCATTCCACAGAGTTATAAAGGCGCGATAAAAGTATCGATGAACTTTTCCCATTCAAAAAAAGTCGGGTCCCAGGTAGTTGTTCGCTTCTTCCCATTGAACTTGGGTACCACGTGATCCTCTGTAAATCAAAGTTCAATCACAATTTTTGTTCTCTTACCGAAACACTACGACAATTGTTTTGTCAGCGTTCAATAGAGCCAAATAGCCATAACAGGTGTTCACGTTGGAATCGTCGTAAAGTAATTCGAAGCGTTTGATCAGCTGCAAAGATGAACAAAACCAACGGTTTTCGACTAACCTGCGCATCAGCATAAAGTTTCTGTAGACAAATCTGAGAATTATCCAAAGACGTAGCACTAGACAACGGGAACATGTATCGTGCAAAAGTTTCGTTGTACGGCAGCGCTGTTGAGATCGTAAGGATTGCAGTCAAGAGAAGAGTAATCATTGTGACTGACTTTCAAACAAGAGATATCACGTGCTTATAAGCTTAACTTCCGACTTATCATAAGAAGCAGTTGCAAACAAAAATCACAATGTTGTTCCATTAAGTTTAGAAAGTAGGATTAATCTGCGCCAAAAGTCATTAAAACCTTGGAACTTGTGCTCAAAGACCAATGATAGCGACCACCGGTGAAAATGTTGTTTGCTTTTCATTCACGCACGGGAACAATAATTGATCTCGTTCTCACAGAATTGATGATTTGAACTGCAGAGGTCAAAAGTTCAAGTGACTTACAATGAAAACACGACCCCATTGAACTAAAAGATACTTAATTCACCTACTCACAAAATTAATTTAGGATTGTTCGAACGAAACAAGTGATTACATATCTAATTGAAATGGAGCAATTGTTTTACTTAAATTCATTTACGCAACTGTTAACCAGAAGTTTATTCAAGAAACTACACGTCATGCACGGTAATGAGATACGTTTGAAGAGATAAGTTGATTAGAACTTTTCATTCTTGTGTGAACTGATCGTAATCGTTAACAAACTGACGATATTTCTTCTGTAATTCCTCGCTGAACGGCTCGTCGGACTTGTGAACTTCGAAGAAAAAGAACAAAAGTAAACGGTGAAGGAACAGATATTGCTGTAAAGACGAGATTTGTGCTCCAAACTCTGATCAAAACTCACGATCGCTGTTTGAATTGCGTACGCACGCATTTTCCTTAATTCACCCACAAGCGCCGGCATCTCCGAACACGAAAGTCCCGAATTGAAACGCTCGAAAATGAACTCCACAGCCACAATCGTTCCGCTTCTTCCGATGCCTGCCGACTGGAAACGAGTTAAAGAAGCATAAACGGGAAACTCACGCAATGAACGACAATCGGCTTCGTACTTTCGCGAACTTCGTCCAACAAAAGCAGTGGGATGGAATTACAAGGCGGGACTCCGCGATCTGAAAAAGGCCGAATTCTCGTTTCTTTTGCCGTCAACCACTTACCTGGCCATGAAATCCATTGATAGTGCTGAACTTGTCGTTTCATTTTCTCGCCGTCAGACGTGCTCCAACGCACCTGCAAACTTGTGACACAGACGGACGGCTCGTCGAAGTTCAACGGTCGAATAGCCGTGTTGGTGACTTCAAAGTCTCCGAATCGCAACGTCTGATTTGCATCGGTGGGCCAATAGTGTGCACACTTTTCGTATCCTTTCTCTCGACAATTACACAACATCACAATGTTCTCCACTTGTTCCTGCACAACCATAAACCAAAAGTCGGTGATCGTGGTTTCCAGCGGTCCCTAAACAAAGATATTTCCCGATATCGAAGCCGAAATACGAACCTGCGTGCAAATGAAACGTTTCGAATTCGTGGGCGTTGAAACGTAATTGGCATGAATGTAGTCATCGGGATGAATGTAGCCATTATGTCGTCGCAATCTGACGCGATAGGCCGGTTGGCATGGAACGTCCTGAAAACAGCGATTTGGGCCTCTAAACAAAGAAACGAACTTTGTAGCGATTGCGTCCCATCTCCCACCACACGGCTGCCATTTCCTTCGTCTCCACGGTCGTCAGATGAGCGTCCATCGACGCTGCGTAGTGTTGTTGGATTTGACGGAATTCCTCGCGCAAATCTTGAACTCCGCATTCCAGCGTTCGTACGACCCATCGAAGAATCTGAAACAAATTCGCCTGCAAACGGTGTTCTTTGATTCAAAATGCCAAAACAATTCCTGATCATTGAAAAGAAACGCGGCTTACCAGCAAAAAGTTAAATTAAACTTTGGAGATCCAAAACGTTACCCGATTTTTTGTCAAACCAGAAAATACAAAAACGGCACTTACCTCACGTTTCGACTCCACGCTTTTAAACTCCATGTGGTGGAAAGCGTGGCCAAAACAAATTAAAAGCGTGTGCGTGAAGGAGGAGAGAGTGTCCCGACGTTTCTATACGTCGATGACCATCTTTTTGACGTTCGGCGCTCACTCGTTTAGGAAATCGAAAACCTTCTCTTCCCACGCCGCACAGATTTTCAGGACGCTAAATTAGAAACTCGGTTTAATACAAAACGGAAACGCGAAAAAAGTTCTCCAGAATAAAAAACGTCTGAAAAATTTGGCGGCTTTGCGTCGACTTTTTTGTTTGGCCAAAAAAGCGCATTCCGAGAAAAACGTCGGGAATACGCGGAACGACGGGACGCTTTTTCTTGGCCGTTTAATACGTTCGATTAATTCGCAGAAAATGGCGATGAGCTGCTTATTCCGAGTATCCGTTGGGGTCGCTTTTGGGCAAACAAAGTGATGAATCAGAGATTAACGTGGAGGTTAATTGATCCGAAGAAACGTGAACTGGTACGATGATAAGATGCATGGACTCCTACGAATAAACCCCGGAAGTCGTCGATGAATTCGAAATTACACGAAACTTTGAAGTCAAAGTTAAAGTGAACTGTTGCAAAATGTTTCAATTCAAAAGGCCGATTCATTTGACAGTTGGTTGTAGTTGTTGAAAGGTAGATTTTGTTCTTGCTGTGAGTTTAGCGGTTTTGGAAGTCAAAATCTATTAAATAGTTTACGGTAACTCAGTTCAAGAGCTTAAGTCAATAAGTAGACATGGTACAATTATACGTCTCTTTTAATTCATTTCAACTTTGTACTCGAATCAAATTCTTCTCGTTGGTAAACGAGTTTGTGGCCAACAAATTTTTCGTCACAAAAATGAACAATTAACTTAATAACATCACACATTAGGGCTTATTGCCGTCATATTTATCATTCAATGTCGAGTTGACTCGGCCGACCCACACGTGTCGAACTTTCCAATTAGTTTGCTGACGATGTTACATTGAAATATCGACGCCATTCGCCGCCCTTATCAATAAGGTTTGTGAACTTCAATCTAGTCGGCAGGTTAAATTTGTTGTCCGTGGATAGCAAGCATTCGAACCTAATCAACGTACCAGTTTGACGCTTGAATTTTCAGTCCCCGATTCGATCTCTTGAAGGTTTCGGTTAGCATTTGATTCGTGGACATTTGGACTTTACTTATATTTTATTTCATCAATGAACAGGTGAAATTTTAAGCCAAAAAGATCGTTTTTGACTATTTAATGTCAACAATTTGATGTCAACAAGTGAGCTGTCAGTCAGAACCGACTTACTGACGATTCTAAGCGGATGCTCGGTTTCTTCGCTAACACCCAACGAAAACAACCTGTTGTCTATGCGCTTTGACACACAAGTCTGCTTATTCGCTATTAATCGCCGTGTAACTCGTGTTTACCGTTTTAAGGATCAGCAAACTTGCGTCACTATATTGACGTAAAATTGCGAGAAAGCATATGAAATTCTGCACTTCAATAGCTCAAGAACAAACCAGAAATTATCGTCGTGTTTTCGAGTATACTCGTTTCTATACTTAAAGCTCAGCTACTCGCGTTAGCTTTCATTCTCAAGTCATAGGTTTACGAAAAAAATGAAAGTCTTACTGTAGATGTTCCATTTATACTCTTAGTTGATTTCTCGCGCTATAGCCGTCTTTCGATTGTTCTATCAACTGTTGTGCTTTCAGAAATGTTCTTCAAATTGCTCATTTTGTTGCTCCTCATTCACAACTGCGATTGTCGTTGGATTGCCAAAGCCGAAGAGTCGAAGTTCCGGCAAGTCGATGTGACCACTTTCGTGGTTCCCAAGAAAGTAAGTCGACAATTGAAGGTATCATATCAATTTGTTTAGTTCTCGTACGTCTACGCGAATCCCATCGTCTCGCCATTTCCAATCTCAAATCCCGACACAACATCGTTCATTTCGCCCAGCGAACTACGTGCTCTTAAATCGACTCGACAAACTCGACAGTCTGAAGAAACCAAAAGACACCCTCTTTGTTTCTTTAGTCTCGCCGTTCCATGTTTCCAATTTCGACCACAAGAATAAACGTTTTTTTACTTTTTGTTTGACAAATCAACAGGTTCGAACTTTACTCACGAGAGAAATGACGGCCAAGAAAGCAATGACTTTAATCCACGAATTTGAAGTTCCGGTTTCTAAGTCGAAACATCGTTTCGTAGAAAAAGGTTAAGACTCACAAGTAAGCAGTTGAAAGTGCAATCGAAACGTTTGCATTCGACTTAAATCGATGGATTGTAGACCATTAACTTTTAGAAGGACGACGATACGAATCATCACGTCGAGTTTGTTACTGCAGCATCAAACTCATGTGCCGCCAACTATTCGATCGAACAAGTGTTGAATAAAGTATTCACGGATGTCATTTACTGGAAATCCAAACGCTTGGTGCTGATGGTCTGACTTCAAAAAGCAGATGGTCGAAGTAAGAATTCTTCTACGATCTTTAATTGCAGTGTTTTGAGCGCTGCTTGACTGTTTCAATCAATAAAAGTAAACTACGAATTTGCATTTATCATAAGTGATCTATGGATCTGACCAACTACACGTGACGGCATTTGTTCTCGACAATTTGTCACCATCTTTCGTATTAAAAACGATGAACGTCGTTTGTACTCAGGAGAATGAAGACAATTTTCAGTTACTGGAATTTACTTACTCGTTTGCCTCTGTAGATTTAAAGTTCAGGTAACCATTTGATTTGCTCTTCTTTGAAGAAGATATTCCTTGATTTTTATAGATGAACTGCTTTCGCTTAAACGAAACAACCGGTCGCAATGTTCTTGAATACGCTGATGATTTCGAAAGCACAAAAACGATTTTGAGTGAGTTTTTCTTACAGTTCAGTTCATCTTTTTAGCAACTCACTACTATTGGCACAACTTCTTTGCGCTTTCTTCGATGATTTTCAACGCTCTTCTTTGCACTGCGATTCTTCGCTTCCCAAACTCGACCATCAAAATCAGTTCCATGCTTTTGTGTAATACGATGATTGACATTCTGAATTCAGCAATTTACATTATTTTTGGTCGAGTGAGTTCTTGCAAGATGCTCATTATAAGCTTCGACTTTCAGTTCGTAATTGTCGGCTACAACAGAATCTTCACTTTGTTTACAAATTTCCAGACCTCAAACGCTACGGAGTTTCTTTACATAAACTTTGCTATAACATCCGTTAATGCCATGAGCACAAATGCGGTGGTTGCTCAATTCGTTTATCGTTTAATGCTCGTCAAAAAGTAAAGATCGATCACAAGATCTTGTATTATTTTTAGCGGTGAACAACCACGTGGTCGTCGACTGCTTTGTTTGCTATTTTTCTCCATTTTACTCACTACTTTCCATTCTTTTGCTCTGAACGCAGCATCTACAAATTATATTTCAGACGAAGATGTTGAAGACTCAGTTGCAATCCTCAGACATTACGGTTTGAAAGTTCAATCATTTAGCATCTACGGTTCTGTTATAGTAAGAGAGTCGTGAAAAGTTTAAACGCGTTTTCAGAAGCCTAATCAAAAACTAAATGTACTTCAAGTCTTGCCAATATTCGTAACACTCATAGAGTTTGGTTTAATTTTCTATTGTGGTTTTGCAATTCGTCATAGACTAAGAACATCTACGGGATTGAGTGCGACAACCAAGAGACTAAACCAATCAATGAATCGCACGGTGTTTTTCATGGTACTTTTTAATTCTCTAGCTCTCACTTTTATCTTTTAGGGACTTATAGTAATCATTACAAGTATCCTACCAATCACCGGTTACACTTTTATGTTATCTCGTTGTCAATCCAACATTCTTGAATCGTTTGTTCTTAAAACATGTCTTCTTTCTGCTCAGTTATTGGATCCTTTAATTACACTCATATTCATCAGGCATTACCGTATTGCTATCTTTCGTTTAATCACGTTTGATTATTTTGAAAAGCAGGTTGTTCGGGCTCCCGCAATCACAACTATTTAATGAGATCGTCTTTTTAAATAAACGTTTTAATCATCTCCATGAGTAAAGTCAAGAGTATGATTGCTCGTTCTGGAGAAACCGTCAGCTGCAGAAACACATTCCATCGATTTTAACTCGAGATTGCACTCTTGTTACTGCCGACTGAATCTCAGATCCTGCAACGGAAACTTTCTAAAGCGCCTAATTACAATCCTCCAGTTAGCACACGCATTGGCAGATCGATATGTTGATCAAAAAAGATTTTTGTTCGTTAAACTCACTACACAGCAGCCGTCTATTCCATCACCGATGCCATCGACAGTCGTTTTTCTTTTCCTCGTTTTTGTGTTTGCTTCTTTCCTCTTGTTTTCGCGAGTTTGATTTTGAATGCAAGGATTCGTTGAGACTAGACGTTCAGAATTATTGCTTACAACCAAAAATGCGATACGATTTGCTTGTCCTTGACAATCAATGCCAAGTGTTTATGAAGATCAATAGAAGGCGTTCAGTTGAAGTTGACTTTGCAATAGAAATCATAAGAGGACTGTGATCTAACAAAAAACTTCAACGATAAACTAATGAAAGGATAGGAGATTGCCGTCTAACTAACGTAACTAATTGGTCCACAAAAGACTTATAATCACGACGCAGAATGCAAACAAAAGAAGTTCGAGAGTAACTGAAACTAATAATATTAAAGAAAACAGAAAGAAGTTAACGTAAGAACCGTTTTCATCACCTTCTAATACTCGCATTATGTTTGACGGAATCGACAACAGAAAGAAAAGAGAATTAAATTGCTTTGTGAATGTTCTCTGCATTCACGTTATGAATACTATGTCGTAAAGAATGACCATCGTAACTACGCAAGTCCCGAGTATGTAACAAAGTTATTGTTAAATAGGACAAAGAGCAAAGAAATGAGGGACGGAACTTAACTGCGATGTAAACGAAGTCAATTATCACGTTGGTTTTGGGTAGATAACAGAGTACAAAATGGAGACGAACCATCATACAACATGGAATATACGCGAGTGTTTGATGTTGGCAATGACGCCATATTGTAAGTTACGAACGGAATCGATGAATACTGCATTCCTATCGGAAAGAAGAGCTATCGGATAAAACAAACATGCCAAAAATGGTTAGAAACGAAGTGATAAGATGGGCAAGTGATCATTGCACTAAGTTTATTCCAAATTGAATGCGAATTAAAAGATTACTTTTGATTTTGATCATGCGAACAAAGAACATTACACAAGTAACCGAAAAACTACAATTAAAAAATCAAGATGTCCACTGAGTTAGTCAGATAAATAGGTGAACTCTTCATGTGGAAATGATCGGAAGATGGGAGGGATTGACGGTGTTAACTTCCAATGATAATCAATGTTGTGAAGTTGGCAGACAAAAGGTATCAAAATAAAGGTCGGATCAACACTTAAATTCTTCAGAAACAGTCAATGATAAACATCTAAGGTCCATGGAGATAAGCGGGATTAATGGGAAATTTATCGATCATATTATCACGCCGCGAGTTCTTGCGTAATTTTGCTCATCTTACTCGTTTGAACATGCATCGGAAAAGAAGAACATGTGTAAGCGAACATCTACTCATGTAAAAATCGGATTTGTAGTAAGACACATGTAGAGAAAGAGGAGAACGGACTTAAACAAACAACTTGTCATTTTCTGAGTAATCGTAATCTCGTGTAGAGCGTTGAGACCGGAACCTAAACCACGATTTCATCCACGCTCAACAAGGGCTTCCGGCTCCCAATCTGTTAACGGTTCTCTTTTCGATTCATGTCTTGTTTTTGTTAAATCGCTAAGTAAAGTCGAAAACATTCTTTTGTTGTTTGTACACAAATCGGAACTGAAGCATTTTCGCCAACAGTGAATAAATATTTGCGAAGATAGTTAAAAACATGACATAAACAACTTTCTGCAGTGCGGTTTTCAAAATATAAGCAAGAAATTTTGTTCGTCTACACTCTGAGTTAATAATGTTACCGAGATTTCTTATAAATTTCTTTTTCAGAAACTCACTTTCCGTTTAGCCCCCTTTCTTTGACCTCTGAAAAACAAGCGCTCTCAAGAATTAATAAGCATATACGGTAATTGAGTTTGTGCACAACTGAGAAAAAACTCAAAGTCCTAGGATTAAAGCACTACAGGCTTACTGGAAGTACAAAGAGCGACCTAAGGCAATCGCCGAAATTTGCATTCAGACCAACAGCTTCTCGACACGAATCAAATCGTGTGAATCAATCGATAATCTCTTAATACGAAGGTTAAAACTGCATTGTCGGAGATGCTCTTTCGTCGGCTGTCGACTTCTGTCCACTAACAAGCCAACATAAAGGTCGACCAATAGACATCAGTCATAGACACGAATTGCAGCGAAAACAAGAACTACCGAAAGAATACCTGAAAACAACTACGTGAGTAATCGTCGTACAAACTTTCATTTGTAACTGATATTCTACGCAAGTTTTGTTTTCAGTATAAGCAAAAGTTTCAAGAAGTCGTTGGATAAACCAATGTTATATCCGCAATTCATTACGACAGGTAAACAGAAAAAACTTCCAAAAATTCAAATCTTAAAATGGAATTAGTAGCTAATTGAAGTTCATAGTGAAATGAACGTTTAAGATTGAATCACCAGTGCAGATAATCGATCTAAACTCCTAACTCGCGATCTCATGGAGAAATAACATAAGCAATCAAAATGCTTAAAGAGTGTTCTGTAGTTAAATTCACAACATTGAGCGACCGATTCATTTGAGTACTCACTACGCAGTTTGCAGCTGTCAACTGTTTACGTGCCAATCAATGATGTAATTTATGACTCCAACCGATAGTCTGAAGCACGTGCTTAGAAATCGCGTCAATGCCAAACAAATGAAAAGAACTGATGAAAAAAGAGAAAATTTCGTCAATGATATCTAACTGCGCCACATTCTTACATTCAATTTAACATCACGTCAACAATTGCTCTTCTTATCTACGACAAAATTCGACCAAAAAGCGTCTAATTGTTGCTGATAAGAATGAAAATTTGTCGTAAATTTGATAATCAAAATCACAATAAAAAGGCAATGATTGTTTGTACAAAATCAAGAATGAACAAGCTCATTAAGCTTCTCGCGCTTCTTCCTTTTAGCTTTCAAGCTCCAACTCAACCACCAAAATGTTCCGATTTGTAGTTTACCTTCAACGTTGACCAGTGAGTTGACAACCCCGAAACTCCTTATCTTGTTGTTTGGAGCCACTTTTGGCTCATATACTAACGCACGTTAGCACGGCAGTGAATATAAAATCGAGTACAACAACATCTTGTTCCACGACCCTTTGTTCAATACAGTCATCGACAAACTGAATATTTAAAAACGTTTCCAGAGTTTGTACGTGGGGGATTGCGACACGCAATCGGTTGCTTCATATCCGGACCTTATCGTCACGACCAATCACGTGGACATTTTTATCGAACCTTTCGATTACATTTCAATAGGAAGTGGAATTAAAGTGCAATAGTCATTTTAGATTTAAGACTTTCCATTGAGTGATGGTAGATGTTTGTTGTGGGTTGCTTACAGTTCACTTGTTGCCTCTAGCACCGACTACGGATTCCTGATTCAATTGAAAGATAAACTCTGTCGAGCACAAAATCACTCCACGACTAACTAACTTCGAGATCGTAGGACAAAACTTATTCATTCGATTTTTAAATTCGAAGAGTTATTTCTGTACTTGATTCTAAGGTTATGTTAAAATAAAAAAGTTTAATTATTAAAATTAATCGCCGTAAATGTTGGGATGAGAATACGAATATTCGCGATAACAATTTTTGATCGTATCAAAGACCTGAAATCACAAAATTGATCGTTGAATGTGCGTGGAACTTACTTGTAGACAAGCCAGATAACTGATTAGATTTGGAGGTGTTGGCTGATGGGTACGACAAAATGGCATGCACTGACCACCGGCATACAAATGCAAATTGTTGCGTGTACAGCAATCTGTGTGATCGGCCTTACTGCTTGCACAATCGAATGCTTGGCCAAGCTGTGGTCCCGGACATTGATTGCTCAGAACGGCATTCACCAGCTAAAAGAACAAATTATATGTAGGAAAAAGTAAACATACCGATCGATCAGTGAACGTGTCGAAGTTGCACATGTTTTGGCAGACAGCAGTTACTTGTTGTTTTCGACAGCACAAATCCAATTTGTAATTTGGATCAACGGAAACGTAAGTAGACGGAGCATCGGGCAAGGCAACTGGCGTTTTTTGTAGTCCAACCGGACGTTCAAGTACCGTAGCGGCCTTCTGATACGTTGACGGCCCCGACGGTCGTCTCGTGTTTTCAACCAAAAGGTCCATGTCAGCTAAAACGAACTCTTAAGTTTATTATAAAGTTTTCTTACTCTCATCAGGTAATGGAATCGCTTGTTTGTCGCCTCGATGTGATCTGAAAGTTGCCCGAAACTTCTTGTTGTCTGAACGTACGGTCATCTAAATCGAGGGGTCTTCGAACTAACTAGTCGCTTACCTTCGGCTTCGATTTCTTTTCTCCAAATGCCTTTTCAATCATCGCATCAATCGATTTGACGACGTGCTGCAGACTCGGCGGATTCGCGTGGAGTTTGGCGGGTGCGTTATTCTGTTGACTTTTCATGTACAGATCCAACGCTTCTTCGTAACTCGCTTCCTCGACAGATTTTGTTTCAGCGGCCTTGATTGTGTTTGTATCCAAAGCTTTTGATTTCGTTCGCGCTGACAAAAGTTGCGGTGGCAATTGCCAATCTTGTGCCGGGTATCGAATTTCCGATGATGAGCTGAAAAGATGATCAGCTGAGTAAAAACAAGCGAACTCACTGCGAAGTGTCGTGACTAACCAATCGAACATTCCGCAATGTACTCAGCGGGTTTTTGTTTTTCGGCTACAAACTTCTGATCACTCGATGGTCAATTAATGGACCTACGGGCAGCTCGCTGGTCGTCGGTCCAACAGTTGTGGTTGTCAAATTCATCGTCTTCTCATGCACTTGACCTTCAGCCATTGTTGTTCGTGTCAGATTTTCGGCAACAACTACTTCGTTAATCGCCGAGATTCCACGTTGCGAGATTGCCGGAATTCCCGCAGTTTTTGCAGCCGATTGCGTGGTTCCTGAAAACTCGATTTGAAATGGAACAAACTAGCGGTTTACGTGGCAATGGTGCTTTGGGCTCAACGCGTTCACTCGACGTAATCAAATATCGATCCATAGTATAGATTCTAAATTCAAAGTTTCTCGACTATAAACTCGATAACCGACTGTTTTCCTTCGATGGGCGCCAAAACGATGCGACCATTCAAGTCGGTGGTGGACCCCGCATTTTTGACTGAATAGATACGAACTACAGACAAGAACCAGAAGACTTACTGGACGTTTTCCCACGCGAAATACCCGTGTAGTCCTTGGACGGAAAAACGACTTGCGGGATGTGAGGAACAGCAATCGCCTTCAATGTCGGTAATCAATTAGATTCGAAATGCAGACTCACGATTGGAAAGCACAGGGTCAGCAGAATCCAACTTGTCATTGCAGTTGAATGAACGACAGCCATTAAGTCATTACCCGTCTAAAAATTTCAACCATTAACTCAACAGCGCGCATCTTCCACGACAAATCGGGATTACTTTTGCGGTTAACGGCAATTAAAGTGAAAGTGATTCGCGATTTCCAGTTCCACTGATCATCCTCCGCGTTCTTCTGTTGCGTCGGGAATTTAAAAGCCGTTTGCATTCATTCGTTAAGTCTGCGTAAGATTTGAGACCACACCGAATGTCAAATTTTAAGTTCCAATCGTTCGAAATTCAAATGATACGTTCATGTGTGGTTTAAAAGCAAATTCCTATTAGAATTCAGTGGGAATTTTAAAGAAGCTTGCGGATAATGCAAACAAGATGTAGAGGCAAAAAACAGGGAAGCGACCAGAAACGTCATCGATAACGCGATCTTCGCACTTCATTAATCACACAGCCGACCGAATCCCGACGTTGAAAAACGCGGTTGTGAGGATCCGGTTGTGTGTTTTGGTTCTTCCACAACCGTTGCGTTTTTGAGGTTCAGTACCTGAAAAGAAATGGAAAACCGGATTGAAGGGCGACTCACTTAAAAAAAGGTAAAATACTTTGTGGATGAGGTCGACGGCACGGATTTCTTTTCGTTTTTGATGCCACGAAAAGTTTTCTCACGGTCAAGTTCACGGGAAGCTCAATCCGATCGATAGTTGTTGCGACGATTCTCATTACCAATCTAATTTGGCGGACACTATGGGTCGTCAGACAAACAAACCGGTGCTGAGAAAACAAATCCTAAAACATAGAGATCTCTGGAAATAACCGTTCAACCTGATCGTTCGTGTAATTACGTTCATGTTATCCAACCAAAATGAAACGCTTGTTAAACGCGCGTGGAACGGCTTGAACATCATCTCTGAGGGTTTTTGTAAACGCAATCTCTTTTCTTGAAGGGTACTCAGTAAGTCCCAATTACGTTTATTTGTGTCTTAAGTCAAATTCAACGATTAAATTGAAAGCTTTAAGTCATTCAGTTGGTTTTGAGCTCATGTGTCGTTGAAGGCTGTTAATTAGCCGAGAAAAGCACACCATTCTTGGTGTATTCCTGATGTCAATCCATTTCACGGCCAATGAATATTAACGTTTTGTGGGAGCATTTAACGAAACTGCTCGTCAGTTTCTGTCGCCAACAGTCAAAGATTTTCAGTTTGATCGAAATGTTCGGTTTATTTGTCTCCTTAGCATTGTGTGTAGGTTACGCTTTTGCAATAAAGTGTTATCTGGGAGGTATTCACACAATCGATGAACAAAAAGTCCTAAAAAACATGAGTGTGATGGAGTGTTCGGACACTTCGTTACCTAAACAATGTGTTTCGTTCTACTTAGAGTTAGTATGCCATATGAAATCCCAATGACTTTGAAATTATATGCATGTAATTGGCTATCCCGTTGGTTTTAACAGTGAGGTTAATGTAACTAGTAAAATAACTACTTGTGCATGTACGTTTGAAGGAACAAGTGATTATCTCACAAAGTTAATTTTAGTACTGATCTTTGTAACACCAAGTTTTTGGACAATTGACGACTGTGAACAAAATTGTTCGGACATCCGAATAAAATGCAATTTTCATCTGAACATTTAATTCAAAAGAAGTGTTCTCATGACTAAGAGGTTACGATTGGATACATACAGTTTAGCTTGTCCTTGCACTATTGATCTCAAGTTTTCGCTTCAATCTCGTTTCGAAGTTTAGTTCTGTTTAGATGCTTTACGTAGTCTGCAGAATTCACAGCAGATGATTGCTATTATCGGTAGTAAAGATCATGAGATACACCTATTCTGACATCAAAGAGTTCATTTGCTAACTGACAGTCGTTTGCATCTCCCAAACAATCAATAGTAGACTCATAATGATTATCAGCAAAGCCAACAAACCGACTTTTATTGAATGGTCGAAAGTACCATGTGAATTCTCACACATTTTAACGAAATATTCAATTCGATCAGAATGTCAAAAGCGTGTGTCTTCTTGTTTTTGTCCTTAGTCTACGCTAATAGCGACGTCATTCGTTGCAATGTGGGTGTCATATCAACATCGGCTGGGATGACGTACAAGAACTTGAGCAAAGTCCATTGTCCCCTAACATAATCGGCAATGATGATGGTGATGGGGTGACGCTTTTGAGGTTTTGAGCAAAAACAAAGTGTTCCAACTTATAGATTAGAGTATGGAGAGTACGTATTTGACATTTGTTTTGCAAGATACGAACTTTTACTGAGTAAATTTTTGACTTGAAATTAACACTGAAATCGGTTTTTCTGATCAAACCATATCGAAACTTGAGCCGATTGCCTTGAAAGAACATAGCGTTGTGCGCATCAGTAGGGCTCATCGACATGCAATATATGACAGCATATAAAATAATCACAATGGAGTTATTAACTTTGGTAGAAATTTTCTGTTCATTTTTGCTCCAAATGCGGGTCCACATATTTTGGTTGTTAAGATGTTTCTCTAATATGTATATTAGCATTCTAGAAAGCGCAATTAAAAAGCGTTACAATGGTATATAGTACATAGTTTGAGAATGACTACTCACAAAGATACGATCGATATAATGCGGGCCTTAAAATTTGGGCTTAAGTGGACTTCGGCAGCCAATTGTTAAACTTTTTGTCATCGATTGACAGATGTGTGTTAGCAATCCAGAAAGCTCATCTAATGAGCGTTACAACAGTATATAATACGCAACTCGAAGATAGATATTCGAATCAATATAATGTGAGATTACGGATTTTTTCGGTTTTAGTGCGAATCGAGAGGTAGTTGTTGTCATTTTTTGTCGTGTTTTGACAGACGCATATTAGCATTCTAGAAAACTCAACTAATGAGCGTTACAACGGTATTTAATACATGTCTCCAAAACAGCTATTCGCAGAGATACGATCGATGTAATGTCAAGTTTCTGATTTCTTGATTTCAGTGCATTTCACCAGTTAATTGTTGAATTTTTTGTTATTGTTTACAAGTAAGCAAGCGACAAAGCCGCAAGTTTAACCCACACAAAACACAAGTAAAGAAAGCGAGCGGCGAAGCCGCGAGTCTTTCTGGATTTCAATATTCCAAATACTTTACTCAATGTTACTTGTTGATCCTAACATACAATTCACCCAACTCTTTGGAGTAAAACATAAGAGACTGACTTCAGATCGATTAGTCTTAAGACCAAATAGCCGGTCGAAGGTCAAGCAGTCGTTCAAGGAGATTCGAAAGGAAAGAAGTGCTTTTGCGAGTATGTTTAACGTTCACGTTGTTTGCTAATTGGTTGATTTCAGCAAGAACCTTTGCAATGGTTAACATACACTTATTGAAACTTCTGATTCAACCGGCCTGGTTTAGAGGATACAATGTTACCTTCGAGTAGCTATCTTATTCGTGTCTTTGTACTTTTGTTGATACGTCGGTTTCATAAACAAGCGTCAACAGATTTGTTCAACCAATTCATTCAACTGATAAGAAACTTTTTCATTTCCGTTCGCCAATCAGTTTGATTGTCTGCTCGTGCAGCAAAACGATAAAAACTGGCGCCGTTCGCTCATTTCCGGTTTATTCAACTAAGAAACAAATATCAATATGACTGAAGAGATAATCACTCGGATGACTAGAGAAGTTATTGCAAGTACCAGCTAATCTCGTAGGCGAATTCGAATCAGTTTTGTGGATTGGCGGCTTCTGATTCTGCACGATGCTGAAGAATCTCGCGCAGACGACGAATGTCGCCGGCCAACTCTTCACGCATACGCAGAAGCTGTGCGTTCTTTGCCCGTTGATCTGAAACACGTACAAGTGAATATGATTAATGGACACAGCTATTGTGAGAACAGTAACGCTCGGGTTAATCAAAGTTTGTGGTCTCTACCTTCAAGAAGACGCTCCAAATTGGCTATTTGATCCAAACGTTCTCGACGCGTTTCAACGAAGTTCGCAAAACGAATTCGCTCACGACGCAACTCAAACGGTTTGGTGTCGGGAATTGTCATTTCTGCGAATGAAATTGGAAATTCGATTGTCCGCTTTAAATGTAAGGGTTGAAAACCGATTCAGCAAAAAGGAGAAGTTTATGAATGTACGATTTAATAGAAATGTTCCACAACTTTTTTAAGACCGAAAAAACCGTATGGAAAGAGAATGAGGATCATCGGGGAGGAAGGTGGTGGGGGAACACGTTTTAGTGAGATTCTATTTTTCGAATTGGCATCCCGCCTGTCGATGTTGTTGCATCAAGGTCTTGTAGTTCTCGAGTTCGCGCTCCAAACGTTTTGCGTCCTGTTGTAAACGTGCGGTCTGCGCACGCTCTTCGCGTACCAGAATCTCCAACTCGGAGATGCGTTCGATTTTGCGTTGTCGGCATTTGGACGCGGCCAAACGATTGCGTTCACGTTTACGTTGCAATTTGCGTTGCTCCTGATCGTTCATGTCAAAACTGAAAATACACGCGTTTTTTGGGTCTCAAAAAAGGAAGAAATTCGCTGGCAACTCACTCGTCGTGCTCAAAAGAGGTCCTGAAAAAGATGGGGAAAGTGGTCGTGCGTTTCGAAATCCCGCTTACCGTGACGCCGAATAGACCGGTTGATAAGAAGCGGAAGACGACGCGGCCGAATAGCCGACGGACGGCATTTCGTGTGGTTCGGATTTGACGGTCGCGTGAATGCGCGGCGGTTGAACGGCCGGAACGATGGGTGGCGGTTGCGTCATCATTTGAGGTGGTTGTTGCGGGAACGTTTGGAATTGAGCGTCCGGTTGTGGTTGGAAAAGATCGGAGTAGCTGAAAGAAGATGGAAGTCAATTTGCGTTCGTTCATTCTTTTCATTTTTACTGTTGCGCATAAGGTTGATTCCAATTGCGGCCGTCCATTGCGTTTGCGTAGTTATGATAATTGACACTGACGCCGCTGTAACAAACTTCTTCCATTGCGTGGGCCCGAACGGCGCCAATTTTAGAAAAGAAAGCCCGAGGAAGCCACTAAACCGACTTTTTATTTTTCGATTCGACACGCAAGTTCGCAGGCGCACGAGAAACGTTGCCAACGTCCGAAAGTGACCAGTCGATCGGACGGAAAGCTTTTTTGGCGTTCAAAATTGCAAAAACGCGACGTTTAAATACAAAGGGAGAGTGGAGGAGGTTATCATATCTGATAAGCAAAGCCGATGAGTCACGAAGGAGCGTCCGAATTTTTTTGTTTGTCGAATGAGTAAGTGCAAAGCATGCGAACCACTTTGCGTACCGTAGATCGCCATGAGCGTCGCCAAAAAGCGTCGTGTATTGGCGCGGATTTTGTTCATTAGCGTGGACTTCTTCTTGGTTGATAATAAGAATAGTCGACTAGGCAGCTGCAAATCGGATGAATCAAAAAGCACCAAAAAAGTTCGGATCAACGAGATCGAAAATGACGATCGGAAATTGAACTCGCGCAGTCCGAGAAACTAAACAAAAGCAGTGCTCTTTCCTTACAATCATCCATGAAGTACAAAAATCGCCGAGTTACCGTAAACATCACCACCACGAACTCAGACGGCTGTTTAAAGCGAACGGAAACCCGCAGATCGATGAGTCATCGGAGTCGCGCCTTTAACTCGAAAATTTTAAGCAAAAAACCAGATGATTGCCATTAAAAAGACGGAGAATTTCGCCAACAATCTTTTCACAGTTCGCTTCTACGAGACAAGAAACTCCAATAGAGACCTTGACTGTGGTAAGCTCTCGAACTTCAACCCCATTTCCACGGAGATCACCAGAAGCCAACGAGTTGCAAGTGCAATGACCGGGTTTGCACGTTTGCAACAAACTAATGGAAAATACGATCTGCGTGAGTCATCTCTACGTTCCCTCGCGAAGAGTAAAAAGTTGCTGCTTTTAAAGTCCGCCCTTCGTGTTTGACGTCACGCGATGATTCACGACGATCTCAAAGAGCGGATAAATACGTTTTTAGCAAAATTAAACAAATTTTTGGAGTTTCGCAAAAAAACGTCGCAACGTGCCGACGCAAAAAAGAAAGAACGCACGTTTTCGGACGAGAAACGAAATCACGTTTGAAGGGAATTTGACAGACGGTCGATGGGAATCCCGAGCAGAATACGAACGCTCATCGAAGAAGACACGATCCGAGTCCACGGGCCTTATAAGCGCCGCATTTCCCGTTCACGCCCGAACGTAAAGACGACGACCGAGTTTAGCAACGTCCACAGGTTTTGAGATCAAAAGAGCGTCCCGACTCGGAAATGCAAAATTGGATTCCTACGGTCACACCAAAAAACGTGAATCATCACTTTGGCGTGCGCAAACTTTCTGCTTCCAAGGCATTCCAGTTACTCATTTTACGCAAAACTTTTGCTTCTAATCTTCTAAACGAACCCTTGAGTTGTGTCCACAGTCGGAACGCTTGTGACCACCACCGGAACGGCGGAAGCAACAATGTTCGGCGGCGTTGGTGCCGTCGAGACGACCGCTGGTAGCTGAAGCGATGTGAGCGAATGATCACTCGAACTCAACGGCGATAACGTGGTTGTTGTCGAAGTCGAATGGGAACTCGGTGACAATTGAATACGTCCAGCAGTGAAACGTGGGTCCAAAAGCGTGACTACAAAGCAAATGAACGTCTGGTGGGTATTTGGAAACTCACGTTGAGGGTTAACCGGTGAATTCAAATTCGAAGCCGGCGACTTTAACGCCGCCAAAAGTGACAACAAATTGGAGGGCGAATTCAATGAGGGTGTCGGCGGGATGAACTGATTTTGCGCTTGAATTTGACGAAGAGCCTCTGAAACGGAAGCGGTTAGAAGCGATTGCGAAACTTCTTTCTACGTTGAAATCCTTGAGCAAAGGTCTCCTGCTCTTCAGTCACGTTCTTCGGGAATATAATTTTTGTGGGCGTCGGAGTTTCGAGTAGCGTCGGATTCGGTTGTTGCTGCAAATCTTGAGCGGCAGCGAACAACGTCTGAATACTCGGCGATAGATCGTTGGCTGAAAACACGAAAATTAACGGAATTCGCGTTTGTTTTTGGAACACAACGATGAGTCTCGTTGATTAGCCGATTGCGTGGCCTCATTGCTCATCCGCCAATTTGCCTCACCTCGACTGCGTTCCTGCGTAATCGATTTGAGCAATTCGACCACGTCCTTCGGCAACGGCGAATCGGTTTCGATCATTCCGGTGGTGTTGTTGTTCGGATTCGGACGTCGCTTCATCGGATTCAACGTCAAATGCGTGCGATCGCGTTGCGCGTTTCCGTTCTGCTCATCGGCGTGGCCCATGGCTGTGGACGTTGGAGACGAAAATGCCGTTAGGTCCTGAAGAAAAAAGATTAGAAGTCGGGCGTCTTAACGACAAGGTGGCTCGGAACTTTAGAGCCAAAAAATCAATTACACTCGTGGTTTGTGAAAATTAATTGAGCCGCCAAAGTCGAGAAGTCCAATTTTGTGGTTCCGTCTTTGATGCCAATAATTTTCGGTCTCATGACTCGGAGGAGTTAAATTCGAAACCTTTTGGAAGCGAATTAACGTGCGATGGAAAAACTATTGAAAAGCCGAAAAACTCACCTGTGGCGTGTTGCTGCGAACTTTCATTAAAGAAGATGCCACAGAGACGTCGGTTGCCAAGGAGAAGAAGGCGGGGAGACCGGTGGGCTTCTCAAGAAAACTTAATCGGCAGAATCGCGTTTTGTAGTCGTCCGATTAATCCAATTGGCCTCCCTGAAAAGTTCGCAATGTTGAACGCACAAAACCCGGGAACAAGAATGAAAACGTTTAATGAGAAGACGAAATCTCGACGTTTAATCCAAAACGCGGTACCTACGTCAACACCGGAGAGCGCGGTACGTGGATTAACGTACAAGGCGGATTGAATGGCAAAAACGCGATAGCACGTCCAAAAAACGCGGCCACAGGTAGCGGAAGCCGAGAAGTCGGGTAATTAAAAGGCCCGCAGGCAAATTAATCCACAAAAGTTCACGTGAATTCTTGGCTCGGAAAATTCGGTCCAAGACAGAAGTCGGGTATTACTTTGCTGTGTGCTGAAGCGACTTCTTTTTCAGCACAAACGCGCATTAAAACAACCGAAACGTCGACTTTTCAAGTCGAGAGAAAGAAAATGATAAGACGCGCAGTTTACACACAACACGCAGAAGACGCGCGACGCCCCAAACGGTTTCGGACGCAAAAGACGTGGCAAAAAGTTGATTGTCGCGGTGCCGAAAATTGTCGGCAATTTCGTTAACCAAAACACTGAAGGCAGCAATGTTCATGCAGCGATTCCAAGAAGCCAGACGTTAATCATTGAACGGACAAAAGAAACACCTGCGAGAGTGTAAGCCGTCTGCTCAATTAGCCGAGAGGGAGTCTTTTAATTAAGAAAAACGGAAAAAGCGTAAGAACTAAAAGTCGCATTAAAAACCACATTCTCACTCGACACAAAAGCGTCGCTGATCGCCAAATCAACTTTAAGTGGTAAACAAAAAAGAGCGCGGTGCGCAAAAAAAGAAACTCCTTAAAATTTTGCGAATCTGACGCAAAAAACGGCATTCGCAAAACGCCACACGACAAGAGAAACGAAAAAGAAGAAGACGGAAAACGCGATTTTTGTTGTGAACCGATGAGTCACACACGCTGACTTGCTGCTCTCCGTGGCGGACGGACCAGCGGATGACGAGCGAAAAGAGAAAGAGACGCAAAAGTTGGTTCGGAGAGTCTGCTTCGGGCTTTTACGTGAATTGCGCAACGGAGATGAAAAGGAGAATTTCAGGGGAGACGAAATTTTTTTCAATCCGCGTCCGGGCACCTTTCCATGCGGCGTTTTGGGGAGTTCACGTTTGGACGAGAAGAGAAGTTAATGAAAGAGAAAAACGGCGTCGTCCCGCTCGCGTTTTAAAAAGATAAGAGCGGCCGTTCCGATGCGTCAGTTGTGTGATAAACGCGAACTGTCCGTCGCATAAATTTATTCGCGTGTGACGCAAAGATTACACACGACGGCGCTCTTTTTTGTAATCGTCGAGTAACGCGATTTTTTCGGCTTCAAAAGGTCAGAAATCGATTGGTGACGAAGGGAAAGATCATCGTCCTAATGAGAGGCTTCGATAGCTGTGGTATCTTCGATGATGTTGTTTCCGTCGAGTTCGTTTAAAGACCGAAAAGTTCGAATTGATCAAAAGAGTTTATTTTTTGATGCTAATGTTTTGCGTTCTTTTTGTTCGTTCCATTGGTCGCCTGGACTTTGTCTTTGTGCGCTTTCATGAGGGTCTGATTAGTGATTAGTTTTTTCACGTCGCGACGATGCAGAATCGAGTCTTTGGTGAGCGCTTCGATTGCGGCCGTTGCGACCGCTTCTTGTCGTCGTTGTTGAAGAGCTTCGCGGTATTGCACTGAAAATTCGGACTGGTCCCGGAAATATGTATGTGGCCACTTACTCGAATGAATTATGATCAGACCGCCCCACGCAATCGACCAAAACCAACCGACCAGCAGGAAAGTGATGGTGAAGAATTGCGAGATGCCGACCAGGAAGTTGATCAGCAAAGTCATCAGTTTGCGACCTTCTTTGAAGTTGATTCGCGGTTGCCCCACACACAGTGCGGCGATTCCGCTCAAGATTGTTCCTAATCAGTGATTGAGACTACGAAATGAAAGAGTCTTACCCGAGCCGGGAATCACGACGTTCAGAATCAAACAAACCGATGCAACAGGAACGGGAAGGAATGGAATCCCTTCGTGCATGATCGTAATGTCGTTCGTTGGCAAATTGACTTTGTCCGACGATCGCGCTTCTTTGGCGTGTTGGGCTTCTTCTTGGGCGGCAGCCACGATGCCGGTGATATTGAACGTGGGCTAGAAGATTGCTGAGTGATTGGTGTATTACTCAAACCTTTTGTTCGCGTGCCTGAATGATCCCTTCGGATCGACCGAACTCCACAATACGTGCAATGGACTTCTGGACCAGTTTCCATCCCTTTGACCTCTCCAACTCCACCGGTTTCTTGTCGGCTATCATGATCAGAAGTGTGTGGATATGAAAACAAAATCTGAGCTTGAAAACCACCGTGTGAGCAGAAATTCGTATTCCGAGTTCGAAGTCTTTTTGGCCGAAACAAAATTGCCCAACGGACTTCCGGCCGCTTTCTTTGGCTGGAAATGATTATACGTCTTTAAACGTTCTATTTGAGTTTATTGCGAAGGAAAAATCACAGAGTTTTCAATAGCAATCTTTGTAATTTGTTTGCCGGTTTCTCTAGAAATCTTCGTTTAAGACCGAAAAATCGTCGAGAGAAACTCACTACAGAATTTGCAGCTAAAACTGCAAAACGTGGTCATCAGTCGTTTGTATGGTCTGTTGATACATAGTCTTTTCTTTTTTCCGCACTCGGCCAGAATGTCAAAACAAGTGTCTGAAAGTCGCGGTCATTTGGATGCAAAGTTCAATGGTCAAAATCTGCGCTGTCCACCTTTCAACTCACCTTCTGAGTCGCTCTTTCCGCCACCCGTTGATTCATCCGTTGATCCACTCGTTGATCCACCGGTTGAACCTCCCGTTGAGCCTCCGGTAGAGCCTCCAGTTGAACCTCCGCTCGAACCGCCGGTACTAGTGTCGTCTTTTTTGGCACCTGAACAGAATTAAAATGGTAAGTGGACGGAGGTCTCACAGCAAAATTTGTTTCCACTTGTCAACGTGACACACGGAAAATCATAGTTTGGGCCTTTGCAATCAACATCTTTATCACATTCTAAATCGTCGTGTTCACCAACTTTTCGCCGTTAACTCACTGAGATTTGCTTTTGTACCGTCCGGACAAGTTTCGTCGACGGCTTCGATTGTTGCAAAGAAGAAAATCACAGACAGCAGCTGCAGCACATTCATGGCTGATTAAGTGAGTAGCACAACGCAAGAAGTTCCCGCTTTTTCTAACTTTCCTTCTATTTAATCAGTCAAATTCTGAACTTTGGAGACTTCTGACGTAAATTTGATCGCACACAACAATCAGCTTTATCTCATGGCTGCACAAACATCGCAGATTCCTGCAGACTTATATGTTTAATTAAAATCCACAGCGGTCAGTTCGAATGCTCATCAGTCTTTTCGTTGTGTCATTCATTGATGAACCATTGAATTCTGCGCAGTCGTTTGTTATTCTATTCAATATCAAGCTGAGCAAACAGCTCAGCTTTTTGAACAGAATTTGAATGGCTTTGACCTTTCAAACTTGTTTCGACAACAGAACACTGCTCTTTAGACCTTTTCGTGTGTATCACGCACGTCCTTTACGCTATTTAACTAACTGAACGTTAACTTCAAAATTTATTCGCTAAGGTTACCGACTCGAACTTATCACCCGCAAACTTTGCAAGTCGCCATGCAGTTCTCAACAAAGACACGATTGTAGGGCTGAAAGCAAGCTGATTAGTCGAATGGAAACAAAAACAAACTTTTGAATGGCACAGAAACTCGTTCTTAGCGCAATTGGAATCATAGTCTTTACATGCAAGTCGAAAGTTCCCCAACGACGCTGAAAGAACTTACATTCTCGATCTTGCGATTTTGAACTCACGATCACAGAAGTTGCAGGTGTCCATGCAGTACTTGTGCATTAGACGTTCGTAGCTCTGAAAATGACATCCAGACAGAAAGTTGATCAAAAGTCTTACAAGTCGTATACATAAACGAAATTTGCCTTTGCAATCGTTGGCGATATCACGGCAATTCGACGGTTTCTGACTTGGATCTTGTTTTGAAAGGTCGGGTTTTGGAGTTGTTCTGGGCGCCTCTGATGGACAGGGTTCGTCTTTTGGCGGTTCAGTTTTGGCTTTCGTATCTTTTGTTGTGGCTTTTGGTTCAGCTGGTGAATCTTTCTTTGGAGGATTTGCTTTCGAAGGATCTTTTTTTGGCGGATCCGGCTTTTTAGGTGGTTCCTTGGGTTTGGGTTTTTCGCCGCCTAAGAATCAGATTGAACTCCAACACTCTGCTCGAACTCACAACAATATTTGGTATCAGCTCCAACGGCCAAGCACGGCAAATTGAATGCCTTACACTCTGCGTCATTGGCACAAGGCGCCATCACAGGTTCTCCGTCCGGACATTTGAATTCGCTCGGACCTTTGGCGTTAACAACCACAAATACAACGAATAGTAGTGAGTACATGGCCAGTTAATGAAGTCACAAAAGACTCGGATTTTCGAATGCAGTTCCACGGGAGTAATCGTTTGCATGTAAATGAGTGTCCCTAAAACAGCTGCACAAACGAATAAAGTTCAGCAGCAAGATCGAAATGCATTGGAACTGAGTGTTTAATGTCAATTGCATTCAACAACAATAAACGAATAGACTAACTACAACGTTCATCCCTTATGGTTTCGTTTATTTCGAGCACACATTTTACAGGTTTTGCGACAATACTTTCGAACCAAACGTTTGTATGGCTAAAGCAGTTTTGTTGACTATTTTCTCAAAACTCACTTTCAATTTACAAAGATGTCTTTTTCTTCTGCACTCTCGTCTCAATCGATCTTTACACGTTTGCTTTTTTTTGGTTGGAGCACTTAAGATCAGAGTTTATCGATTGATTGTTCAACTCACCAGCAATAACCTAACGGCAGTTCACATACAAGACCGAATAGTTTGCAGTCGTTTTGTCTTTTACAAGCTAAACAATCGGGATCACCGAGCTACTTTCGAACTTACGAGTCACAACTCCAACACCATCAGGGCAGGTTTTAGCACCATAACAGAGCGAAGAAAACAACAGAAACAAAACGAGAATAATCATGGTGAGTACTGAGAACGAAAACTTCTATTGAGCTTAAAAGCGCCAACTGAACTAACAAATTTTGGAGTTCAAGCCCCAAAATTAGTGGCTTTAGTTGTTACATGAAGAACAAAGCCGGTCGGCTCGTTGTGCATCAATGGGGAATTGAACGTTTAATTTCGTTCAAATTCTTAATCTAAGGATATCTCTTTTCGCTGTTTATACAAAATGGTATTGAATTTTGTTAACAGGTTGCTGACTCGTAATAAAGTTAACAAAATGAACCGGAAAACCCAATTAGTTGATCTATAACCACTTACGACTTCCAGACGTAAATCTTTTCACCCATAAACGTTCGCGGCTTCTGCAATATGTTCAACAAAAAAGTATCTGGTGGAAATAACGAAGAGAAAGAAGGTAAGAAATCGCAGGAATGAAATATAAACTGCCAATCAACATAAATCGCTTTAGTCTGAAACATGTCAGAAATCTAGTAAACCTTCGAGTGCTCTCGATTTGTCGAGTTCAATGATAAGTTTTTGCTTTCACTCCAATCGACTCATAGACTCCGTGCGCATTTCAGAAGCAAAAGTTGTTGATAAAAAGATCGAAAGTCGTTTGTAAGTGGGAGCGACGAGCAGACATCGTGAATCAGCAGTTCTCTTAATCTTCATCTCGTCATTTTAAGGTGCAACATTTTTTGTCTAAGTCGTATAAAACCATAATCTAAAGACTTTAACTTATCAACAACTTTTTATTCTCTAGTTGTTAATCGAAATGAAGTTAGGTATTATTACCGCTTTAATTTTTCTTGCCATTGACGCTTCAGCCCTTGATTTTAAAATAAAAGACCAACGTATATACGGTAAAAGGTATCATCGCAATGCCGCCCAACTGAAAGCCTATCATCAACGCAAACATGCCGAAGCGGTCAAGATACACAAAAACTACAACCCTACATTTGATGCTCCGGTGGTTATCGAGCTAGCGATTGGAAAGTCAAGTTGGTGCATTTGATTTAGGATAGTTGAATATTTTGTTTACAGAACAACCTTTCCTTGTTTCTCTTGAATCAACGCTGGATACTTTATGGGTTCTTGATGCTAGTTATTCGAATGTTGGACCTTATATAACAAGATTCAATAGCAGCAATCCGTTAGATCATACTAAGTAGTTCGTATTAACGATTTTTTTCAGTAACTCCACTGCAGTTGAAGCCGGGTCTTTTTATTTGGAAACTACAGATGCTGGTGCGTTGAATGTTAACTGATAGAAGTTTAGTTTTCAAGAACTGTAAAAGTGAAGTCACTTAATGAATCAAACTATTTCAGTACTCCGTGGAAAGACGTACATTGACGTTATTACAATGCTCGGAATAGGAGGAAATCATACTTTTGGTTCAGTATCAGAATTCTATTCAGAATGGTAAGCGGTGTTATCATTGTCAGGAAACACTATTACATAAACATTCGACATAGTTTCAAAAAAAGTATACATTAATATCTTTAATTTTATGTTTGATCCCGAGTTCAAATGGTCTATCTCGGGAGCACTTGGTATTGCATGGGATCCGGCACTTAAAGACGAAAAAGTTTCTGTAAACTCATCACCCATCTTCAATCTTTTCGATGCTGTTCCTCATCTTCCACGAATCATTTCTCAAGCAACTGGAAAGTGAGTTGTCTGTTTTGAACGCCAAACATACTTTGTTGTGAATTTAGTAGTGACGAAGATGGTTCGATTTCATGGGCTGTTACCGGTTTTGGAGTCAAGTTGGATGAATATTACGATCCGAAACCTGTCGCAATTGCCCCATTGTCATTCAATCAAGAAACTAAGCAATTAAGCTTCAAATTGGACTCATTTGCTTTTGGAAACAAGAAGGTAAACGGTGATTTAGCCAAAGTCGACACAGGGTTTGTTCGGAACTGAATCAAAGACACAAATAGTTTCAGATCGTCAATTATTCACGTACCATGGGAAGCTTTCGATATGATCTATTCGACTATTCAACCAACATTTGACTACAATGTTGGCTTATACACTTCTCCTTGCTCAAATCGAGGAAAATTTGATGACTTTGTTTTCACAATCGCTGGGACCGAATTTTTTGTTCCATCTACCAGCTACGTAGTTGATTTGGGACTTGAAGAAGGGGTCAGTGCGTTGTTGCCTTCCTCTATACAAGCAACACTGTATTCACTCACTTCGTCCTGGGAACCCCGTTTTTGTTCGAATATGCAGTTGAATGGGTGATTGATAACAGCACCATTGGTATGAATATAGTGTAACCTGTTGAGTTTGTATTGAAACAAGATATTTTAGGGCTCTACAACTATCTTTCATAAACCAAGGCTCCAGCTGCTGATACACGAATTTATAGTCATTGTGATTCTTCTAGAAATAAAGAAGTATTGTACTCTGCATGATCAGCATTCAAAACTAAAATTCAGGTCGCTGTATCGTTTTTTGAGTTTTGCAATGACTGTAAAATGACGTTGCATTTGAATCGAAGTTGAAACACTCGACATACAAAATTAGTGTCGTCTGTAGATTACGAAAAAGCAAATTGAATGCAACTTGATGGATAGTCAAGAGCACAGACAACACAGAAGCCGAAATTGCATATCACAAATGACTTCAAGTCAAAGTCACCACTTGGGCTACAGAAACATTCAAACCCATCTCTACAACTGCGAATCGAACAAAAATTGTAGTTGTCTAGACATAGTTACTAGGAACAATTGACCTGAAAATGTGACAGAAAAGAATGTCAACTATCAGACATCAACCTCCGAGAAGTCAACTTCCATCGACTGTAACTCGAGAACTACTGACTACGAAAGACTGTGATTAACCGAACAATAACAGACACTAGTGAACTCAAAACCACGTGAATATCAACAGAATCCAATCAGCCAATGAGCCAAAATACACAACACCGCCCATTCCCTTGTACGACACGTCCATCGCGCAAATCGATGTAGTTCGGAGATTTTGGCAACACCCGACAGTTATATTACATCAATAAGAAGCCCAAAAGTCTGGCTATTGATTGTGTTCAAACTCGTAGCCAGCGGATAACTGAGGAAGAAATGAGAGCTCTTCAAAGTCGAAGAATTTGTCAAAAATCGCTCAAAATTGCAAAAGTTTGTGGAGCTCTTCTCGTTGATGATGCAGAGCTCTAATTTCGCACACTTATTAAAGAGATTACAAGATTGTAATGTTGAAAGTTTGGAGAACTGAAGTTGACCGGGAGCTAATTTAGAATTGTGATTTGTAACATCTTTCTATAAATAGATGACTAGTTGAAAATCAGCTATTCGGATCTTCTTGTACATTAGAAACACTTTGAATACGTTGTCTAGGCGTAGTTAAAGCTCTTCGATATAGTGCGAGATTTTCCAGTTTACAAACTTTTGTTGCAACAGTACGAACTGTCAGTTAAGTTGTCTGTAAACGATTGTTCTCTGTAACTTACAGTCCAGTCAGTGAACACTTTTAGTTGCTGAAACTGAGACTCGCGAAGTTCAGTTCTTCATTTAATACTTGAATTCCACTCAAATGTACTTCCACCTTGCAAATAAACAATCTCATTTGCCAAAGTAACCAACAACACCTCTATACTAAGAAGTGGCTTGTGAGTTCAATTTGCCCAATGAAAATATCAACTCCGAGAGAGTACATGGCATTCAGAAGAATCGTTAAGTTTCACAGAAATTACTGAATCGCGACTCAAATATGGACCAGATTTTGTAATGTCGAGATTTGTTCAAATAAAAGAAACCCCGTAACGTGTGAATTAAGCACTCGCAATTGTTGTACAAAAACCGGCCGAGTGCACGCTGACAGTGTTCAAACAAATCAACGTGTTCAACTCGTGATCTCAAGGTTCACTTTTTACATTGAAATTACTCGATAGTCCACAGCACCTTTCATTCCATGAACGTTCCGCGTGGAAGTTAAGTCGACGGTTATCGACCAACATGTGAACTTTTGGAGGGAGCAGCGATCAGTTAATCCCCGATGCTCTGCAGTTGACCGCCACAAGTACCGAGCTTTTGGCTGCCGTGTTATTGAGTGCATCAAAACTTTCCAGAAAGGTGTCCGAGAAAACGAATCGTCGATCAACTGCGTAGTGTCCGGCGGCGCACGTGAATTCTTGTGGACGACGCTGTGGACTTTGGTTCACGCAAAAAGGGATCAAGTGCTGCGTTTCCGGTTTTTTCAACGCACCACCTCAACGTTTGAACTGACGCGGGATTAGCGTCTCGTTCTCGCCGATGATTCGCCTTTTTGTTTTGTTTCAGACGTTCACCGACGTGAATTGCGTGTGGTTACGGAGATTCCAATGATGTTTTCACGCATTTTACGTTTAATTGCTTTTTTGTCGAAACGGATGAATTCTACGGCAATGAACACGCTTTTTGCGAAAACACGTGAATTCTCTTTGATTTTCATTTCGTTTCCCGTTCGCTCGAAAGCGCGACGTTACGATCAATTGGCAGTGGGAATCGTAAAAAGGCGGCGGCTCTTCCACTGCGATTTGGAGTTTGTCTCTCGAATACGTAAATCAGCCGACGGTCGACCTCGTCGTCGAATAGCTTCAAAGGCTTCAGATTCGCTTTTAAACATGTTTTTTTTGGCTTCTAAACGTTCCTGTTGAGTCAACCTTGAATCACACGCTTTTGGCCTCTGAAGACATCAAGCACGATCGCTTGTCGGCAAAAAATTTGACGACATCAGATATAAACTTTTACCAACAGAAATCGTCTTCGTTGACCTCTTTGCTGACTCGCAGGCAAAAACTTTCGATCCGAGGTCTCTAGTTTGTGATCGTGAATTTTGATCTCCGAAAGATCAAATCGCGAGTGAAATGATAAGACAAGAAGGAGATGAAGATACCAACAAACACACTTCTTCTTTTGTTTTTTAGAGATGACGTCAAAGAAGTTGGTTGGCGAAAATCTTCAATTGATCTTAACGCTGATCGCGGTGGTCGGCGGTATTCTGTTCGGTTTCGTCGTACGACAATTCGAGCCCTCGGTGCGTGCGGTCGAACTGATTGGATTTCCGGGCGAGATTCTCATGGCAATGCTGAAGATGATGATTTTGCCGTTAATTGGGGCCGCGCTCATCTCCGGCTTATCGCAATTGGACGCGAAACAATCGGGACGAATCTCTGGATACGCTTTCTGGTGAGTCTAAAACTTAGTTGCACATCTCGACTGCATCTTCAGGTACTACGGAATGACCACAACGTTGGCGGTTGTCACGGGAATCATTTTGGTTCTGGTCATTCATCCCGGCGATCCAAACATCAAATCACACCCGAGTGTTGTAGCAGCAAAACAGCAAGAAAACGTCGAGCCACTGGATAAGTTCTTGGATCTGATTCGGTAGTTTAAAACATCTTGGCATTTGTACATTTGTGTTTAGGAACATATTCCCAGACAACATCGTTCAAGCATCTTTTCAGGTTTGTTGTTTCTACACACGAAGAACCATAAGCCATTTCAGACGCTGGAAACAGCGCGAGTAAATAAGACGATAAATGGAGTTGTCGAGTGGACTTTGCAGCGACACTACGTGAATCAAATGAACGTTTTAGGTGCGTTTATATGATCGAAGTTATTGACATCTCGTCCAGGAATCATCGTCTTTTGCATCACGATGGGAATAGTCATTTCGTACGTCGGAGAGCCCGCAAAACCGCTGAGAGATTTTTTTATTTCACTCGACATTGTGATTGCTGCTGTGGTTGGAATCATCATGTGGTTAGTTGAGAAGAAGTTTTTGTGGACAAAACTTTCAGGTACTCACCGATTGGCATTTTTTCACTTATTGCAGCAAAGATCCTGGAAATTGCCGATCTAATAGGTAGGTCTTAATGTTATTCTTTCATTTCGCTTTGTTTCCAGGAACCGTCAGAATGCTCGCGATTTACATGGGAACCGTAATTTTGGGTCTTGCTATTCACTTGTTCGGAACACTGCCGTTGATTTACTTTTTGGCTTCACGTCGAAATCCCTACGAGTTTATGCGTGGATTAACTCAAGCAGCTATGACAGCTTTGGGGTTCGATCTATTTTCATTGACGAAACGTAGTTGAGGTTTTAGCACCGCATCATCAGCTGCCTCTCTGCCGGTCACATTTCGATGTTTGGAAGAAAACAATCACGTTGAGCCGAAGTTCACGAAATTCGTTCTGCCCATTGGATCGGTAGTCAACATGGATGGAACTGCATTGTATGAAGCGGTGGCATCGGTTTTCATTGCACAGTTGAATGGCGTCAACCTATCAGCCGGTCAAGTCGTGACCGTAAGTCTGACAGCAACTTTGGCGTCAATTGGAGCAGGTAGAATAGTTCCGATTAATTCGACTACTCTGAACTTTCAGCTTCAATTCCATCAGCCGGTTTAGTGACGATGATCATCGTTTTGACGGCAGTCGGATTGCCGGCCGACGATATCACGATGATCATTGCGGTCGATTGGTTTCTGGATCGTTTGCGTACGTGTGTCAACGTGTTGGGCGATGGCTTCGGTTGTGGTTTCGTTCAGCAGATGTTCATGCGAAACGACAAAGTTCAACCGGACGTACGTGTTCATTTCTCGGCCATTTCTGTACCAGTTTTAAAAGCTCTGGGTATTGAACGTCGTGTCTCAAGCACCCTCGACTGTCGATGCCGAAAAGATTGATGCAGAAATAACGAGAAATGAAACGTCTTTTCGCATTCCAATCTTTTCAGATCCCGAAATTGACGGCTCCAAAAGACGTGGTGCAAATCGACGTGGTGTGAACGATTGTTGTGATCTTGTTTTGCCGAATAAAATCTTCTCTCAATAAGTGGGTCATGGATGCGCGTATTTATGCAAATTGCGTGCACGCAAAATGCCACCAGTCGCAATGAAAACGTCGGAGATTTGCGCGATTTCGACGTGCGCGATTTCCGTTCTTACGCTCACGCTTTTGTTTTCGACAACAACGTTGCTTTTGCGTCAAACCGCGGATGTGGAGCGAACGATTGCGCAAAAAATGGCAAACTTTCGAGTAAGTTTTAGCGTCGGGATGCGTGATTACTTTTCCTCAGTCCATTTCCAACTCGATTTGGTCGGAGATGGTTCGCTCTCGGCGACCACGTCAAACTTTCACGGCAACGATTCTGTCCAAATGCGGAAGTGAGTTTAACGGATGGCCGTGTGTTTGATGCAAATCGATTAAGAGTGTACACGATTAAGTTGTCCTGTTGGGGCTCCGGGTCCTATTGGTTTGCCGGGTTTGTTGCTACTCACAGAACGTTGGCTGATATCATTTTAGGAGAAGATGGCGAGCCGGGACAGCCGGGCCTAAACGGTAAGTTGAAGCGTTAAATTCGTCAGCATTTGAATAATCGAATCGTTTGAAGGTCCTCCGGGAATCGACGGCCTTGATTTGCCATTGGATCCGATGCCCGATTCTCCGTGTTTAGTTTGCGTTGCTGGGCCTCCCGGATTACGAGGATTTCAAGGTTAAATGATATACAAAGCAAAAAGACGTTTAATGCTTCAGGAGAGCAGGGACTTCCAGGAGAGCGAGGTCCCAGAGGTTAGTCGAAAAGGAAATTTGTTTTAACAGCTTTAGGACCACCTGGAAAACCGGCGAATGATGGTCCTCGGGGAGCTATAGGGAATGCGGGAGCAGTAGGATTGCAAGGAAAGCAAGGAATCGTTGGAATTCGCGGCGTTCCCGGAGATACGGTCGTTAGTGGAGTTGGCTTGCCAGGACCGAAAGGAATTCGTAAGTTCTTTTTTTTAAAGCAAGTAAGTCGCTTTGTAGCCGGAGTTCCAGGGCCTCGAGGGCCTCCAGGTAAGTTGTTTGCTGTGATCTTGTTGACTGTTTGATTAGGACTACCGGGAAGACCGTCGAACGGTAAGTTATTATTTTGGAAACGAAAGTAAAAGTCAATTCAGTGTTTGGCCCACCGGGTAGAAGCGGAAATTCGGGAATTCGCGGACCTTCAGGATCGGTAAATGTGCTGGTAAAATCTGTTTAGTCAATTTGTTTAGATTGGCGAAGTCGGTCGTAACGGTGTTCAAGGACCACCGGGTAGGTCTTCAGAACTTTTAGATCTGAAGCATCAAAGAAATTGGCTAATTGAACTTTTCGTAGGTGAGCCAGGTATACCAAGCGGTTACTGTTGGAGTAACTGCGCTGCGGAACCTCAGTTTCCGATGGGCGTTTTCAGTGACGATCGAGATTACATTTAACTTTGCAGTAAAACTCTACGAAACTAAGTGATTGAACTTGTTTTTGTAATGTCAACTCCATTGGAATAACTGATGAAAATGTTTATTCGAGTGGTAATTAGTGGCAAACGAACTCTATACACGATTCGAGTATTCGAACTCCTGTTTTTGTTGTCCATTTGCAATTCTCATCGTTTGCTCTTCGGTTAGCACATCCAATGATCGTTTTGGTACAATGTAAAAGAAGTAGAATTGCAGCCAAATCGAAAAACCAACGAAAACAAAGATCAAAAGGCTGACTATCATCAGTACGTAGAATCCGGTTCCCGACTTGGTGGAAGAAGCAAAAAGGAAAAACACAATAAAACCAAAAGTCATTATAACAAACACCAAAATATATAAAACGGTGCTGATGACCGTCCATACAATAAATGGATAGTACAGAGCGCGTACCCTTTTCTGAACTCCAACAATCAACAGAACGGCAAAGGTCAACGTGATGAAAGTCAATACAAATGTTGGTCCATTGAAGTCCGGTAGGTTCTCGGGAACGTAATTGTATAGAGAGTTCGTGTCATTACCGTTAGTATGGTTATCTTTAGTGACAATCTAAAACAACAAAAGAATGACAAATTCGTGAATCAATGGACTTACATGTTGAGCTAGTTTTCCCCCCGTCGCACTATGAACCAACGCTCCGACCAATTGAATGATCGCAAAAATGGCCGATATGATGCCTACAACCCGAGCCCCAGTGTGCACATTTGTTCCACATAAGCAAACGTCTTTTGTCATTTTCGAATAAGATCACGAGTTACCAGGAGATCGTGAAATCAACCGATTAAGATCACAGTTAATCTGATTGAATCGTAGTTCTTCTCTGTTAAACAAAAGTAGAGGCCCCAAATATAAACAACGAAACTACGCTTCTCGAAAACGCCAGTCGTTTCTTTAACTGCTCGAAAAGAATTGCGCACCGTTACGTTTTGCTAATTAGAAGGCCGACGAGTGCAAGAAACGTCACTGTCGCGCATTTCCGGGTTGCTGATTGATTGATTTCTACGAATACACGTTCTATCGTTAAACTAAGGTAACGTTCACGTAATCAAACTAAAACCGTGACTCACTTCAATTGAACCATCGGTTCAACATACTGATGAATCATGACTGTAATCTTCTTTAGCCTCAATTTTCGAAATTCATCGATGTTAATTGAAAAGCCCGAGACTTACAGAGATTATTACCTTGAGGTCCAGTGAGTTATTTTCGGCAGTGACCGCTCAGTTTTAACTAATGTGACCATATGTCATATAAGTTTTATTTCAATAGAACTTTTACACGATTTACAAAACAGCGTGGGACACTGAAAATACACGATATGAGGCATTATGATGACAAACTTACACGAATAAACGTTTTTCACCAAATGCAACGAGTTGCCCAGTGACTTCTTTGCGTTGCCCGAATTCAATGCCGATGCTACACGCAATTGCGATTTCTTCAGATTGGTTATGATCTAAAGCGAATACACGAGTTGGATGCCGATCACTCACTTTGTTGAATCCGGCTTTTGAGCTTCGATCCATTTTGCTGAAATGTTGATGAAAAACGGCAGCTGCTTTCTTGTAACTCTCGGCCACAACGGCGCTCAATTTTGGTGCTTTACGATACAATTTCTTCGCGAATTGCGCATTGGAAGCGTGAGGTTGATCCAAAAGTGTTTTCACGTTCTTGAGCTCTGACGCATCGTGAGCGTTCAGTTTTGAGAGACGTTCTGAAATCGCGATTGGAAGTCGGTTTTCGGGTTCTCACGCTTTAATGTGGAATCGAATGCGGTCAATGTGTGAGCGGCCAAAATACGGAGGTTTTTGCGTTGTGGCGCTGACATGTGTTTGAACTGCTGGATGGCTTGTTGAGCGGGTCCGAAGGCCTAAAAAGCGTGAGAAGCGTGCAAAAACAACTCACGTCGCTCATGAACGACTTGCCACCAAGCAGCTGGGAAATCAACGTCGTCACGGACATCAAAATGTTGCGAACAAATTGGACGATTGCGTTAAAAAGATTCGCAACGATACCGCCGTTTTGGTCTTGTGATCCGGATTTCTGTGGTTCGGGCTCCTTCTGATCGTCCAATCCCAAACCTTCGTCTCCGGTTTCCTTACCGTCGAAGATGTTTCCCCAACGTGCCAAGACGTGTTCAACGTTCTTGTCCACTGTAAAAAACGTTTAAAAGAAAGAAACTCCATAGCTTACTTGCTGCTCTTGCAACGCTCATCATCAACGTTTGATGACGTGCGTGAGCGACGACAAGAAAGAAGAACAAAACGGAAAGTGAGCGAATCATTGCGGTTGCATTTTGCCGGCCTCATCGTGCGTTTAAGTAGTGAGTTTGAAACGCCGAAATGAACGCACAGCTGAACAACAAATCCCATGGACGTCAGCAAATCCGCAGAAGACTTCGTTTGCGTGCACTTTCCAACTTTCAATTCAACGACCGTAGGCGACGTTTATTGGTGAATAAACCCACGAACAAACATCCAACTCAAAATAACTAATTAGCCAGATTCTCGTGTTAATGACTCATCGTTCCAACCCACACTGCGTGGATTATTTCCGGACAGTTTCATTGATGACTTCACTATTGGGATCATGTCCCGTAAATTCTTCCAATTTTGTAGCCAATCAATCGTAACAATTCTTGTCATGAAAGCAGTTGGCCGCTTAGAAGCCGTCTCTTTTGACGCCAACGTAACTTTGTAGCCGCCGTTTTTCGACACTACTCCCAGATTGACGCGTAGTAGCTAGTCGTGTTACTTTCTGCTGTTAACCCAATAAACGAAGCAACTTATTATTGGCGATCGATCGTATTTTAGTAAAGACTTTCTACCATCTTACACAGTTTTCAATTCGAACTTTTTTGGTCGTTTAACTCCCGCAACATTCGTAAACTCCAATGGTCCTACAACGAAATTTTCGTTTATTTCAGCGTTAAATCACACACAAAGAAAAGAAAAACACGTGTTAAAGTTACGACTCCTCTGGGAACGGCTTCAAATTCGCGATCATACGCTCAATCAACTTGCCGCCACTCATCAATCCTGAGCAGTCGCCATTACTGTCCTTGGCCGACAAATCACAGCGCTTTTCCGTAGCCACCGATTTGCATTCGAACTGAAAACAAGATGGTGCGAGCCGTATCGTTCTCGTTTACCTTGTCTCCCTTTGCTACATAGACTTTGCACTTGTTGCAAGCACCCGGAAAAACTGTTCCAGATGTACTGCATCCACCAACACAATTCGGATGACAACGTTTGCATTCTTTCTTTTCGGTTGCGTAATAACCTTCCGGACACTCGGAGATACAACTGAACAATCCTGCTTCTTCGATCTTGAACGATTCCTAAAATCGCTCATGTAAACGTGTGGACAAAATGGTCAGCTTACCACATTACAATCAACACAACCCCACGAAGCTTGCGAAGCTCCGCTCTTGCATCCGTTATTCCCACAAAATTGACTGCACGCACCACTTCCATCGAACAACGCAGAGTGCCAATACAAACCTTCGGTGGCCGCCAATTTTTTGGCGTTCATGATCTTTTCCTCAAATGATAGCGAAGAAGGAACAGGTTCAACCTTCGTGAATTCGCCGCCCAGCTTCTTGAAATTGGTGAAATACTTTGGATCGCTTTCGACTTTGTCCACGTCTTGAATTTGAAGATTTCTGCAAACAAGCTACTCACAATTAAGGTGTTAAACTCACCCAACAATTTGACGCGTGTTCGTGAAAATATTAAATGCCTGGGCATCGTGATCTCTGTTAAGGTTATTGAATCGAAGGTTGCCATAGACCGCGTGGGTAGCGCGTACATAATCATCAACATACGGCTGAGTCCATCTCGTTACTTGAGTGACCTCTATATCGCCGACGAGAATACGACATTGACGTCGATTGTTCACATTCTTTTCATCTACGGCTGGATTGCCGGTATTGATGTAGTAGGTATGATTCATTGGCACTTTGCGTTGCAAGAGATTTGTAGTCAAGGCAGTAAGAGAACCAAAAACAAAGCACGCTAGAGGAAGCAAATCCAATAGGGTTTCGATGTCAAACTCACTGATATCACATCCCTCGTTTCCAATATCAAATCGTTTTTTTTGGTCTTTTGGGTGCTCTTGCCACGACCATGGACATTTGATACACGAGCCATCTTTCATGTTCAAAGTCTCGCCCAATGGACACTCCAAAGCACATTCACCGTTTGTTTTGATCAATGGAACTAGAAGGTGGAATTGTTTGAAGGTGTAGTAATCAAAACTTACGTTTGCACTTTTCACTCTCAATCTTGTTGCAAACCAAACCAAGACGATCCGCATGTTCGCAGTATTCACATTTTCCAGAGTATTGATTCCAAAAACGCGGCTTGTTGTCAATTCCCGGACGACACTTCTAAAATGAACTGTTGAATGTTGTTAAAGGATATGTCAAACTGACCGAACAACGCCAACGACCGACACCTTCGATGTATTGATGGGTTTCGAAGAAGCAGCCGTGAGCACATTCCTGAAATATAATTATACAACTTCGTCGCTAATCATTGAGTGCTCCCTTCACTCGCCTACCTCCGGGCAGCAGATTCCATCTGGCGGTTGAAGCGGCCGAGCATAGTTAGAAATCATTGAAGTGAGTCCCTTATCAGTACAATCTTGAGCGAATGCTGAAAGAACAAATGTTGCAATTGAATAGCCAGTTGAACTCACATGTCGACTGAAATCCACCAACTCCAGCGCCTTCTTGATCCATCTGAAGAAAAGCGGATCAATTGATCGGTTGTTTAACTCACTTTCAATTTTCCATCCTTATCGACGCCCTTGATACGGACACCAAGACTCCATTGAGCATTGTCCTTGCCTTCGTAAATACCGTATTTGTCGGGAGTATAGTCGCGTTCGGGAATTGACGGATCAGCATTATTATGTTTTGTACGAAAACTGCAGATTCGAACATTTGATACTAAGCACGAACATAAAATCGATTACAAAAACACAAACTCACAATCCAAAGTTTCACCGACAACGTAACGATCTAAATCCATGTTGTCATTGTTGCTGCCGAATGCGAAGTATTCAATGACCAAATGACATCCGATGACTTCGATTTTGTCGCCCTTTTTGACCATCATTGGATAAAGTTCTTCACCAGCAATCGTTGAGAGACCGTAGAGATTGACCATTTTGTCAGCGTCCACGGCTTCTTCATCGGGAAAATTCGACAAACGAAGATGAACGTAACCACTGACCTGAAACAAGAAAACAATGAACGATAGCTAAGAAGGACACATACCGTGTGAGTTTGATTGTAGGCAAAACCGAATTCGGCCATACCTCCTGAAAACACAAGTCATTTCGTTCTATTTGACGGTTGTTCTTCATTTCTTACCTCCAGCCCAAAGATTTTGAAGCGTCCTGCCGGTCAAGTCCAAAACCAAATTTCCGTAGACGTGAGTGCATCCTGCTTCTTTTCGTTCAACGAGCAACTGCTTCAACATCTGCTGTTTATCAACAGGCGACGCACTTGTTGGAGGCATTGCGGTTCCGGGGCAAACGTGAGAAACTGAAAAAGAATACTCATTCAATTGAAAGCTGATGTGAACAGATTTGTCAGTGAAGATGAACTCACGATGATATGCATCAAGCCAACGATCCGATGGCGTGAAGTTGTTGATATCTTTGATTTCACGTCCGATATCCACGTGACACGTTCCCAAAAGAAGCAGTAGGATGCCGAAGATCAAAAACCACGGCGGCCAATGCATTGCAACGAAACCAACGAATTCAACGAGAAGAAGAGGACGATGAGAAAAAGTACGAAAACAAACCTGTCGAAAATTTTCGACAAACAATCAAAATGAACGAAGTATCTGTCTTTTATAGTTATCACATAATTTGCATAATTTTTCACTTCATTTTAAATGAATAGTCAGCTATCGGTGTGCTGAAGTCAACTTGGTATTTTGGATTGTTGTTACAATAGAACGATTGAAAGGAAATCGCAGCTGCCGAGTGTCCGAAGAGTCGACGGTCTGCCACAAATCGGATTCTTTGCGGATACAATCGTTCATTGCAAGAGCTTATCGTCGCCTGCACTCGTTTATACCGGCCACCACATGAAGATGTTCCTGTGGGCTCGTTTCAATCAATTAGCTCAAGCACAAAGTGCTTTCTTTGACAACTACATGGAGATGGATGACTACTACGAAATCTGGGAAGATAATCTATTTTGGCTACACGAACGGGACTACGAAATGGACATTTATTTGTTTATTTGTTTGTTTATTTCACACTTCGCAACAATGAACAAAGAAGGAAGAAACCGGGGGCGCCGGAGTGTTGCGGTGATTGTCACATGAGGTTAGTGGCGGCGACGTCGGAATTTCAGCGGTCGTGCAAACGTCCATTCCATCTGTTTCCATCTTCTTGGATCCCGGGCGGCGTTCGTCCATGAACGGTGGGTTGCTGCTCGTGGGACGCCGTTGTGTTTGCGGACGTCGTCTTCCCATCGGGTTGGCGGCCGTCCTCGTGGTCGGCTGGTTGTTGGTGGACATTTAACACGAGAACTATTTTCACTTCTGTAATTTTTGTTCACTTGCATTATGGAACTCAAGATGCTCATTAAACATTTCAAGCACTTAAGTGATGCATTCAAACTCCCAAAGAATGTAAATGAAATCACATTTGAGTCAGTTCACGTATGAGATTAATGGGTGTAGATTGCAAGTGGCATCTGCAGTGATGCGCTCAGAGAGGTTCGGCCGTGTCCACATTCTTGTTGATAGATGCATAGAGTTGTTGAATAACTTCATTTCTATTTCTTAACATCAATCACACCGCTATTTGACCAGTCATAATAACGCTCGAGGATGACTTCAAGTCAAAGTCACCACTTGGGCTACAGAAACATTCAAACCCATCTCTACAACTGCGAATCGAACAAAAATTGTAGTTGTCTAGACATAGTTACTAGGAACAATTGACCTGAAAATGTGACAGAAAAGAATGTCAACTATCAGACATCAACCTCCGAGAAGTCAACTTCCATCGACTGTAACTCGAGAACTACTGACTACGAAAGACTGCGGTTTATCGAACAACGACAGACACTAGTGAACTCAAAACCACGTGAATATCAACAGAATCCAATCAGCCAATGAGCCAAAATACACAACACCGCCCATTCCCTTGTACGACACGTCCATCGCGCAAATCGATGTAGTTCGGAGATTTTGGCAACACCCGACGGTTATATTACATCAATAAGAAGCCCAAAAGTCTGGCTATTGATTGTGTTCAAACTCGTAGCCAGCGGATAACTGAGGAAGAAATGAGAGCTCTTCAAAGTCGAAGAGTTTGTCCAAAATTGCAAAAGTTTGTGGAGCAGTTTCTGCTGATGATGGTGGTCTCAGATTTGACACAGTTGTTAATGCGGCGGTAAGAGTAAGGTTTGAACAGTTTAGAGCACTGAAACTGATCGGGGGCTCAATTGGAATCGAAAACATACTCGAAAATCGTTAAAATGCACTGTTGTACAATCGTCTGAAATGAATTGTGACTAACGGAACAATAAGATGTACTAATAAAAATTAAAAACTATGTGAATGCCAGCGGCATTTGATTAGCCAGAAGCCCATGGCAACTTATCTTCTTAACTAAAGTACTTTTTTGCACACATTCAATCTTATGTTCAGAATGATGACAAAATCCTGCAATTTGACCCGCCCACTCATAAGCTGATGAAAATAAGTATCTGAAAGTTTAAGGACATTATTTTCATCGAGGTCAAAATTGGAACCAAAGTTCGATCATCTGACTATTCGAACAATATTCTTTGCGTTAACTTCGTTTTCCGATTTGTAAGCTGACGTCCGCATAGACACAGACAACAAACTTAAGGAAGAATCATCTAATGAAAATGCTTCAATGGACGTTCCGGTTTCTAATTCGATTTATTAACACATTCCACATGTGAATTGACAATTTCTCTTCATTAGCGTATGGTAGTGCTGAAACGAAGTTAGTCGATGGCCATCTAATTGTTACCTTCGACTTGCACATGAACTGACGGGATTCACAGGCTGCATGAGTGTCGCGACAAATGGCAATCGGATTCGAATGATAGACCGCTTGTCGACTTAACGCTTCGTCTTAAAATTGTCGGTTGAAAGCATTAGATTGCGGAAACGTACGGCAGAGACCGCAGCTCAGCGGGCAGAATTTGATCATCAGTCGTCTGTAAGCCTAAAGGTCGCGGCCATTAAAGTCGAAAAGGTAGGCTACTTACATTCAAATGACAAAGTCGAGCCTTTCGTCCGCATTCACCCAAATTGTCATAACAAGTTTCTGAAATCGTTAATTACTATCTTGACGCTTCTTACCCTCCGGTGGTTCGTCTTTGGAAGCACCTAAAAATAGAGCATAGAAGTCGTTCAAGGCCGAAGACTAACAACAGAATGACTGGTCGTCCGCAAGCTTTGTGCAATTCAAATCGAAACGAAGACAATCTTCTTGAGTTTCGCATTCTGCAATCGCCTCCACGTTGTCCGGACAATTGAGCGAATCGACCAGACGAATAGTCAAAAGCAATAGGAACAACATCGTGTATCCAAAGCCATGCAATGGTCATTTCTTTTATCGAAATCAACCAGTCGGCTGTTCAAACGATTTTCGTCTTTGGACTCTCGATGTAAAGGAACCGCTAGAAACGTGAGTTGTTTGCGAAACCGACGATTTCGTCCGCAACGACAATACGGGAGTTTAAAGTGGTGTGTTGATCGAACACTCAGCTCCGATCGAAAGTCACGTTACAAAACGTAAATTTGCCGAATGGGTACCCCAGAAATCGTTATTATAAAAGTCGAGTTGTGGTCTCAAGTTTGTTGTGCAATTATAATGCTTCTAAAGCCGCTGATTTTTGTTCTATTGATAGTTGTCATTCACGCTCAAAACTTCAATTTCGGTTCAACGGCGTTTATGCAAATGAGTTCGCTCTTCAGCAACTCGGGATCCGCTGCAACGGGTTCGGCGTCCGAGACGGCGAATCAAGGCACCGAATTTACTGGTGGCAGTGGAGCTGTGCCATTTTCATTGTCCGGTTTTTATGGTCGTTAACTGTCGATGACAATAAACTTCTCTTTACTCACATTGCTTGTTTGAACTCGAATACAAATTCGGTACTCAATGGCCCAAAACAGGTGAAATTAACGAAGTGAAACTTCGAAGGTGGCTAAGAGAAAACCACTAGAGTGAATGAAACAAATGAGCTTTACGTTTTAATTCGATATGCTGAGGTAATCGAGGTGGTCGGAACAAAATCATATTAAAGTGAGAAGCGTGGAGTTTATGTTAAAGGAGATTCAATTCGATTTTTTTGGCAGCCCTACGGTACTCGCCAGACCCATCAATTAGCGGGCCATCTTAATTATACGGTGAGTTCAGTAAACTTGTAAAGCGGCGTCTAATAAGTTAGTTTGCTTCCTTTCTGTCTCTATGGACTACTTACTTTTAGTTTCTGATCTTGGTTTAAGTAAGCTATTTCCACTGGGTTCTCGAACTGACTGATTTGTTCCTAGAGATGTGCAATAAAACGGACGCAGTTTTGATTTCGAATAAAAACACACCACTGCGTGTGGTCTTGGGCACCACAGAGTTAGCGATCAATTGTTTGGGCTTGATCCTGAACTTGGCGTTGTGTGTGGTGTTGTTGAAAACTCAAATGCTCTTGATTATCTCGAAAATGTTGATTATGAACTCGATTTTTGCATCAGTGATAGCGTTGAATACACGGTAAGTGTGTTGAATTACGAACTAAGTAATTATTTGAAGTTATTTCGCTGCACTTCATATGCTTAGTGAAGATCGTTTGTTCGATAGATGGCTGTTGGGGGGATCGATCTTCATTCACAATTGCGCTCTAATGATGACCACCATTAACGAAGTTGTTTTGGTTTGTGTTTGTTGGGCAACGTTATGTTGGAACAAGAAGTTTTATAAACGAAGTCTGTGGATCATGGGTACCACTTTTGTTATCTTGCCTGTAAGTCTACGTTATGTCAATTAAGAGTTGTTGTAGTGGTTTGTCGCAGCAACAATTTTGTTTGTCGAAGCCATAAATTTGATCAATAGCACATGTTTGCAATCGACTTTAATGGCTTTGAATGTTGGTTGTGTTGCGGTGAGTTATAATCCGTTAACCGTCTAGTTAGTACTTAGGCTTTAATCTCTTTGGCCTCTTTTGGCTATTGGAATTATCGACGACAAGATTGCGGCGATGTTCAAGGGAAATATCGGGTTAGTTGAGCTTTCAATTAGACTTCTACCTTCCGAATCTAAGGCATCTGTTTTCATTCGAACTTTGGCGCTACTTCGAATCGCGATGATCACAACGGCAATTCGAACCGCTTTTGCTACAGGATTTCTGATTGTTATGCACAGTTATATGCTTCCAAAGTAAGTTCTTAATGACAGTAAACTTACTAATGAATTTCAGTTGTTTGCTAAGTGAAACAAGGACCTTTTCTTATTTCTTTGATTTGGTTATTTCATTTCATGCGCTCATTCAACCAATTCTCATGATCAAGGCTAATCAAGAGCTTGCACGTCTTTGGTAGGCTTCAACGTGCATTCTAAACATTGCATTCAGTTGTAACAACCTATTGATTCGTTTTCGCAATCCTACGCTTACTCCGTCGGCTTCGTTGGCTACGTCGACGATGAGTTTGAATCGAACCGGAAGCCCCGAAGTTGCACTCACTTTTTCTTCACGTCGTGACTCAAATTCCAGTCGTCTATCGATGGTCAACGATATGACTCGTTATTCGCCACGCAACGCACTCGGACAATTGATCGTAAACGAACAATCGCAGGAAGATCATTTTCGACAATTGAATCTGCTTTGGAGCTGAGCAGCCTCCTCACTCCCTGTTTCCCACACACAAACGTTAAATTGGTTTTTCTCGTTTGGCCCCGGGGGCCGTTCTTTTCGGTTTTTGCCACCACCTTTTCGCGTTAACTACTCGTTTCTTTCCGAGTACTCGGAGCCGCAATTTGGTGGCTTGCGGCAAATAAATTTCGACTCCTTCTATGAAATGGCCGTCTAAATTCAAATGTTAATTTTTCAAGTTTACGAATTCCTGGGCCATTTCTTTCGTCCGCATCAAACATACAGAGCTGTGGTTTTCGACTTGTGCCAACGACATGAAGGTCTAGTTAATAGCATCGAACAGATCGGTGAGTTTCGGGTTCGAGAAATTGAAATCGCGCATTTCAGCGTCTTCAAACGACTCCGCACTCGGTCGTATGGTTCAAGACTATGAATTGGGAAAGATTTCGTTTGAAAAGCTGAGAAACGTGGTTAACACCAAAGTCAATGGAGAGGTTTGATGGACATTAGATTCCTTCAATTTGTTCGTTTAGCCTACGAACTTTAAAGCCGCCGAAGTTGAGGAAAAAGACGAGAATCTTTGGAGAGCTTTTGAGCGTCTTCGCTTTTATGGCATTAAAGTTGCGATCTTAACGAATGTTGGCTTCGAAGACGATCGTATGGACCGAACGATTGGTCCCAATTTAAGTGGACAAGTCGATCTGATTGTTGAGTCCTGCCGTCTTCGAATGCGCAAACCAAACCCACGAATCTATGAACATACAGCTCGTGAGTTGAAGCTGCAAACCGATGAATGCGTGTACGTGGATCAGCTGGCAAGGAATTGTCGTGGAGCCGAAATAGCCGGAATGAAGTCGATTCAGGTTCGTTGAGTAGATGATGGGCGAGCAAACAATTGCTTTCAGGTAATGAATGGCGACACAAAACGGGCCGTAGATCAGCTCTCCAAGTTGTTGGGGTTGGATTTGTTCTAATCATTCGCTTATCTCTCTTTGTGGTGCCCATTGATCTTCAAGAGAATTTTGTCATTACGTAAACCCGTGGATTTAAACCTGACATTTCTGTGGTCGTTTTATTAATAGTAGAAAGTAAATACAAGTCTTGTCGAGTGACTTTTCCGTTGTCAAGGAAACAAAGTTGAACGAAGTTAACTTGTGTTTATTCGTACATAATTATACCGGCTAAAAGGGAATTGGAATGACCAGAGAAAGATTCAACCAAATGAAATAACCCGTTTGAACACGTTACAGAGAATGACCTAGAATCAGGACGATGTAAATTGAAGATCAAGATAAAAATGTTAGTCATCCATGCACTCCAAACGCTCCATGATGGTGTCCATTCGACGAATGATAGGTGTAAGTCGGCTGTGAAATTCAACGTCGAAAATCAAATCTAAACGCATCATGTTTTCGTTGGCCATGTCCATTCGTTCTTTTCCCTGTTGTCTTCTCACTTTGTTTTCACTCGCTTGGATTGACTGAAAGAACTTGTTTGAGTGCATTGAGTTCGTCTACCTTCGCTTCCAGCGGCGTTAAGCCAATTATTTTTGTTAGCAACTCAGACGCAACAATACATTCGAGGATATCACCATGATCATCTTTCAACTCCACTCGAAGATAGTACTCGTCGTCGATAATCTGTAGGTCTTCTGTGAACGTCGAAATAAAACCCTAAGACAAAAGATTAAATGTGATGATTGAGAACTTACGACAATCGAAAAAGTGTACTTGTTGATTCGATACTGAACGAACTGCAGCGCTTTTTTGATGGTCATGGGATTGAGCTTCTGAAGTTTATCGGAATCTGTCGGATGTTCGTTTTCTTTTTCAATTTTGTCCGACACCTTGGTTGATGTCGATTCATTCATTCCGGGTGTCGAAGTTGATGGCTCATTGTCGAATGTATGGTGCCGCAGTTGAGACGAGAAATCGATCATTGTAGTCGGGAATTGCACTTGAACTGCCGGTGCAAGATTATCGCTGTAACGTGGACGTTTGGCGTCGATTGGCAAATAATTGCATAGCTAAAGAAACCGATTACTTGTTTTTAATTCCAGAGTCTTACATCTCGTTGTTGTGGTTGACTTTGTTGGAAATCGATTTGAACGTCCACATCCATTGGCTTAGATTCGATTTTATCGATCGTCTCTTTGATTTGTGATTTTCGAGTGTTTTTAGTCTTCGAAGAGGAACAATCGGCACTGTCATTGGAAGTAGCAACAAACGTTGAAGTTTTCGGCAGAGTCGGTGGTTGAACAACAGCCGATGGTCGAACGATAGTTGTTCGTGGTACAACAACGGGAACTCCCAATTGAACTGTTGGATTGGCTGGTCGAAATAACGACGTCTTTGATTGTGTAGGCGGTTGAACGACTGCAGGTTGAGCACGAGGACGAAACTGTGGAAGTGATGGACTTGCAACGGTCTGAGTTGTTGAACCGTAAGGAGGAGCAGGAGGACAAAATATCGGTCGTGCGTTAGCTGTTGTCGCAGCTGTTGACACGTGTTTTGAAGCAGGAATTGAAGTCGATTTTGGAGCGACTGTTGAGCCCGTTAAACTACGCGAAGGTTGATTTGAGTTTTGCCGAAATTGTGCGGTAGATGAAGAAGCTGCGGAAGTGGGCAGAGTTCGAGCTTGTTGATAGATCGGTGGCAGGTTCTTCTGGGCCTCAGCAAATGCATCGATGAGTTCGGCAACAACACCACCCAAAACTTGAACGCTCTGCGCAGTCAACAACAAATAATCTTTCCGGAGTCGAACGTTTCCACAAAGCAAAATCTAAAGAACATGCAAAAACAATTCGGAACTCGTCACTCACTTTGCATCCGGGTCTTACGTTCGTTAGCGCCGGAATCGACTGGTGTTCAACGGCCCAAATTTTCTGAATTCCATCGCTCAACTCCAATTTGAACATACGATTATTTGGCTGCAAATCGATGAATTGAAATTGCGAAATCAAAACTCACGACTTTTGGTTCGTGGCTTCCGCCGTCGCGCTCCGTCTGAACCTCCAAATCGTTGTTCTTGTCTTGTTGTCGGCGTGATGTCGAAATGTCCACACAAGAAAGAACCTAAAAACCAATTGAGGAACAAAAAACAACTCAAGACCTGAAGAACAAGACGTTGAGATAACGCGTACAGTTCATGTTGGTATTGAGTAGAAGTTGTGAACTTCAAATCACTGTGTGCCCATTGCGAGTAAACGTACTGACTGATTTCTTCGCTACGCACCTTCAAATTGAAATGAAAAGAAAATCGAAAAAACGTGAACTCACTCCTTTGTTCCGATAAAACTCCACGACCGCCTTCAACCAATCGTATTTCAATTCGATATGATTCGTTAGAAAAGTTTCCCAAATCTCGTTTTCTTCCGACATCTCTCGGCCATTCGAAAGTGTTTCATAAATTGGGCGGGAAAACGCAAAAACCTTCGAATAACCATTGGAGTCAAATGGACGTTGATGCTAAACGCCAAAGTCGAAGTGAAACCCGGTGTTCAACAGACGGATATTGGCGTACGTTCTGTTTGACATCGAAGTTAAATACGATTTGTTTACCAATTTTTGCAAACAAATGATCGCATACAGAATTCTGATTGCAATGATTCTCGTGCCAAATGAATGCAAGTAAAATGCCGAAGAAGTCGAGAATACCAAGCAAATATAATACAACTTTGAGATCATGCATCTGCCCGATGTTAAAGCCAGGAGATGCCATTTGATGTGCTATGAATTAGAATGCAAAGACGTCTGTTGAACAAACTGTTTGATGCCGATAAAAATTAAAAACCCGAACGGAAACCAAAAGAATGATTAATAACGTAATACTAAAACATTTGACCGTAGTCTTAACTGTCGATGAGTGGGCGGAAACAGTATCACGATCACAAGTTGACATCAAGTAAGCTATGGTTATTTAACGAGATTAAAAGCGAAGTTAAAGTTATATTACTACGGAATGTAAGGAGTATAACTAACTGGAAAACTTAACGAAAATGATTGTAATTTAGAACAATTTGCTTGCTCATATCGTTCGTAGCGGAATTTTTGTTTATTCGATCGTAGGAACCAAGACAAAACAACATTTTCCAACGGGCATCAATAAAAATCCTGCTGCGGAATCCTTAAAGGACATCGTCTACGGTTGGAAGAAGAGCAGAATGCTCTAACTGATAATCCAATAATTACAATTAGCTGGTTGGCGTATAAGAACGGATATCAACTCGAAAACCTCCATTAAATAATCTTTTACGAAATGTCAACGGTGCTAAATAAAACTAAACCATTGAGTTTTCATTCATGGACCTGGGCGGAAATAATACCCAAAAACCGTATTGTAAGAAGTTAAGTCGGTTTCTGTTATTGGGAACAATGAAGCCATTAAATCCGTTGACCATACGGAAACTACCTGAAGGCTGTTGGAATTCACAGAACAACACGTAAAATAACAATCGTTTAAGTATCGGGGAGTACTTGTTGAAACATTACAATCGCATTCCAATGCAGTAGAAATAGATTTTAGATCGTGTGGATCATGTACCTTTTCTGCTCGTCGGAACTTCAATCGCACTCAGACGGTGCCCAGTGATAGAGCTCACGATGAACGGAAATGAAGCAAAAACAAGAACTGAAGGATTGAAGCGGCAGGAAGGTGTAGAGACAGAATTTGCATTAACAAGAAGTGCATAGCTGTAATTGATGAATTCCAACGCTAGAATTATTTCTAGATTTTGTCCCAAATTCGAATCCAACAGATAATTGTCGTATAAACTCACAAGATACGCAGTAAAACAGAAATTCGATTGAATTTATAATTTAATTTGTGAGTACGATCTTGTCGTTAATGAAGATGCTCGCCGGAATTAAAAGCCGTTTAATAATACGTAATTAATTGTGTTGTGATAATCATCATCACATAACTACTCTACTTTACTTAATTCATTCTCTCTGTAATCTCGTATTAGTTAAGTTTGATCTCAATGTAATCGCAGATCTCTTTGTTTGGAACGTATTTTTGATCGTATTGTTATTAACGGAGCAACTTTGTCGGTAATAATACAGCATTAAATGTTCCCGCCACTTTAAGGTCAAACAAAAATTGGGTACGCGCTCACCTTTGCCACAGAATTCTTTATGTGGAGAGTTCCTCAGATCAGTCCCGGCTTCTTTTCCGACCGAATGATCTGACACACCCGTGTGATAGTTCAGATCAATCCAAGTCTAATGCAGCAGTGCAAGTACCATTGTGTTGTTTGCCAAATAATTAATATTGGCACTATTAATTTAGAGCTATTAATCATCTCACCTATTGTTAATTCATTTCAATGATTCGCTTGCCGAGATCATGGTCAACAATAGCATTATTAAACTGTTCTTTTGCCGAATATTTTTCATCATGAATTAAGCGAGGAGTGAATTTCTATTGGGCAGGTCAATTCTATGTTAATTGACACGTTACAATGTTAATTTTAAATGTATTTTGGTTCCTGCACTTCTATGTGTTATTGCAAGTTTAGTCTTGGGTTTATTGTAATTTTATGTAATTCGAAGCGTGTTGTGTTATTAGTAAATAAGTTACTTTACTTTTTAATAGCTTGTACTTAATTGGCTTGTGCAAGATTACCGTCCCGACCCGACATTCAAGTGACTTTCTGTTCCGCGTCCTTACCCCGACAAATCCACTCTCCCGATGTTGATTTTTATGCTTGCTCTTTCCTTAGTTAATTGTAGTGCCATTCTGATCCCATAAACCTCCGTCCCTAAGTCTACTCAAAGAACGGAACAATTACCTTTTCAGTGCCTCAACATGTCGTAACAACAATAGCAAACCCATCATACACAGACTAATAGAGATCTTCTCTCGACCTCCACGGTGCCAACAACTACTCAAAATGCCGGATAAGAGTCAACAGATTTATTCTTGTAGTCGGAATTGGCTGCTATTATTCGAGCTCACTGTCGAAACTCGTTAACATGGTTCATACACACCACCTACAATCAAATCCTGAATCACTGAACTCGCTACAACGCAATCAAAAAGTAGGATTTTTAATATAGTTTATAAGTAAAACTGTTTGTTTCAGTTTGCTTGTCAATTATTTTACACGTACAACTCACGAAATGAATTTCTACTATAAACTCTTCGAAAACACTTGTACAACCAACTAATCAAACAACAAGATACTGTCCATCTTATTGTATTTGCCAAGCGCAAATTACTACTTGCCGTGTCGCGAGAAAACTCCGAAAATGTGAGTCACCTCCTCGTTTTAGATGCTATTTCGTTGCTTTCTGAAAGAACGGCGGCTGATTGCGCCGCGCAGTTCACAGGATTTTTGTTTTTGTAAGTGGACGCTTTGGCGCCCTCGTTTTCATCTTCAATCCCTTCAGTTCTTCGTTCCTTTTCTTTCTTGTTGTTAAAATCGTTTCCTAGTACTGCAACTTCCGTTAAATAAGGATTTTGTCGCGTCGAGCGCAAGAAAACTAGCCGTTGACTTCAGTCTTGTCCCACACCGATTGTTTGTTTGGCGGCCGGTAGGCCGTTTTCACTCTTGTTTTGTAGTTTGCCGCCCATTTCGTGTGTTGTGCCACGGGAAGCTGTTGCTCTTTCCGCTGCTGATTGTTGTTTGCCGACCGTCGATCCGTTTTCCTCTTTTGAGTCGTTTTCGCCGTTCATTTGTTTCTGTTGGCTTCTAGCTTTTGCTGTCTTTTTGGTTTTCTTAATTGTTTGTTTGATTTGGTTTGTTATTTTATTTTTTTTGATCGCTTCTTCATGGGCGTGATATTCGCTTGTTTGTTTTATTAATCCAAGTTTGAGTTTGAAGATAAAATACATTTTCGTACGTTGGACTGATTGCAAACGAGTCAGACACAATAGTTTATTAAACAAAGTTTGAAGTCAATTTTACAAGTCGTGTATTTCGAAAAGACACAACGCCGGAAATTTTCTTTTATCGTACGAACATTTATCAGTAAATTAATAAGTAAATCAATAATTGTCTACATGCTCTCGCTTTGTTGCAAAATCACATCTGCAACTGGTATTGGAAATCAATGCGTCTGAATCCGTACAATCATCAAAGTGAATTGCATCGCTGGAAACATAATAGAAGATGGATTTGCGGTATCTGCAATCATCAGATGCTGAGGAGCTTTAGAAAGAAAACGAAAGTTGTTTGTAAAAAATACTGGGAAGCGACTTTCCGGAATAACCAAAGCAATAAAATCGCTTATAACAGTAATGAAAGCTAGACAATGTAGTACTTCAAGAACATTAACAGACAATATCGAACGTTTGAAATGCAATTACTAGTGTAAAACTAAAATTTTAAGGCTCTAGTTCTAATTTCATGCTAAAAACGAACTTTGGCAGACGATGTGATTCATGACCTAGAGGTCAAATTCCAAGTTTCCGTGGAGTATAACCGTTGACCTGCGCAAATATTTGCAGAATGCGTCGTACGTAGTTTTTGTTTGTTGACCACAGGACACGCGCAATTTTGTTTGTGTTCAGTGATTATAAAAACATGTGAACCTTATGTTCATTTCGTTGTCAGTTCGATTTGTCCTCTTGCAATGATTTCAACCAGATTTGTGTAAGTTCCCAGCAGCCAAGCTTACAAATCCCAAAATTTAAGGGTCGTCCTTGTTTTGTGCTCACTGGTCGTGATTTCGATGGTCGAAGCGAAGGGAAAACGCAAGCATTGCCATTGCCACAAGCACTGTAAGATTTCTGTGGGCTTCGTTCACTTCCAACTCCACTCTTATTTAGGTCATTGTCACAAACATTGCCACTGTTGTTGCAAGTGCTGTACGTGATCAAGTAGTTTGAGGAGATTAATTTGAAATTTTAGGTTGCTGTTGTCCGTGTTGTAATCTTTTGGTTTTGATTCTCCAATTCAAATTCAATTCTTTTAGGTTGCGGTTGTGGTGGCGGCGGACGAAAGAGACGATCCATCAGCGTTCGTCCGTCCGTTCGTTCTGTTTGTCCACCGAACTGTCGTTGTCCGGTTCAATTTCGCAGTTTGCCCACGACCCAACAACAACAACAACAATTGCGCGCTCCACAATTCGTTCATTTGGGTTAATTTATCTTTTGGATACTCAGTCAATGGATCTTCCTACGAATAAACTAATTAACTGCGTCAGATGACTTGTTTTTTGATCTCGAGGTTGCACTTGTTTATTGGTTCAATAAGTTAATCTCATCAACTTTCTTCGCAATTTTGGCCAAATCCTCCGGATAAATGCGACAGCATCCGCCGATCAATCTTACACCCAAACGTGTCCAGTCTTCCAATTCCTCTAACACACGACCAACAACAACATCGCCGAAAAAACTGAAAGAAGTTGAGTGAAAGAAACCGGAAACTCACGACTTTGTTTCACCATCGTATTTTTCTCCGCTGTTCGGATAAACGACGAAAGGTTTCCCGTTGGCAGCTTCGTGTCCACGAGCCAGAAGACCGCGAATATGAGCCGGTGACGTACAGTTGATTCCGATGGCGCGAACTCGCGGTGAATCGGCAACCGCTCGAACAAAGTCGACAAACTTATCGCCATTAACCAAGTGCTCATCGTCTTTACAAGGTACAGAGATCCATCCGTCAACCTCGAACTTCTCCAACAAACTTTTCGCGTATTTTGCTTCAATTACCGTCGGAACTGTTTCCAGCGCCAACATTCGTATTCCATGATCCATTAGAGCTCGTGCTTGAGTTTCGTAGTTTTGACGAATCAACTAAATCGAATAAACGAAATTAAGTTTTCAACCCACGTCCAAATCGAACTTCGGATTCCCGATGTAGTTTCCGCTGTATTCCGATCCATCACAGAGAAACGTCGCAAACGGTCCGATGGATCCAACAACACAAATCGATTTGCCAGAAGTCGCTTTCAACGCCAATTCAACACCTTTCTGCAAGAAATAAGAAACTTACAGTAAAAAGAACTTACATTCAAGTATTGAATGGCGGCTTCTCGTGACATATCTTGACTAAGTCGACTGATGTTTGCCTGGTAGGTATTAGTCGAGATGACCGTGGCTCCAGCATCAATAAAACTAAAAACGAGTTACAAAAAAGAAAATTTTCTTACGATTCGTGGGCTTGTAGAACAATAGCAGGATCAGTGACATTTGCACCCGAACTCCAGGCAACGGTCTAAACCAAAAAGGATGAAGAAATAAAATCAAACTCACGGATTTTGCGTTGAATCCCAATCGCTCAATTAACGTCCCAGTCCCACCGCTGAGAACCGTCAATTTGGACAAATCGAAATCGGCCATCTGCTAATGAATTGCCGTCTAATGGACCGAGAACTAAGTTTCACGCATAAGCAATATCAAGAAGTACACGTTTAAAACAAAAGCGAGCAAAAGTCTTGATTGGCGTTTTGTTTTAAGATCAAAACTTTGTTTCTAAATGAAGTAAACACCGTTGATTGACTTCAACTAATAACCAAAACATGAGCTTATTAGCAGAACCCAATTGCGGTCGTTTGGTTGAGATGCAAAAGGCACGACTGGTTTGTGGGTTCGGCAGTCGATAAATAGCGACAAAGTGGACGGTTGAAGGTCGAACAGTTTGGTGATCAACGCGAGAATTTTTGGAACAAAACACTTCGGTCCACGTGGTTGTTCGCTGCAAAACATTCCGACGGCCAATCGCTTGCTGCGGGTTTATGGATCTTTCCGGTTGATTTATCGCTATTGGCCCCCGGAAATCAAACGGATGCGGACTTGAAATCGCTAAGTGCACGTTTGCAATCACAATCCCAAAGTTTGGAACGTCGTTTGTGCCTCCGAGAGTTTCTTTTCGATCTTCTTTCGAGGGAACCTAAAAACGAAATGTAAACTTTCGCTTCCGCTCGATCATCACTGACAGCGAACGTTGAAGTTTTGTAACAAAAAATGATGGGAATTGAGCGTCCCGTCGAGGTTTCGAAGATTTTTATCGGCGGTGAGCAAATTGATTGACAAGTTTTTTGCGTTTATTTCCCCAAAAATGGAAGACGAGAAAGCGGTGATCCAAACGCTGTTGGACGAGAAGAAGGCCGAGACCTCCGATCGGGTTCTGGAGAAGTTCGGTAGGTGGCCAATTCGAGGCTTTTTGATTTCGAAAGTTGCAGGCAACAAGAATCTATGGCTTCTATGGATCATGTGTTCGATGGGTTTTGTTTGGACTATAACAGCACTACCGGCGATGATCTCTGCTTTTCTTCAGGACCATCCGTGCGATCGAAATGCAACCAACTGCACCGGCAACTCCTTTTCTGCTGAGGTAATCGCCATCGAGAGTTGTAAGCTTAGAAGTTTTAAGTTAGGATCGAAATCACAAATGACCGATGTTGCAACATCCATCTTCCTTTTGGGAAACATGTTTGGAGCTTCAACAATCGGTAGACTTTCGGATCTGTGGGCTTTGAGTTGGTTGTTTACTTTTGATTTTGTTAATTTAGAAAGGGACGAAGGCCGACGCTAATAGCGAGTTTATTCGGAGTTGGAGTTTTCGGAATGTGTGCTGCCTTTTCACCCAACATCTACGTCTTCATGATCCTTCGATTCTTCCAGGGCGTCTTTCTTCCAGGTTGCGGGATAACGAATTGGGTTCTGGCGTATGAATCGGCACCTCGTGGTGAGTTTACGGTGATTCACAGCAAAATCCATGTTTAGATCTACGGTCATATGCGGCTCTAATTTTCGGACTTTTGTGGGTCTTTGGTTACTGTATTACCGCAGCGTGTGCCTATTTGGTTACCCATTGGCGATATCTGCTGATTGTTATCTCCACTCCACCGCTCGTCTTTAGCGCAATTTACTATTTTACGATACCCGAAAGTTTTCACTTTCTTGTTCTTTGCGGTTGTGAAGACCAGCTACGTCGATGGATTCGACAGGCGAACAAATTTGCGAAGACAAAAGTTCCCGAAGATACTGCTAAAGTCTTGATTGCTTCACATCACAAAACGATCAACAAGAATGAGAAGAAGATTGGTGTTTTTCGCGAACTTTTCAAACAAAAAAAGTTGGTCATGTACACGGCTATTGTCGCTTATATGTGGTTAGTTTTTACTTTTTTTACCTTGAGGTAATTACTTAGGACCTGCGACTCGTTTATTTATTTTGGTTTGACTTTGATCTCAACTTCGTTGGCCGGTAAGCTCAATTGGATGATCGTCGACTTTTGTTCGTAGGTGATTCGTATGTTAACTTCATTTTGTCGGGGCTCGTCGAAATACCCTCTTACTTTGTTTCGCCATGGGCACTAGAAAAGTTGGGACGTCGTGGATTCGCAGCGGCCACCCACTTTCTTACCATGAGCTCATTCGTTGGTGTCATCTTCATTGGTAGGTTGGACTTGATGATTGATGATCAATTTTCAGACGATGAAACGGTTTCGTTGTGTTTGTGGTTGATTGGAAAGTTTGGAATTTCCTGTGCATACACGGGAATGTGAGTTGTTTGCAAAAATTAGAGAACTCGATCTTAGGTACGTACTGGGAAGTGAAATCTTTCCTACAGTTCTGCGTTCGGGTTGCATCGGAATTTGCGTTTTGTTGGAACGAATTGGTGGAGTATTTGCCCCACAAGTTCGCTCAATGGTCGGTTTGTGATTGGTTTCCTTATACATTAGTGTTTAGAGTCTGATCGAACCACATCTGCCGAATATCTTTTTCGCCGCAACTTCCGGCTTGGCGGCAGCACTTGCATTGGCTTTGCCCGAAACTCGTGGCAAAGAGCTTCCCGATGTTGCTACCGAAGTTGTTGAGGAATAGATTCATTAAACATAATATCAATCATTAGGGACGAGAATTGAGAGGTATCAAACGAACGTTAATTCGTTTAACAAACCTCCAAAAACGTTGCAGCTGATGACCGATAAGCATAACTAGATTCAATAGAAGTTGAATCACAGTGATGATTGTAACTCCCGCAAATAAACCAAACTGACCGCCAATCTCCGAAATAAATCCCGGAGCCGATGTAGTGACTCGTTCTTCGTAATATTCGTACTAAAACTGCATAATCATTTTGAAACTCCACAACCCACTTCAAGATCTTTGTATCCCAATTCCAAACGAAAGTCGGGAACATCCTTTTCGACAATGTTCATTCGTCCTTTTTTGTTTTCTGACGTGTACAAAACATATTGAAGATCGTGACGTAGACATGAAGGTAGGCACTAAACGAAAGAGGTTGATAGTCGAAACTTTGAACTCACTTTTGTTCCATTCAAAGCTACGTTCGAAATCCACTCGTAATTTCGAGCCACGGTTCCCGGTTCGCAGATTTGAACGTACGGAGCTCGATAGTGAAGATAAAACGGAGTGCAGTTCTTCAGAAGAAAACTTCAAAATGTATTGAAATAACTTACAAACGGCTCAACGATTCGAGAGTGCAACCATTTGCGAAGATAACAAGCTGAGCGACCACGAGTTTCGTCATTCGGATAACATTGAAGATTTGAGCGCAGCATTTTGACTACTCGCATCGTAACACTCACATAGTTGTAGGAGTGATATTGAATGTAGTAGCGAGGAAACGTTGACATTTCCGTTCGCGGATCGGCAATGTAAGCGATTACTTGAGGCTAAAACAAAAATTCGTGGTTTCAATGCTAAGTCCTCACTTGAAGTCCATTTTTCTCAATCAAAACCGATGGTAACTGATTCATTCCCAAGTATAAACGACCTTGATAGTCGGGATCTGTTTGATAAAGTTGATTCAAACGAAAACATCGCCCGCGAAGCATAACATAATGCGAAGAGAAGATCTCGCAGCATCGGACAATTTCCGATCCATGTTTGCAAACGGAAAACATCTTAATGGCTATCGAAAGTGATGATATGTAACTTACTTCTTCGCATCGATAACCGTGTTTTTCAAATAGGTCCGTGTAAAAGCCGTGAGTTGTTCGACGACCTCTCCATTGCTGTAGTAGTTGAGTCAATTCGAGATGATCGCTCTCGTTCATCTTCTGAATAAACGGATTCATATTTGAGAATCCACCGTCAGCAATCGCATAGGCGACCAAGTTTCGAAACGTTTTGTTCGAAATCTGTGGAATTTGACGACGAACTTCCGCTTCGACTCGATCGATTTGCAAAGCGTCCGGATTCTTCGGACACACGATCACACTCGGAAACTCCAAACGTTTGGATTGTCGAATCAGGTAGGTCGTGGCGGTTTGATGCTGGAGATAATCGGTGAAGACTTTTCGTGTACACAACGCAGCTACGATGCAAATTACAATCAAAATTGCGCCCCAAATGATTTGAAAGAACCGATTTCGAGCCTAAACATCAACATTATAATCCACGGCTTCTGACTACCTTAATAACTTGTTGAATTCCGTGCAACTCATTGCCGACAAAGTAATTGGTCAAGAGATTCGACCTCTTCTTCTGATCGTAGGGTTTGACAAGTTTTTTCACATGACTCTCAACCGAAAATCCCCGTTTCGGTTTCTTTTTCGCCAATCTAAACTCCCTAGTTACTGTGTGGTCTTGAAGTCCGACTGTTCAGATGAGAATGTCAACTTACTCGGCTAGTTCATTTTTTCTGACCATAAAGTCTGCTAATTTCATCTCCGATTTAACCTCCGGTTTTCCGTTTTGTCGAATCTTTGGAGTCGGTCTCTGCATCCGCAAGTTATCATTTGATTTCCGATCTCCATTAGTTGCAGTCGCTCGACCATTGCTCGAAATTTCGTCAGTCACTAGTCGACCGTTTGTAATCGAAAACATCGACGAAACCGTCGGATGGGAAACTCGGGTGGTTTGTTCGCAAGTATCGAGTGAGTTCCAAACGTTTGAATTTCCGTTTTGTGTTTCAAGGTTTCTCATTCTGAATTCACATTTCTAAATACTGGAGTCTGCTTCGGGTTTTTCAATTTCAAGACGTGGACCCATTGGTCGCAAACTTCGATTTCGCTTTGAACTTCAAATCCTTAAACTAAAACTTTAAATCATAAGTTGTCTACATTTGAAGCAACAAATTTTAAACGTTTAAAGAGTTCGACAAGTGAGTTTTATTTAATGAATTTGACTTTGACTTCTCGGTTGAACTCTCGAGGTGTGAAATTGAGCGGTGGTTGAGAAGATGATGTGAGATGGCCGGAAGAACGAAAACAAGAGTTCACGGAGATTCTCACGCATGAGCCTGCAAAACGATTAGAACTCGAGTTCTCGTATCGAGCACTCACTTGCTGGATGATAAGTAGATAATCGGTGAGATCGAACAGTAGAGGATTCCGGCAATGTTCGTAGCCAAAGTTGTGAATCGATTGTCTGGAAAGATTGCAAAAGCATAATGCCACATGATTATGATGAAAACGGACAGAACGAACAGAAAGATCGACTGTAGAAGCAGCCATCGTTCTTGTCGGTTCTTAACCATACGCACGGTCTTTTTTCGCTGAAACTTTAAGGTCAAAATAAACAAACTACGAGCTTCAATCGTTTACTTGTACGTACAGAATGGCGACAATCAACAAGTAAATGAGGAACGCGAGAAGCGAAAGTGCCACATTGATCAGATACTCGACGAACGAAACCAATTGCTCGTTAGTTAAGAAGCTCCACGTGTAAAGTTGATTGTCGTAGATCACGAAAACGTCGTAGTAGAAATATACACCGCAGAAGACGAAACAAAAAGACCAGCCAACGACGATCATCAGCTGAAAAGCGGGGTTCGAGAAGTAAGTTGATTTACTTACGTTCGCGGTCTTAAGCGATTGATCGACTTGTTGACGTAAAGAAAATACTACTGACAATCGATTCAACGCCAACAAAACGGTGTGAACAATCGCAGTGTTCCAACATCCCGATCCCAATGACCCCAAAACCTAAAGAAAATAATTCGGAGTGACCGTACGGTGTGAAACCAATCTTTTCAAATTCCGAATGACCTTCCAGTTGAAACCAAATTTTGATGGCAGCATATGGATGCGGTAATAGTTGAATTAAATCGGCAATCGCCAACGAAGTCATCAGTCGAAAACACGAGTTTCGATTGTAGTTCTTGGATTGGAGAAAGAGCTGAACGAAAAGTTTGTTTACCGCAGAAATCGCGACCTACAAGAATGGTTGTCGATTGTAGAACGATTCCAAGTAAACCCAAGACAAAGAATACGAAACCAACGGCCACCGCTTCAATGTTCATTGCAGCAAATGAACATTTTCGTTGCTGCAAATTCGCAAGTCAATTTCGTGCGTTCGGTTTGTAGTTAAAGTGCCAATTAAGTGTGGGAATCGGACAGCAAAAACGGGGAGTTTAATTGGAGGCTTAGAAGTGGAATTTGAAGTGCGTAGTCGTAAGTGAGAAAGTGTAAATGGTTTAACTCGAATATCCGGCCCTTGAAATAAAACTTTTTATTATAATTGAGATACTTAAATGTGACGATGTTTAACGACAACAATTGAGGAAGCGACGTTTTCCGATTGGAAGCCAGAGGTCATAAAGAACTTTCTTGTTTGACCGTAAGAATCTGAACGTTCTGTGGTCGAATGTTGTTCATTGACAGAGAGTTGATCGAAGGTTTGTTAGAACACTTTGATGAGACGTGTTCAGTTCTTTTGCTTCTCGGTTGATGTGATACAAAGTCAGTTCTATTGACAGTTGAAAAGCCTATCATTTCAATTAAACAAAAATAGTCGGATGTTGGGCTCATTCTCGCTTATCCAAACGATTTCAGTCAAATCGACGATTTCGCAAAGTAGTGGCAAACATGTTTGTTCCCTTCGTTTTCCAATTTCTAAAACAGAAATAAACGTGAGATTCCGAAGAAGTTTTTGTAAGCTCGAAAACAGCAACTTCGTTTATACTCTTCACCTCCGTCAACATTCTACCGTGCGGTCGTTCGGGTGATCGGCGGAAAACCCGTGAAATGGAAGCGTTTTGCTTCGTGGCTTTTTGTCGGCAATTGGTGTTCGAAAAGTCACCGTTAAAACTCGAAGATTAATTTTCGTACTTTCGACGCCTATGCTGTCCACAATCAGAGACAAGTTTATTTTGCCCGGCACGTACCAACAGCAATTTTTTTGTATTTTGGCATTTGAAACAAGGGATTACGTCAAAGAAAATGGTTGAAAACATGTTAGAAGGAAATCGCATTGGACCTTACAGATGACCGTGGAATCATGATCACCGTTTTCTGTTGAATTGACGACACGGCGGCGGCATTTCGACGAGCTGCTACGGTGACAATGAAACGATAAATAAAGGCGGTCAGCAATCCGTCCACCGCAACCATAACACTCTGATAGGGACCGACGACTTCCCAGATCTGAATCTGAAGCCACGAAGTGACCAACGAAACGATCGATGGCAAGAAGTTGCAAACAAATTCGCTGAACGCTCCGGTCAAGGTGATCAAATTTGCCTTCCTGAAGTTGCCTTTGTTCTGTGCTGATTTGATCACATATTTGATGAGAATGACTTCAAAGAAACAGGACAGTAACATGTTAATGATTCCCGCCCACATTCGAATGTTCACAGAGAACAAAATCTTTGGCGCTGTGGCCATCGGGACCAAAACGCAATTAAAAGAATTGCAACCTTAAACGGCAGTTAGTTAAAACCTTTTAAACCCTTCTAACCTTTGGCTTTCGACCAATCGACTTGCAAAGAAACCGGAATCGATCGACACAAATAGAGAACCGTGAGTAAACAGGCGGTACACGAAACTCCGACCAAACGTCCGCGATTCTGACGATAGAAAGCGGGCCACAGAAAAATGATCAAACGATCGAAGAGGAGGAACATCACTGAAATCGAAACGGCATTCGAACCGGCAGCGAACAATTGACCAGGCAAATAAATCTGGAAACCTAAAGATTGAATAGTCATTATTTTCAAGTCTTAATTTTACCGTCTCGAAACTTCGAAAAAACCATGTAACCGGAATACCACGACCCAGTAGCCGCTGTGTATGACCATAGGCCCATGTTGATATACAGATTGGCGTTTAAACGATCTCGTACACTTGTCAAGCATCGATAAAGCAGATGAGTGTGTGAGACAAAAGAAATCGCTAATGCAGAGCTTAGAAACAAATATTCCCAATACAATAATGTACTCAACGGCGGTGCATCTTCGCTTGTTGAGTTCATAGCTGAAGAGTAGATTTACAGTAATGATTCGAATTGAACAGCAGTCTTTAATTGTTTTGGAAATCGCTGATTTAAATGCTTAGATTACTGTAGATCAACCAATGAACTAGAAGTGGAAAGTAGAATAGAACTTTGAGCTCGGTTTTCCGAGTTGAATGACAGATAAAGGACTCAAAGAGATTGGTTCGTGAGTTCAGAGTTCAGATTCTCTGAATTGAAATGAAGACCGCCCAACTGAATAGAATGTGTTTAGGACTAACGTGTTGAAGAGTCCAAGAGTCGAATAGCTAATGAATTAACTCCACCCGACAATTCTGATTATCGAAGCTACAACTTCCAAGGACTTTTCTTCGAATTGCACTTTTAATTTCAAAAACAAAGCAATAAACTTGTAGGGACATGTGAGCCGTAGGGTAAGTTTGTTTTCCAGTTTGTCTGGTCTCCGCGAGAAAAACACGAATTTTGGTAGCAAACATCCGAAGAAGTCGTTTAACGTAGTCGAATATTGAAACCCCGTTTGTTTAAGCGCTAAAGTACATAGCTGGAGATCTTGGAATCAACAAAGTTGGTCGAGAGTTTGTCGTTGCTTGGACTCAAACTGAAAATGAACAAAACCGAGAAAGCAGTTTCTGTTCCATGAGTTAACATCAAGAACTTGTAAACGATGACAAAATTGAGGATAATCCAATCATCACTCAACTAACAATCATAACTGACCACTTAATATTTTCAACGCAAATCCCCTTTGTCGAATGAACCCGTTCGTTCGATGTTTATGCAATCAATTGGCCATAAATCGATCGGTTTAGATGTTCGACACAAAATGAACAATAAAATTGAAACGTCTTCTGCGAACATCTTTCCGCACAGTCCGCCAAATCGTTCCATCGCCGCCTCACTGATCATTGTTTTCGATCTTCAGTTTGTAAATTTTTGTTTTCGCCTTTTTGTGAGCTTCTTTTTTGCTCTAATTTCCATTTCCTCTTCTGCAACTGCTAAGGTTGTTTCTGATCTCCCGAGCAGCCGTTTCAAAAAGCTGTTGTTGAAAGGTTAGATTGTGAAACGAAAATAACAACAACCGGCGGTACTACGACTGAAGGCTTCAAAGAAAATGAATCCAAAGAGGTCGAGTGGAAAATTTTGCCGCTTGATTTGATGGCACTCAGCTTTTACTTTGGCTTTTTGCATCGGTGTGCTTGATTAGACCATACATTGGAGTTTGATGTTTCAGAGAAGTCGTTGAAGCGATGTTAAAGAACAACGGCAACTACGCTCTTTGCGGACAAGAAGCCCGTTCGTTTTGGTGTTTTATTTTGGTAATTCAGACGAAGATTGGAAATTTGCATGACAAGAATTTACAAATCTTGAGGCTATAAAAGAAGCGCCATCGAGTGCAGAAGCCTATTTTTCCGTCGATACATCGTCAGTTCTCTTAAAGTTACGCTTTCGTATCAACATGGATTCATCCATTCAGTTCGCCAAATCCAATGTGGATCAGTCCACTAGCAGACAAAAGTTAGCCTCCGACACTTTTCTTTTCGATCCAACAATTTCAGGCCACAGAAAGTGCGTACTCCGAACACTTCCAGGAAAGGTCGCAGCGGTCGCAAGAGCATTAAGAGCAACACCTCGGCTCGTGGCGAGCGGACGCAACGCAAGAAGAAACGTTCGATCACTGAAAAAAAGCCGCCCCGCGTCAAATCACTTAACGACCGTTCGAACAAGAAGGGATTACAATCAAAAGTCGACACTTCGCCCAACAAGTCTCCAACGGTCAAACAACCTTGCGACAAACCGAAGCCCATTCAAATTAAGAGCATCAAGCACGAAGTCGTCGCTCGACCATTGCTGTCTGCTGCACCGATTCAACAGATGGAATACACGGGAATGGAAAGCGACCGTTCTGTCAAGAACAAGAAGATGGAGCCCGTCGAAAAGTTTCCGAACGTCGACCAACCGGTCGCATACGTCGTCACCACGAACATTGTCGGCAGAGCAGCAACGATCACAGAGGAAGCAAAGAAAGTGGAGAGTGAGTTGTAGCAGTCAATCGCTCTAATGATATTCGAGTTTTCAGTCGATAAAGATCTTCACAATGAAGTTGAAGGTGTCTTGGCCGAGGAATCGCCTCAATCAAAAGTTTTTGTCAGCCATATACTCGGCGACATAATCACCATAAACGGCGAGAAGCACGCAATTTCGAAGATCTGGAATGAGGGCGAGTTTGTTCGATTTACGGTCAGCACAGGCCAAGGGCATCGCTCGGAATTGTACGCCGAAAAAAAGGAAGCAATCTGCAAGCGCGTCAAAGTGAGTTCTTTGTTTTACCTAATACCAACAATTGTTTTCAGATGCTTGGAATAATCATGGTCTTTGGCGCGAGTATGAAATCCACAAATCCGTCTGCCGACAAGAAAGAAGGTCCAATTCCGCGTATGACGCTTCGCGGTGAGAACTTCGATTACGGCTATCATTATGTCGGCATCGATAAGGTGAGCGAATGAATGTACTTGTGATCTTAAGGCTCTTAGTTAGGACCCTCGCTGATGGATATAATTGCGAAGATTCGAAGCAAAGGTACGATCTCCAACCGTACAGCCATCGTGATCGCGAAGAAAACGTTTCAATGTCTGCGCGAGTTGCATCATATTGGTTACGTGCACAGGGACGTGAAGCCGGACGTGTTCTACTTTCGCGACAACGAAGACAACTTGTACATCGGCGATTTTGGTCTTGGTTACCACTTTCGTGCAAATGTTCGTGGCAAAGAAGTGTAAGTACGGTCCGATAGACTTTTGATTGCGATTCCAGACCGGATCGTGGAAAAGTCCCATTCTTTGGATCTCTGTGTTATGCTTCGCGCAAAGCACACGAGGAGAAGGATCGCCGTCGTTTTCAGGACATCGAAAGCTGGTTCTACATGATCGTTGAAATCTTTAGTCGGCAACCGCTTCCGTGGAAGAACGAAGTGAATTTTTTGAGGGGTACATCGATTGAACTTTTGTTTTTAGCGTGACAAGAAAAAGGTCTACAAATTGAAGAAGTGGTTCATGACTAAAGAGGGATTCCAAGAGCATTCCACGAAACACGCTCTTCCTTCGCGACTTGCCAAATTCATTGAGTGGCTTGGTTCGGCTCATTGCACTAGCGTGCCGCCGTACGATGAAATGCTCAGCTTGTTAGCCGAGATTCAACGAGAATTGAAGGTGGAGGTGAGAAGTTGACTTCGGGCTAAGCTCAATTGATAAACTTTCAGGACGATGCGGATTTGCCGCTTCTCGAACTCTTCAGCGGATCCAGGAAGTCGGCTGAGGGCAACTGAGAATCGTTGACTAAGTTAGAATAAACTCTGAGAAATTGACTTTGTGTCCTTCAATTCCAGGAGCATTCACTTAACGTGGTACATGAGTGGAAGGTGAATTTTGATCAATTTATTCAAATGTTTAACAGCAATCAAACCGTTAGATTAGATTGGCAGATTGCACGAAACTTTGAACTTTTTGGCAATTTACTCTGAAACAATTGGAAGAATTGCCGGTGGCCTTGCGAGTAGCAACGCATTGCCTTCCAAGTCAAGTTGGCCGACGACTCAGTTGCACTTGAACATAACGATTACAAAACAGAGCCGAGTAAGTGCTCACTTGAATTGGAATTGGTGAAACGAAACGTAACCATCTGTTTTCTAACATGAACGTTTAGTTGATTGTCATCATTAGTGGATATTTCTCGAATAATGCCTCTCACTTCGTACTTCGTTTTCTTCCACTCTAAGCTAACAAGATTGTAGTTATTCCTGCAACACTTCATCCCAACAAAAGTACATCGCCGATCCACACATGTTTATTTTCCTAAAGATGAGCAGTAAATCAAGTCAAGTAAACATACTTATCTCATAGTCAGAGTTCTCAAACTGCTCTCCTTTTTGAATCTTGTGTATTCGAGTTGTCTGTTCGGTCAACGAAATCCGATGAGGTTATTAGTGTCTTGACCTTGAAATCCGAAGAGATTGTCACTACGAAGCGTTGCATTTATCAGTTTGGATGGTCTTTCAATCGTACTCTCAATTGTCAATCGCCGTTTCTTATGTTAACAATTGAGATTCGTGTTGGAGCTGGTCGACGCGGTACAAACACCATTCCTGTAGCATCTTCTCGAGTTGTATAATAAACATTGTACCAAAAACAGTTGTCATTAGGAGACTGAAGGGATCTCAGAAATAATATTAGTCTTTTGGCATGAGGAATGCTCGACCAATCGGGTTTAATGTCTGAAATCAGTCTCAAGAATCATCTCTCTAATATGCAAACTCACTTTTTGATTTCATGTAGCATGTCAACTAAAATGTAGCTATTCCAGAAACTAGTGTTCAAAAGCAAAGAGATTATCGATCTCATTTACTTTACTTAAGCACTCAAATTGTCAGATTCATTAAGGGTCGCACGACTCTACTTTAAGAACGTTTGATTTCGAGAAGAAATTAGTCATTCGGACAAAAGCCCTTCGAGATGTCCGTTTCGCTAGCCGTGACTTCTGATTAGTTTCACAACTCATATTTGTCGACTGTCGCATAACTTGTCTTTGTTGAACTTTCAATCACTCCAATAACCGTCGCGAGTAACGCCGGCTCGCGAAAATCGATGGCCGAAAATCTCCGACCACTCAGCACCGCGTTGTTTTTCTCCAAAAAACGCCTTTGTTGTTTAAAATTGTTTATTGTTGCAAAGTTATTGTGTGGAATAAATTGTTGTCAATCCACGAAAGCTTCCACATAACAATTCTCAATCAAAATCTCAACAGCGGAAAGCCATTGACTTAGGAGTTTCAAAGACAAGTGCGAAATCTCATATTTGCCGTTTTGCTACTTTTCTTTTGAAGATTGTTCAGCACTTTATAGCAAACACTTAAACCCCAAATTTGCTATCAATCATCATCAAACCGTCACAAAATAGCATAGTCAGAAATGACTTGAAATTGAGATCACCACTTGAATTATAAAACCATTCAAACCTCATTTCTACACCTGTGAATTGAATGAACATTGAAAGAACTAAACATAGTTACTAGGAACAATTGAGATGAAAATGTAACAAAAAAGAATGCCAATTGTCAGACATCGACCACCGAGAAGTCAACTTCCATTGACTGTAACTCGAGAACTACTGACTACGAAAGACTGCGGTTTATCGAACAACGACAGACACTAGTGAACTCAAAACCACGTGAATATCAACAGAATCCAATCAGCCAATGAGCCAAAATACACAACACCGCCCATTCCCTTGTACGACACGTCCATCGCGCAAATCGATGTAGTTCGGAGATTTTGGCAACACCCGACGGTTATATTACATCAATAAGAAGCCCAAAAGTCTGGCTATTGATTGTGTTCAAACTCGTAGCCAGCGGATAACTGAGGAAGAAATGAGAGCTCTTCAAAGTCGAAGAATTTGTCAAAAATCGCTCAAAATTGCAAAAGTTTGTGGAGCTCTTCTCGTTGATGATGCCAAGCTCTAATTTGGCACACTTATTAAAGAGATTGCAAGATTGTAATGTTGAAAGTTTGGAGAACTGAAGTTGACCGGGAGCTAATTTAGAATCGAGAACATACTCCAAAATTGAGTCTCGTGCAATTGACTATAACAAGAAGAATAGTTGATTTCAATTGCTCTAATTTGCAGTAACAACTAAACAATATTAGATCAATTAATTTTGTTAGTTTTAAATCAATCGGTCTACTGCTAGGAGAAATGGAAGTTAAATACGATTCATGAATATCCTTAGAAGTCGAATCACAATTTTGGTCATTTCGTCATTGTAATCTGATAGTTTTGTTGTTGTATTCTCAATCACTCAACTAACGACTTTAAAGTTAAAAGAAATTCTCTTTATTACTTCAATGATCGAGATATGACGAGAAAAACGAAATGAAAATCTTTAGAACAATAAGAGATCTAGATACGAGCAGGTTTCATTACCATTATTAGACGAGAAAGATAGCGGAGATCATATCACGAAAAACTTAATAGGCAAAATAAGAACCCGTAAGAACAATAACAAAAGTGGAGACATAATTAGTAGAAAAAAACGAATTATTAGAAAACGAGCGAAACAGAGGAAAGTTATTGCACTTTCTTAATCGTAAAGATATCGCTCTAAAAACAAAGGAATCGGAACTAGGCAACTTTTTGCAACTTACTGAAGTTCCATGGTTTTTAGTGAATTCGTGAATCTCTTGTCGCAACATCGAAACCAAATGTTCATAGAATTTGGACGAGGAACGTGCAGAATCGCGAATCGACACAAACCAAGCGTTTAGAATGTCGGGTTGCAACATAGAATATTCTTTAGTCCAAAATGCAACCTTTTGACGATAAGACTCGTGACATCGTTCATTAACCCATTCAACCTGTTGACCAAACATACGCATCAGCTGATAGAAAAGTGACTCCAAATCATCGAGTGGAGCTACGTGCTAAAACAAAGATCAGTTGTTACTTCGGTATATCTACTTACCGTCTCAACATAACCGGCACGTGGAATGTACGGAATTGTTCCACAAAAATGGCTACCCAATTTCACTTCTTCGGCTTCAAAGTTGCATTCACGCAATTGAGTCCAATTGTAGCCAACGGTCATTCCGAAGTCTACTAGCTTCACGCGCACAATCGAGTCGTCTTCGGCACGAACGGCACAAAAGTTCTCTAGTTTTACGTCTTGAACACAAAAGTTCGATTCGTGCATTCCATTCAATGCAGAAAGCATCTGAAAAGTGAAAATGAAAAGATCGAATAGAAAGGTTCCTACGTTTCGAATTGCAACCGAAATTGACTGATTGCTCAACTTCGAAACATCAGGATTATCAACCAACGTGCCAAGATTTGGGCCCATAAGCTCCATCACAATAATCGGTTCAAGACCATAGATCCACGAAAACGAGTGGAAACACGGCGAATACTCGTAATTCGCATCCGTGAGTTGTTTCAGGAACCAAGCCTAAACGCAGCAAGTTGGATTGGCAAATGCAAAAACCAACCTCTTTGCATACCTCTTCGAACGCTCTCCGACGATCTTCTTTTCGATCCGATTGACAGTCGGAGACTTTTCCGGCCAATTTTCTACCATCTCGAGCCACAAGTTCGAAGACTTTGGCTAAAAAAGATTATTGATGTAGAAAATCGTTTCTTACAATGAGCTCCATGCCCAGCGATCTTGCTAACAAAAAAGTGCACTTGATCGTTCGGCATTCGTCGAGACTGGAGATTCCAAGTAAACCACGGCGCTACTCCCGTGTAATCGAGCTTTCGGTTCATCACTATATTCACGTTGTAGTCGGTCATGTACGTCGTCTGAAATCAATGAAAGAGCGAAAATAAAATGTCAAAGAGCGAAACCGTCAACCAAATGGCAATCAAAAGAACTGGAGAGACGGAGACACCTTCGTGGCTGTTCGGAGATTTTTAGCGCAAAAACCGCCAAATGGCCGTCGAAACAAACGGAACAGAAATCGCGTTCGTTCTTTACATTTTCGATCAAAATTTGAATCGTTCGGGCGTGAAAGAAAACGTTGAAAACTACGAATTTCGTTAGACCTTTTCGAATGATCGTCATTCCAAAAATCTTCTGTTTGTTAAGTCAAGTAAGATTGAATTTGGAGACTATTACAAGGCAAACCAACTTCGAGAGCAGTAAGATTGATAGTTTCCGAAGCAATTAGAATCTGGACATGAAAAGGGAAATCGCATTTTGAGTAGTTTAATCTGGTATTCTCCTGAAACAGGAATCAGTTGAACAAAATCGCTTCGGCAGCTTTTACATCTGATCATCTTTCAATTAATTCCGTCAAGTATCAGTTGAGAGTCCAACAGTTAATTTAGTTTCTGGAGGTCTTAATCTCTCAACTAACTACTACAAATGATCGATTCGTGAAGTTCATTTATTGTTGTCTGTACAAGATTGTTTGATTATTCATAACGTTCACATAAATCGATAGCTAATGTTCTCTTTACTTTTAAGCTTCTTCACGTGATAAAAACATTTGATGTTCGGATGTTGAATTCACTGTACTGTAAACTCGTTCTTTCGTTAATCGCTTTTTAACCGGAGAATTCCACGTGTATTGCGTTTGTAAACTTGAGATCATTTCCGCAACTCTAGTATCTTAAGGATGGAGCTGTGTGGCTTCTGATATTTACACTCGATCTTAAACTGCTATCGATACTGCAGCCACTATCCTAATTTCCGTCAAGTTTTGACTTTAATCGCAACTTTTGGTATCATTAGATGCTTTCAACTTGTCGTGGAAGTTTGACTTCGCAGATTGCTTTTGCACAAGATCTTCAATTTCTCAAACCACAGCTTTTAAGTAAACAGTCTAGTTGACGTTATTCCGTTGTCATTGATACGAACATAGAGTAGTAAAAATTAACCGGAATCTTACAAGCCGTTCAAATCAACTGTTATTGTTCTTGTAAGCAATGGGAGAGTTTAGTTAAACGTCTTGGTGAAGATGATTAACAGATAACTATCTTTAATTCTGATTGCACGTCAATTGAAAATAGGCAAGCAAATGATAGCTTTCTTTTCGTCGCTACAAACCGATGAAATTCATTTGATTAGTTAGAAGAATTTTGCTCATGAATGACTCTTCGCTTCAATCGATCTTCTGTCACGAATAGAATAATCGTCTTAGTTACTGTTGTGTATTGAGCGCACTAGCATTGCGCCCCGCCCACTTAGTTATTCGACGGCCGACTATTGTCAGCCGGTCGCTGGATCTGTTCTTAATCGTTGTGTATTTGTGGCTCCTGTTTTTCACCCAATAAAGACCCCCGTCAAGTATTCTTCGGGACACATCAGTTACATAAGTTACATTTGCGATATAATTTTTTTAATAAAGTAAACCGCGTTGGGCATTCATACTTTTTTGTATGTGTTCCTTGAGTTGCTATCTCCGTACTAGTCTATTAGAATTATCTGCTCATTAAATGTCGATTAAAAAAGTTTGTTGCAATCGATCATGGTTGTAAGTGCCGATTTTGATTTCCGTAACCCATTCACTGACGATCTGATTATTTGAAGAGGAAATTTACTTTTCCAATACCGGATTATGAAATCACATCATTTGAAATAGTCTTTCAGTATGTGGTCCTTTTCCGTGCATTTGATTAAAGTTGAATGGAGTTATTCGAAATTCTTCCGATCAAACAAACTTAATTGTCGTTTTGTTTTGTGAATATACGTTTGAAGTTGCTAACGTATTCGGTAGTTTTTTATTTCAATTCACAAATCATATCCCAGATACCATCTAATCATTTTATGAGATTTCCTGTTCCTTTAAAAACTTTTGCTTCGGCGGTTATAAGTTCTTTGGTGCACATCTGAACGTTGATTATACTTTCACTAAGATTTGTAGTTGATGGTTTTAACGTTTTCTTGCAATTACATTCAGATACCTTTGTTCTTGATGTAACGACATTAGATTCTTTAGTTGGAAATTCCGCATCATGAAGTTTTCTATTTTTCAATCTGCTGTAAGTTTATTCCAACCAAATTCAATATTATACCCAGTTACTTGACGTCTGCGTTTCGAGCTCTTTTTGTCGACTGAATGAGAAGAAGAATGTGACCACTTATAGACCTTCTTGTAACCGACTTCTCGTTGCATCACATCAAAAACTACATTTCCACTTATCCGTCCGACTATCTTTTGACCATCATCTACATTGGACAATCACGTAAACTAACTTGTGATTATCTCGTATTGTCGTTTAAACGTAATCTTTTTCGTATCGCTCGATACGGGAACTGACACCGTTTGGGTATTAGACGCAAATTATCCCGATTTGAGATCCGATAGTCAGACTATTGATGCCAGTAATCCGTGAGTTACTTTGAATGGAATTGAAGTAAATCATCGTTAAGAAACTCAACAGTCATCGATAGCGGTCAATTGTTCAATTCGGTGATCGGCAATTCGGGAGTCTGTGGCGAGAAATTCATTTTAATTTGGCGCTGAACGCATTGCTGGTGATGTAGCAAAGATCGACACCGGCTGTGTTTTGGGTGCTATATCTTGATGCTAAGATTACCAACACTTCTTGTTCCTTGAAGGCTTTTAATTTGATTTACAATACGCTCCAACCGGATTACGACTACAATCTGCAGTTGTATACGACCGATTGTTCTAATGCGGGCATATTTGAAAAATTTGTTTTTACGGTTGGCAATGATTATTTGGCGATACCTTCGACGATTGCGTTATTGATTTGGAGCTTGAGTGATAGACGATGTGCGGTCAAATTCTCTTCATCAAAACGAGTTCACTACTCCCTACGCTCTAGGATTGCCGTTCACAGACACTTTCTGTGTGGAACGGGATATCGAAAACAACATTTCAATTTTTTATTTCTTCGATTGATTTTGTTCACGTAGAAGTTCGTTAGAATCGAATTCTTATTTTGTCACTTGAGATTCGATCAGAAACAAATGTCAGCTGATAAGTAGAGTTTATGCTTCTGTCCATTTCATGCGAACAAACTTATCCGTCATTCACTAGTCAAGTTAAACTTCTTATGTAGAACGAAATTTCATTTACAAGAAAATCAACGATGTAGAATCTCCTTCTCGATGCGTTTGTAATGCAAGTACATCCAAGTGCCAATCATGATCATAATGAGCGATGTGACCGTGAGCCTACAAATAAATCAATTGACCGATAAACAACTCACGTGCAAGCAACAGCAATGTGACATTCTGCGTCAATATATGTCTCTGTTTTGTAAGGAATGAATAAAACACTTTGACTGTAAGGTGAGGATGTAAGTTCAATCAACGGATACACTTGCTCTGCCTGAAACGAGTAACTAGGAAACAGGATGACTAGTTGGCTTATCTTGTTGGTGTCCAAGTAGATACGAAGGGTTGCATTGCATTTATTTTCAGATTTGAACCACAAAACCGAAAAATTGGTTTCGTTTATATCGTTCATTGGAGTATAAAGATTCTCGAAGAACGCAGAGATCAAAAGTTTTTTGGCTTGGGTTGTAATTTCGAATGTTTCCAAAACTGCTCCCGTCTCATTTAGAACATCAACATGACCAAAAGCATTCAACTTGAAACGAATCAGATTGTCGTCAAAAGAAAAAGAATCACCTGGAAATTGACCAATTAAATTCAGCTCTTTAAGTTCTCACTTCCAACAGTCATCGAGTGTATATTACTTTCATTGTAGTCCACAACAATAGCCGAAATATCCAATTGTTCAAATCCTAGCTTGTAACTAAAGCACTTTGTAGATGTTTTGATTTTCAACCTACGTGTCACTATCACTGCACTCAGTCACATTCATTTCCATGTAAATTTCATGCTTTTGATCGCCGTTAGCATGTAACAAAACGGAAAACTCTTCCGCATGATCGTGGAAACCAAAAAAGACGTTGCTGGAACGGCAATCAAATCAAGAATCGAACAACTTACACTCCGCCGTTCTCCTCCTCATCGACAGCCAAATATGGACGATAGTGGAGCGGAAGCCATTTGGATTGTTTCGCCACAATGTACTTGGATTGAACAGCTGAAGAACTCAAAACGAACATCAACAAGAAAACGAGCTGCATCGCAAACCCGGAAATCGACCGCTCGAACAACAAGAAACCAATTTGTCGGAATGACTGCAATTTCCAATTTCGGTCAAGGAGCTTTGGACTGATCAGCTAGAAGTCATCTAAAGCAAAGCAGTACAGTAATGGTCAGTAGTACAGTCAATAGAGTCCTTTAAAGATTAAGTTTTACGAGCTCGAGATTCCAGTTCTTTTGGTTGTTACGTGGCTTTGATTGTTTCTTCTAGAGACAAACTCATCGCTTACCTTCGACCCATAGGCGAATTGTCGTTTTGTTGATGGAGGCAGGGACAAGCGAAAGGGCCGAGCAGTAAAGGAGGCGGCATCCGAGCTTTTGGCTCCCCGATCGGGACATTCAATAGTTTTTCTTTTGAGTTTGTCTCGAGATCCTTCACTCTTGCAATTTGATTTCAAATTATTCTTTATACTTTGAGTATGTCCAAACTGCAATTCAGGTTGTGTTCGAACTATCTTGCCTGCTAACAATAAGCTCTTTAGCTTTTGCAACAACTGATTTCTGTCTTGTTGGTTCAATTGTGAAAGCGCTTGCGTGAATATGAGTAGGCAATAAATATAAGATTCCGATGGTTCTAACTACTGAAATTTTTATGGTTCATAAAATCAATAAAAGACGATTGAGATTGATGTGTAATTAGCGGTTAAAAGCAAATAAAAACATTGCAGTGACTTCTGTGCGCGCACAACAGTTTGTCGAAAATGTCTTTCAATCTCTTCTTCACTTTTTTCGTTTGTGCAATGTTGATCGTATCGAGCCATGGATCAATTATCGGGACGCTGATGGAACTGCCAATAGAATATTCACGTAAGCTCCTTACACAAAAATCCAACCATTGGTTTACAGAAATCCCGTCCAAGGAAACAATGGAATTGATCAACGGGTTATCAGAGGAAGAAAAGAAGTTGGTCGAAGAAGCCGTTGAGAAGAACGGTGGTCAGTACAAATCGAACGACTTGGATGTCTTGACGTACATCAAAGAAAAGGACGAAAAACTTTACAAGAAATTTGATCATGAAATCGAACAAGTGAACGAAGCGATCAAAGCGATCGATGATACGGACACATTTCTTTTCATTAGCAATCTTCGCTACGAGTTTGGAAGTGTTGATTTAAAGGACTTCAATACAGTTCTCCGTCAACTTGCCATTTGGCGAGCACGCGGCAAGAGTTTAAGCAATGATGGGAAACTAGAGATTTCGAATCACCTTCGAGGCGTTTTCCATACTGTATTTCGTAGGTTCGTTGTGAGATTAAAACGACTAAAAAGCGATTTTCAGCGCTTCTCCATTAACGTCTGATTGTCCAACATTACTGTTGTTGATCGCAATAAACATTCAAACCATCAGATAATCACGATGAAAACTTAGCATCTGTAAATAAATCAGCATGTGATTGTTGATTTAAGAATCGATTGCTAGCAAATTTGTTTGACATTCAATGCGCAGTTCAATGTGAGTTTACAGAAGCGAAAATTGATCGCAAGTATTAAACGAACAACTTATATGTTACTTACGTCCATTCTATTGACCGCTTTTTGATTGTTCTTGGGCTTGACACACTTGATTTCTCCAGCAAACTCTACGTAAACTCCACCATATCAGATCCAATAAAAAACAAGGATTGTTTTGTTGTTTGAAGTCACGAACGTTCTTGAACTTCGAACAAGTGACACGCAAAGTCGTTAAATTTTTTATAGGATTCGACTATCGAATGTGACCGATAGATAACAGGTGGAAAGAGTGTTGAGGTGATCAAACAATCACAAAGCAATTGATTTCTCTACGGACATATTCGGTCATGACTTGTAATCACCATCAATGTTGATTCATGTTTTTGATTGTTACGTAAAGGTCGTGATTTAAAACAACTCAAGAACATGAAGACAATGAAAGAAACTTCTCAAGATCCATGGATTGGTCTCCTTCATAATCAAACGCACTTCTGCATGTTCCAATGGGATTCCGTAGTTCGTTTCGTATTATTCTTGAACGATTCAGAAATCTGGTTTTTGTCTCAAACTTCGTTTTAACGTTTATGTTCGCATTGTTTACTTCGTTGTTATGTTCGTTGGCTCAACAATCGATTTCCGTTGCTTTTCAATTTGTTATTTTTCAGTGACGTTAATTTACTTTATTTATACATCATTTCGTTTTCGGAAGGTTTTCTCGTTTCATTCACTTGCAATTGTTATTCGAGAGCTAAGTCTACGGGCATTCTATTCACCCAGTTGATGACTGCCGTTTAATGGCCGCGCTCTTCAGTTCGTTTGATTCGTTCATGGCACTACACAGCGCCATCCAAAAATAATGCGATTTACATACGAAACGCACCGACAGATAGAGGTGGAGTCAATTTCCGTCCCTCTCTTTTCTATTTTATGTCGACGACGAAACTTGCAGGTTATGCAAAACTGGTAGCGTTGAGTTGAATAGAAAACGTTTTTTTAGTAATTAACGCATGTTAACATCAAATCGCTGATTCAAAAGACTTTTTATTTAGGGCGTGGTCATGACAACAATATCAAGCGCAAATACTAATAAAGAAATAATCGAACAACTTGAGTATGATTATAAAAAACAAGGTGAAAAAACCAAAAAAGAGGATATAATGTGGATTTAAATAAAAGGGCAAAAAGTAGACTTATGTAAACAGATTATTTATTCCAGAAGGTGGAACATAAGTTGAATTTTTTGGGAACAATGATGTCATAACACATAGTTTACGGATTTACGGTTGTAAAAAAGCGGAGCATTTGGGAACGTCTGTGTTGTATCCTGAAGAATACTTGACGGGGGTCTTTATTGGGTGAAAAACAGGAGCCACAAATACACAACGATTAAGAACAGATCCAGCGACCGGCTGACAATAGTCGGCCGTCGAATAACTAAGTGGGCGGGGCGCAATGCTAGTGCGCTCAATACACAACAGTCTGGCAATGGGGTATTCCAATGATCAACCCCATTTATTGCATCAATTACAAGCGTTGCTCTCGCGGTTATGAGAAGGTCGTAGCTATGCATGAACGTGCATTCGGTAAGGGCCACACACAATTCAAATTGAATTCCTCTGTAGAACTTTTGTTGTTCTTCGTTAAGCTTCTTTTTACTTTGTTTTAAAACATCTGTTGTTTGGGCGATCCAGTAGCAAAACTCTTGAAATGATCCTTTTCAAAGTCACGATAATGTAGTTCTTGGTTATCCATTGGATCTTCTCCTTTCTTCCAGTTAAAATGGCTAGAAACTCGTTCAAGATTTTTAATGAAATCTTGAAAAGTATTTTTGGGTTTCGTCAAAACCTCTCTATTCTAGCGTTAACAGCATGACATTGTTAGCGATGGTGAGAGCCCAACGGATTCCTCCAAAATTGTTCTCGCATATTGCCATCTGAAACAACAGAATATAAAACAAATATACGCGCGCAGTCCATTTCACGCAAACGCATTTTAGAGTGGCCAATGGATTGAAATTCAACGCTTTAATTGCAAGCACTTTCCGTGTTTCGGCCAAATAAGTTTGAGTAACGAAATGAGAAGCCGTGACTCCACTTACAAGAAACAAGTGGTTTGAATTAGATAGATGATTTTCGCTTGAGTCAACAAGAAAAAGTAGCTTAAGAGGAATATGAATAGGATCACCAGCATACGAGCAATCTAAAGTATCGAGGTTTTAAGTTGTCATAATTTTGTTGCATACTCATTCAAGGAATCTGATGGCCGGGTATTCGTGCGAATTCAATAAGCGTGTTCTTATGGCAACTCAAACGATCGATTTGCAGAACTCAAGCAAAAAGCGAATAAGAAATCAACCGTGAGAATCGTCGGGCTGAAAAGACGACGATCGAACTGCTCAACCACCCCAACGGTTTACATTGCGACCGGGAAATTTAGTCTACAGGCTTTCGGTATTTTCCATCTCTGCACTGTAGACACTTCGTTCTGAGCTTCCAAATGGTTGTCCAGCGAGAAACGCCCGGCAATAAACAATCACATCAGAAGTGAGAATGCAGCTGCTCATTGTTTGAGCGCAGAAGTCATATCAACAAAAAAATTTTGCAGCCTATCGACTCCTTCGACTGTACGGAAAATGCCGTTTATTCGATAAAAAAAAGGAACACGTGATCTAAACGAGAATGCTTTTAATGTCCGGTAAATACAGTGCTGGACAAAAGTATTGGTACAGGGAAAAAATCGTTTAAATTTGACCACCTTTTGCTTCGACCACCTCCAAGAGACGTTTGTTTATACCGCAAAAGAGTTGCTTAATCGTTTCGGGTTTGATATTCTACGTGGATTGTTTGATGACGGCCAGAAGTTGAGCTTTTGTGTTGTATTGACCTTTCTTGTAAATTACGTCTTTCATCAGCTTCCATACATTTTCAATCGGACTCAAATCGGGACTACGTGATGGCCAGTCAGCAGTGGTAATGTTCTGCTCGTGAAAGTAGGCGGAAACAATGTGAGCGGTATGAATTGGGGCGCGATCTTGTTGCCAAGGCCACTTCCTGTTCTTCATGTCTTTCTTGGCCCACGGGATAAACGTCGTTTTAAGGTCGGAGAGATAGTCAGTCGCCTTGTATTCGCTCTTGCACTCCTAAAAGCAAAGACCGTGTTTATAAATTTTGAATAGATGGTCAAAAAACACCGTAATCAGGAGTTTACCGGTAGATGAAATTGCATCAAGCATCATGACCCATCTACCGCCCATTTTGGCGTTTGTTGCGCTCCAAATTAACGTCCTTGGTTTTGTATGATCCAAAATTGTCAGGGCCATCTAAACAAAATCGTTTCTCATCGGAAAAGATCCAAGTTGAAAAGTCCGTGCCAGCAATCAAATGTCGACGTGCAAAGTTAAGGCAATTTTGGCGATGCGTCAAAGTCAGCGAAACTTTCTTTTAGATGTGATGATAGAAGACGTTGTCACGGTTCAACCATTGGCGAATTGTTCGGCGGCTTACATCCAGCTCCAAATTTTCCTTGATGCTACGCAAAGTGACAAGGTGATCGGAGCGGGGTTCGAAGATCACATGGCGTTTAATCCGACGGCGAAGGCGACCAGTGTATTTTTTTGACGACCCATGGACTTACGCGGTTGTTGGTTGATCACGCTCATGATTATGTACTTGGAATGTCCGAGTTTTTTTGGCAACTGCTTGATAGGCCTTGAGACTGTCGTAGAGTTGACGGACCTTCGCAATTTCTTGGTCGGTCAACATTTTGGTAAAGCAGGAAAAATTGATGATTTTGCCAGTCAACGCCAAGAAAAAACCAGGCCAAATGTCAACGTGAAGAAATGTAATTGCAATCGATTTTCTTCCCTGTCCCAATACTTTTGTCCAGACGATTTTCGACTGTTCACATAAACTTTTTCAATTTCTTGCTTGTTTTAGAATTTTTTGCAGCAATAATGTTAGAATTCGGTCCCAGGATCTGTACCGAAAAAAGACGCAAAATGGTCTGGTGGATTTCTAGAGACCTGCTGTCCCAAAATTTTTGGCCAGCACTGTAATTTTTTCTTAAGCCGACAAACTTGATCTTCCAAGTATTCGGGAAGCCAGTAGTCACTAAGTGATGCAAAAACGCCGGCATTTAGTATCAATACCAAACATGAATTATCCTCGTCTTTTAATGTCTAAAAGCAGATTAAGGAAGTACATTAACATTCATACCAAATCTACAGTGTGTCCCAAAATTCTCGCCAACCGGTCAAACTGCAGGTTGGCCCCGTCGCGAAAATTGTTTATTCAGATCAATTAAAAAGAAATGAAAGGGCGGTTTTCAATTGTTCTCGGCGTTTTTTTTTTGGATTTTTAAACGAGCAAAAGCAAAATCGTAGCCGCATTTGCTAGGTTACTCCGGCTACGTGCCAAAACACATTGTTTGGTTATGCGAAGCAGCTAATTGAATGTGTTAAGCAACGAGGCGAGCACGTAGAATTGCGCTATTAAAAACAAATGGTTATTTTTATGAAGTGAAATCGTTCAAAGCATAAGCCAACTCCTGAAAGTGTCTGAAATCCTTAGAATTCGACTTTTTCGCGGCGGGACCAAACTGTGATTTGACCGCTTGGCGAGAATTTTGGGACACACTGTGGAAGGTTTTGTATTCTCCTTACAATAAAACCGAATAAATCTACTTAGGTAATAGAGAAGTTTATTTAAGCGATGGACAAAAATAAAGTACACAACTGCACTTGATGAAGAAAAAAGGTCGAAGTAAGAGTTGAGTGGAGAGAAGATTCGTTAACGATAAATTGGAGGCGGGGTTAGGGGTGCGGCGCTCTTGAACTTGATTAAGAAGGAATTTATAACGGGACGTTACAACTGTATATGTCACGGCCAAAATTGAGAATCGGTTTTTTTCAGAAATTCCCGGGAAAATTTGATAATTATTATTTTTATCGCGTATTTGTGAATAAAACTCATTAATAAAAGCAAAATTCAAGTCATACAACAGTTGGAATACCTTGAGAAAAATCCGTATTTAAATCTTTTCTGCGGAACGCTTTTTGCTGAGAGAAGAGTTGGCATTTCGGCCGCCGTTTTCGATGATTTATCATCGTTTTTCATTTTCTGCTTTTCGTTTATTTTGTTCGTTTTTGGTAAGTTATTACCGTGTTTATCGAGCCACATTCAAAATTTACCGTTTAGTTTATAATGGACACGACAAACGGTACGAAAGCCAGGCTTTTTCGAAAAAGGCCGATTCTCAATTTTGGTCGTAACATAACTGATTCGTCAAAGGTTGGTTTAGAATCTTTTAATTAGAAGAAAATGCGGTTCAGAAAGAAATCGATGATACAAAATCAGGGAGTATTTTGAGAGTATAAGAAGGAGAAGAAAGTAATGTGTTGACAGAATGAAATATTTAAACAATTATATTATGAAGAAATAAATAAATAACAATCTAACTAGTATACGAAATTAAACGTTAACCCTAGAAGTCCAGCTAACAAATCAGCTTACCACTTCGAATGCAAATGAAGGCACATCTAGGCGTCAACTGGACGAAAGAAATAACAACAAAGCAAATCTTGTTGTTATGGAAAGTGTCGAGATTCTGGATTTACAAGCTTTTGTTGCTGAAAAATCGGAATTGATTTTGTAGCAATTCGTAAATCCAAAACGCGGAAATTCGAGGCGTTTAGCCGAGATAGGATTGAAGGTGTTGAAAGCAGCAGAAAAGTTCGCTAAAATCAGACACCGTGATTTGAACGGAAAAATTACGAAAGTGATTAAATTGGTGATCAAAGATGCTCAAGCGGTTGACCTACCGAGTAAACGTAAAGAGTTAAAATTTCGAATCTTTGGAGACCAAGAAGGCGTTCTACGGTGTCAGAGTCGGTCAGCGGAAGTGATTGTCGGAAAAGAAATTGCGAATCCGATTTGATTGCCTGACGATTCACTCACGACGCAAAAATTGGTCTTGAATGTTCATGAAGAGTTGTGTCACAGCGGAATGCAATCGGGTTTAGCTTCTCTTCGTGCTTCTTATTGGATTTCGTCCGCAACTGTCAAAAAAGCGTGGAAAAATTGCACGTGTTGCAAAAATTTTACAGCAAAACCATTTTAAACATCAATTGCTGGTTTGCCAAAAGAACAAGTTATTGAATTTGACCGTTTTGTAGCTCGCCGTGGATTACCAAAAAAGATGCTCGGTGATAACGCGACTAACTTTACGCTTGCGGAAAAATGCTTCAACGACCGTTAAACACTAAAGGTAGTCAGTGGATTCATATCATTTCGCGGGCTTTATGGTGTGGTCATAGTTGCAAACGTTTGATTCAGAGTGTCAAAGTCGCGATGCGGAAATGTCAAGGCCATAAGAAGTTGAATTTGTGGGAGTTTATTACATTAATGAGTCGAATAGAGTCGACGGTGAATACACGTCTGGATAAGTTCTGGAACTTGTGGCGTGACGAATTGGCCTTCCAAATTGCCCGATTTGAACATTATGGAGGATGTTTGGGCGTTGTTATGCCGCTCCGTTTACGCGCACGGACAGTTCAACTCAAAACAAGCGCTAATTGACAAGATCGTTTCGGAGGGCCGCAAAATGAATAAGAACACAATCAAGAGCCTGTACTCTATATTTTACAAACGTATGCGAAAGGTCGTGCAAGCTGATGGTGAAATTATCAAGACCTGAAAAAAAGGTTGCATTTTTCGTTGTCGGACTCAAAATCGAAAAATTTAATTTTTTCCGCACTCTCTTCACTTCTTTGAATTGTCTTGATCTCATTGTAATTGCTATTAAGTTCTCTATAAAAGTGCCAAATTTTATCTCATTTGAATAACGGGAACACATTTAAACACGGGTTGCACTTTACATTGTCGCGTAGTGTATACCATTGGCAAAATGCTTTTCGTTTTTGGTACTTTGGTTAAAAACAAAAGGATCACGTTGTACCTTTTCGGTTCGCAAAAGATTGAAGCGGATTACGAAATGATTTTGCTCAAAACGATGGCAAACACAGCGAAGACATTACCGCGACGTGAGTTTACACAACAATGCACAGTAATCGCTTTATAGGATGCTTCGAACAAAATTACTCGTAGAGCTGTTGCGGAATACAAGAACACGGCTTTTACAAATGAAAAGCTTTCAAACGTTCCCACTACTGTTGTTCCTCAACCTGCTGGTGTGCCAAATGCGGTTTGCGCTCGTCCAGTAGTTGGAGTGATCGATTTGGAAAGTATTGGAAACGAAAGTTCAGCTGTTGATCCAATGAGTGCAAAGTGGCCGACGGTTAAAGGTATGGGAAGATCGGTAAGTGACTCTTTTTATTTTAATTATCACTCCGATTTAGATTCTTGTATTCATCAAGAACGGTACGAAAACTCAGTCAGATGGCATGAGCATCGACGAACTTCGCGAGAAGTTGGGGTTCAGATTCATTTTTTGAAGAAACGCTTCAAAATTTGCTTAATGATGCATTTTTGTTCCGAAATATTGATAATACGCATTTTGATGTTATTTGAAGTTTTTACTATAAATTTTAATGTTGATTTGTGGTTATTGGAGAGAAAGACCTACAAATTAATTGTTTATTCTAATAAACAAAGTAAACAACACCTTTAGAGGAGTGATAGGATGCATACATTAATAAAAGAACTGAAATGCAATGAAAAAAGACGGCGATGCAATCAAAGAAGTTCGCTGTTTCATAATCAAATCGATTAAAGGACTGAAATTCTGTGTTTTTGTGATCAAAAGTAGTGAAATTCAATCTCAACGCCTGAAGTCGTTTAAAAAGAAAACAGCGGTCGGTTTAACAACTTGACTTTACTATCAATGAAAGAGGTTGTTTAGGTAATTACATTTTTGTAAGAGGATTCCAAATGTTACGTTTCATATGCGTTCTTAATATATCGTATGTTATTTCCACTTTCTTTGATAGTTTATTTGTATAATTGCTGAAAACTTACAGCCCGAGATTCTGAATTTCTAATTAAATTTCGTTAAGTAATTTGTTTATCTTAAGTTCAAAGAATCTACAGGGTGGTTAAAAATGAACTCCCACTTTTTTCCCGAAAAAAAATTTTTGAAATGAAAAATCGGTCTGTTTTCATTTCGAGATCACAATTTATTAACAGTAATGAGTTCATCGGATTTCCACTTGTCCCCCTTGTCGATCCAGGCAGGTTTGAAGTCGCCGATGATAGTTGGCCATGACTCGTTCGCGCATTGGTCGATCTTGTCTTAATTGGTCGGCGACTTCAACAATTGCCGTCCTCAACTCGTCGAGCGTTCTGGGACGCTGATCCGTGTTGAATATTCGGCCTTTCATGTAAGCCCAAAGCCAGAAATCACATGGTGTGAGATCTGGAGATCGAGGTGGCCAAGCCGCGGGTGATGGATGGGCACGGGTTCCTCTTCCAATCCACCGCCCCGGGAATTCACGATCGAGCAAAGTCAGAACGTTGTTCCCAATATGACACGGGGCGCCATCTTGTTGGAACAAGATGTTGTGGAAATTGGGCCAACCCCTAAGGCGTGGCAGGATCTCGTTAACCAGGGTTTGTTCCAACCACTGGGAGTTGATTCCCCGTTGACCGGCTGATGGTTCCCAAAAAATTGGGCCAATCACGCCTTCAATGCCAACGCCCATCCACACCGTCACTTTCGGGGAGGGAAAACGACAGGTATCGAACCAATGCGGGTTGGAATCTGCCACATGATCCAATCGTGCCGATTCACACCCCCATCCAAATGAAAGTGGGCTTCATCGGTGAATAACAAGTTATTCAACCGATCCGGATCAGCCGCCAGACGCATCAACTCGTCTCGGGCAAAATTCATTCGCGTGGCGGGATCTGGAGCGTCGAGAGCGTGTGCCATCTGAAGATGGTAGGGACGCATCTTCAGGTCTTCTTTGAGGATAAGCTGGAGTGTGCTTCGTGACATCTGAGTGGTTGGCTCGTCTTCTCCATCACCACTGGGTCCAATAACGAACGGATTGCGCCTCGTTGAAAGATGAGGGTTGGCCGCGAACGCTTCTCGAACATCTTCAATTGCTTCTGCGTTTCGAACACGCCTAAAGGGCAATGAAAAAAAAGCAAAACTCGAACTCACTTGGACTTGTGCATACCGCGCTCGCCGTGCACTGAACCAGTGGCGTAGAAGTTTTCCACCCATTTTTGGATGGTTTTGCGATCGGGGTTACGAGCATCATCATCTCCGGCATCGCGACGAATTCGTTTGACAAACTTGACGTAACAGTACGCCTCCTCAATGAACACACCAACAAACTTCGCTTTTTCTTGAGCACTGTAGCCCATAACGATTTAACAAAACTAACCGATTTTTCCAATTTTTCATTTCAAAAATTTTTTTTTCGGGAAAAAAAGTGGGAGTTCATTTTTAACCATCCTGTAGTATACCTTTTCCGAGCGCTGCTTCTTTTTTAAACGACTTGAGGCGTTGAGATTGAATTTCACTACTTTTGATCACAAAAACACAGAATTTCAGTCCTTTAATCGATTTGATTTTGAAACAGCGAACTTCTTTGATTGCAGTGCCATCTTTTTTCATTGCATTAAACGATTCAATTGACTGCTAAAATTTGACTTCTGAACAATCACGAGAAAAACTTTAACAAAATGGACATCAAATGGCCATATAATTCGAATTTCATGACTTTCAGTTTGTAATCACTCATTAAATGACTTTGTTTATATGGTCTAATTATTGGTTTGTTACTAAAGTTTTGTCTGATTGCGCAATGCATTTTCTAAAATTGGAACGAAAGAAATTGACCGGTTGATTGGAAATTAAACGAAGTGTCAAATTTGATTTATTGGATCTGCTGTTTCTCGACATCGCTACTCCTGTTTCCTTGACTAATTTCGTCAAATGGGTCTCACTCGTGAACAAGTGCGACTTCTGCTTCTCAACGAATATCGTCTCCATCACTCGCCCGCCAAAGCCGCCGCCATCATCAACTTGGCACATGGAGCGCGAACGACCACCGAGAGGACGGCATGTCGATGGTTCAAAAAGTTCGACGATGGACTTGAGGATTTGGCCGATCAACCACGAACAGGACGTCCGCCAACGGTTCATCAACCGACGGTTCTCAACGCTGTGTCCAATCGACCTGCGCAATCAACTCGCGAATTGGCTAATGGTTGTTGCCATATAACCGTTTGGAGAACATTAAGACGAGCGGGCAAGCAATTCTTTATGTTTACAATCACTAATGGTTATTCTCGTTTAGGTCTCCGGCATCGACGAGGACGGTGGGTACCCCACGAGTTGACGGACCTGCAGAAGCAACGGCGAGTCCGGGCTGCCGAAAATCTCCTCCAGTTGCAACGTGCCAAGCCGTTCGTCCACCGGCTCCTAACCTGCGACGAAACATGGGTCCAACTCGCCAATCCATATCGCCGTGGGCAATGGTTGCGTCCCAATCAGCGACCGGTTAGTACACCCCGGCCGAATCTTTTCCAAACAAAAGTTATGCTTTCTGTTTGGTGGAATCGGTTAGGTGTTGTGCACTGGGAGTTGTTGGACCGCGGGCAGACGATCACTTCGGAACTGTACTGTGCCCAAATGGATCGAGTCGCCGCCGCCCTTCGTCATCGCCGCGACGTTCTACTGCTCCAGGACAACGCGCGACCGCACACCTCCCGAAGAACTCAACAGCACCTGAGGACTTTGGGTTGGACAGCCATCGAGCACCCGCCGTACTCTCCGGACCTTTCGCCAACGGACTACCATCTTTTCCGTTCGCTAAAGACGTGGATACGAGGACGCTGATTCAACGACATCGATCATCTCCGCCGGTCCCTGAACTCGTTCTTCGCCTCCCGTCATCGATCCTTCTACACGCGCGGAATCACCCAATTGCCCGAACGGTGGCGCCGAACTATCAACTCAAATGGCGAGTATTTTTGATGATTTGTGTTAATTTTAATGAATGAATTCTAATCTACAACGAAAATCATACTTAGGACAGTAGGCAGCTGAACAACCGAACTTCGTTTACACACTTCCAACCGACCGGTCAATTTCTTTCATTTCAAATTTAGGTCACTCATGACGCAATCAGACAAAACTTTAGTAACAAACCAATAATTTGTTGGTTTGGTTATACGAAGCATAAAAAATATGATAAAAACTGTCCTGATCCCCGCGCGATCACTCCCCGCAGCACAACGCCAATGCTCCCGCTGCCCGCGACTGGAGCGAGGGCTGCTCCTAAAAAAAGGTCCTCCGGCCTTCCTCCTACTCTCCTGGACACTCCTGGCCTTTTACTTGTTTCGTGTATTCCGCCGTATAATTAATAAACTCTTCTCTCTTTGCTCGAGACAGAACAAGAACAATTTGCTAACTCCTCTACTAATGTAACCTCGACAATCTTTGTGAAGCAGTTAGAAGGAGGCCGCTCCGAAGGGGGCTGACCATTACTTGTTAAGCACTAATTTCGTTATTACTGGACACAGAAACAGAACGGAGTACTAGAAAGAGAACTTAAAAGCGAACATTCAAAATTTAGTTACTAGTGTGTGATAAAAAACGTTAATTTCTGCGTTGCGAACTTGAGCTTTCATCTGGTTGTCAAGAATTACAAACGTTTTTGGCATTTGCATAATGGCAATATGAGAACTATCCAATGAACACTGGACTGTTAGTCGCAAATTAAATAAACAGCACTCGAGGAGTTTAGGTTTTAAAGTTGTTTTCTAATTAACGAAAACTCAGTTTCCGCTGCTCAGAAGTTTATTCAGTTGCTGCAAACTGGTCATCAATCAAGTTGTTCAAACACCTTTCGACAAGAACTGCATACTTAATCGGCGTCCATATCATCCTTCGATTAACCACAATGTCGAATTTGCGTCGCAGTGTGACTGCCGGCTTATTGTTGTTGACGGTCGCTGTTCAAGCACGTGAATTGTTTCTGGTTGCAATTGCCAGAGCGATTTTGCACAAGATTTCTCAGCGTAAGTTTACGGTTCTTAAGTTTCAATCAAATTTCAGATAAAAATGTCGGAGGATTGTTGAGCGATAGTGAAATAGCTAAATGGGGCGAAGATCTTGGACAAGAAGCTGATGCTTGGGCAACGGGAGATGATAGTTGGAGCAACTTGGATCCGCCGATTGGGTCCGATGATTGGTACGGTAATCCAGACGTCAATGTGCTACCAGCAGCCGAGAGTTGGAATGATATGGGTGGAATTTTCGGAATGCTCACGACCGTTTTGCGTATGATCGTTGCCATGATTTCCAACTTTTTAACCGGCATTCTCGGAATGTTCCAACAAATTGTGTCGGGTCAAATTTCGTTCTTTAGTCATGTTAGTTCAATTTGTCTGTTTATTCAACTGTCCAGCTTTTAGGCTTATATCCCCGTCCAACAAAGCGCTCAACAGTCAATTTAACTGTTCAAAGAGATGCCAAAACCGCAGAAAAAATCTATTGGCTTGTTGGCTGTTTACACCTTCAAAACATTCGACTTTTCGTTGCAAAGTTTTTAATTAAAACACTCTCGTTTATACTAAACTGTTTTAGAGAAACTAAGTCAACTTCACGAACATGAATCGGCAGTTAAGTTGGAGTTTCAACACGTCAAAAAGCTCCTCGAACAACCGCATCAATCTGCCAACCAATTCGCTCAGCAATTGCATCGTCAAGCACCAAAGTTAAGTGCAGCTGTTGCCGAGAGTTACAAGAACGCTGTCAAAGCGTTTCATGAACGTTTCAGAAAACTGGATCGCCATTCAAAGATTGGATACAACAAAGTAAGTGGTCACTCATCGACTGCAAAACGTTGATTTAGATTGTTGGCAACTTGAAAAAGGTCCAATTGCAATTGAGTAATGTGTTGAAATCGGCAACTCCAAAAGACAAGAAATCTCTCGGCACGACTTTCAATTTCATTAAGAACGTTCACACAAGTGAGTTGCATCAACCATCGACTTTCAACAATCTTCTTTTAGTGTCTCATGTCTTGTTATAAGTTTGATTGCGAATAAAATTTTTATCACTTTGTTAGTAATTGCGGAACAGACGAAAGGTCACAACTTGATTGTTTACATTCATCGACCTTCCGGTCAACTGCGAACAAAAAGTGGAGGACAACGCGAAAGAACTCGTTCCGTTTGTGTTTGTTTGTTGACGTTGAGATTGTGGTTATAAAAGCGAAACGAATGGTCAGCTACAATATTTGCGTTTTTTCCAACAACTTTCGACTATGATGGTGAAATTGCGATTAACGTAAGTCTTCCGGATTGGTTATGTTTTTGATTCTCAGTTTCAGGGCCTACTATCTTCTCTTGTTGTTTTGTCTTTTCGTCGCTATTTACGCCGCTTCGGACAGCTCGGACAGCAGCGATTCGTCGAGCAGTAGCAGCAGCGAGAGTAAGGAATCAAACAAGAAGCGAAAGAAGTGGTGGCACATCGTTGGCTGAATCTCAAATTTTCCCCAACTGTTCCTTTGTGTATTTATTCCTGTACTATGCCATTTAATAAAATCTTACTTTCAATGCACATTTGACTATTCGAAAGAAGAGAATAGATCTCGTGATCAAAGCGAATTGAAATGGTGATCTTTGAGTGCTAAGCAAAATAATCACGTGCAAACATCTACGAGTGTTTTTGTTTGTTCAATTAATGTAAACCACAAGAATCGAGGTCACGAAAACGCAATGACCTCCGGTTGGTGGGAATCATTTAGCGTAGTTGACGCGGTTCCTTGAAGCCAAATGGATCACAAGTGGTTGCACTTAACGTAAGTTTCCAGTTAATTTCTCAGATCACCGACTTGTTTAGGATTTTGATTGTCGTTCTGTATCTATGCGTTGACGAAATCTCAGCGAACTGTGGCTGTGGTTGCGGTGGCTGTTGCAACTCGGGATGCAACAACTGTTGCAACGATTGTTGTTCCAATAGCTCGTCCAAAAGAAACCGCAAACGAAAGAAGAACCACAAAACGATGTGTTGTACGGTAAGTGCTTCATTCGTGGCCTTAAATCCTTCGTTTAGCATCATCATTACCATCACATTTGTTGCGATCAACGAAACAACAATTGTTGCTGTAACAATAATTGCTGTTGTAATAACAACTGCTGTTGCAATAACAACAACTGTTGTTGCCAACCGTCGAATAACAACTGCTGTTGTGCCGCGCAGCAACCGGCTTGTGCGTATGTTCCAATACAAAACTACTGCGTTTGTGCTTGTGCCCCTCGAATTCTTCAAAACAATTGTTGTTGCTGTCGAATTGGACGTCGAAGACGCAGAACGATCGTTTTGGAGCGTCTTCTAATCATCTAGCCTTCTTGTTTATGGATATTAGCTTTGGTGTTCGAATAAACTCGAGTTCATGAATTTGCTTGAAATTTGTTAACGAAACAGAAAACGATCAGAAGTTGACCTCCGATTGTGTTCAGCGATCAAAAGCCTCGACCTGATTCCGTCGCTTCCATAACAAACATTCCGTTGCACAGTCCCGAACGAACGGGATGGTCATCGATTACGTGAGTTGTTTACATTGATGACCGTTGAATATAAATGGCCGAACTTTCGCGGTTGGACGTCACTGATTAGCAAAAATGAAGGGACACTCAATGTAAGTTCGGGTTTTGTTCATGATCTTCAAATTGATTTTCAGATCGTTTGTGCTTTTCGTTTTTCTTCTTTTTGCTTTCTGTTCCAATTCTGTGGATGCGAAGAAGAAGAAAGGCAAAGTGATTCGTCATCGTACGATCTACCATCACTACGGTCCGGGCGAAGGCTGTCAAGGCGGCGGATGTCAAGGCGGTGGATGTCATGGTTGTTGTCAAGGTGGTGGATGCCACGGAGGAGGTTGTTGTTGTCCGGGCTGCTGTGGTGGTGCGTTCGAAGCTTTTTTCGATGCAATCCGGAAGTTTTAGGCGATTGTTGTTGTGGCGGATGGGGTGGATCAAGTTGTAACGGATGCTGCAATGGTTGTTGTCCTGGATGCTATAGCAGTGGACCGGGAGCTGGAAGTGGCGGCGGCCGAGCCGGACGTTACTCCTCGAATGGCGGCAGCTCGGATAGCGGACGATCGTCGAGTAAGAAGTCGAAGAAGAAGAGCAAAAAGGGCAGTGGCGAGTACAGTTTCGATCGAAAGTAATTGACAAGTTTCACTTATTCACGGGTATTCTCTCTGTATTTATTTGTTGTCGAATAAACTTAATTCGTATTCATTAGTCCACGAAACTTCATAGAAGTCATTAGAACAAACTGAAGGTCAAATTGAAACTCAAAAGTTCAAACGTCACCGACGTGTTATTGAAATGATGCGTAGTTTAATTGCACTTGAAATGTAACTAATTGACATCGAAATGACCGTTACGCTATTCGAATGAATCGGCTGTGTCGAACAATTGAAGGACCGAAGGTCACTTCCGATCGTATCGTTCCGTTTGCACGTGCACGTTTGTTCTGCAAACACGACCATTGAGTGTGTTGATTGACCGACGTACAAGAACAATAAGAATCAAAAGTCGTAATGACCATCATCGAGAGTATAAAAGTACGTGGGTTTCCGGTGAACATCAATCAGTTTAATCATGTTCAAAGTGTTCACGTAAGTGATCGGTTCAATTCGATTTTCTAAACTTCACTTTCAGTCTTCTCGTTATCATTGCGGTACTGAATGTGGAAGCCGAACGACCACGAGCTTGTCATTTGCATTCGTTCAAACGTCCCAACGGCACCGTTCAATTGATTACGAGAACTGAAACGCGAAACGAAACGATCAGTTTTGGCGAGCAGGTTTACCGACTGATCTTCAAACGTTCGAACAAGAAGACCGAAGAGAAGGATGGTGAGTTTTTTCTTTTGCTTTCATTTTCGGTTCGACTTTTCAGAAGCGAAATCGAACACGACAACCACCGCCGCTCCGAAAGATCACTCCGACGAACCGAAACACTCGAAACACCATCACAAAGGCCATAAGAAGCACAAGAAACATCACCATCATCAGAAGGACAACAACGGAACTGATTTGGATTGGCATTCGATTGGCTAAGATTGACATCTTGTAACTTATTTGATTAAACACATTTGATTTATTGGTTATGTGTTCGTTGACATTCAAAACGACTTCAACAAAAAGATAATGAGTAATCCAAAGGCCATTGAAATGAAGAAATAATTTGGGGCAAAGGTCGTTACCCCGCTTGGTTCACTGGTTGATGTTGTAATCGGAGGAACGGTCGTTGAATCGTTTGTAGTGCTCGGTAACTCGGTTGTTGTAGTGATCGTTACATTGATTGACGTAGTAGTCGATTCGGTAGTTTTGTTCGAATTTGACTTGCTAGTTGATTCAAGAGTTGTTTCGTTGCTTGGTCGTGTTGTTGTCTTGGTTGGTGCTTGTGTAGTGATCGAAGTTGTAGGAATTGAGCCGTTCGAAAAACGATGCATAGAAAGAACAAAGTTTTTAATCAAATCATTGACGCACATGCTCGTATTGCAATAACAGACAAAACCATTGGCGTTCTTCGTACACCGATTCGTTTCTTTGCATTCATCGTCACAGGTCGAATTCAAAAGCGTTCCATTTTGGTGAAATCGAAGTTTACAGACTTCATCGTTTAAACATCTGCCGACTGATTGTTCGGCAATTGCATCTCGACAACCCATCACTTCATTGCAGTCGTAACAAGCAAGTTTAGAGGAAGCCATAATGTCGAACAAAAGTAAAAGTACGGTAACTTCGAAGACGAATTTCATTCCTTTTCGAAGCTGAACACAACTGACTGGTGAATTGGACTGCCGTTTGCCTTTTTTTATTTCGACGAGTGACATTCCCGAAGACAATCGCTTTTAATGTAACTGATGAGTAATCGTGGACGTTTCTAATCAAAAACAAATTCAGTGACGCTGATCGGCCGTTAACCTTTCCATTACACCCAAAGATCACTGCTCCAAAACAAACAGTTCGAATGACCGTTGAACTTCTTCCTGTGGTCAGATGACGCGCAAACATTGTGATCGCATATAAAAACACCGTCTACGTACTCGTGAACCCTGTTGAACGGAAATGAAGAACAATCGACTGGTGTGAGTTTCTTTCTTTCAATCATTACGTTAACCCTCAGCTTTCAGAGCCGCTTTTCTTCTTTTGGTTTCGCTTGTCGTGGCCCAAAATCGCATTCCCGGTCCATCGTATGCACCGTGGATTCGCAAAACCGCCGATCTAACCAACATGGTCGAGAAAATACCGCGACGTCGTTTTCGCTGTGCGTATCCGAAGAAACTCAAAGACGAGTGTTTGATTCCCGCAACAGGAACGAACATGAAAGTGACTATGCGCGAACAAACTCAACGGCATCAAAATTGCCATCGACATCATCATCGAAGTCATCACAAAAAACCAACTCCAAGTTAATCAAAATGTCTAATTTATTGTTTTAATTGGAATAAAATCGATTGCTCTCATATTCTTCAGTTGAATTTGATTGAAACGATAAGCAAGGTTGCTAGCAAAATAAGATTATTAGAAAACGCAAAAAAGTTCAGATTCTTAAAGCTGCAGATACTAAACTAGTGTCAATGAAATGTTTAATTTATAAAAAATAATCTCAGTAATACCACATAGATTGACACAAACGATTCTAAAATGAATAGTCAAAACAGGAAGTCATTCTGCCGCTTAACCTTGAGTTCATAATTTTAACAACAAAGTTCACTGAAATTGATCGTCATAGCTGTAAATTGCATGAACATTGAAAGAACTAAACATAGTTACTAGGAACAATTGACCTGAAAATGTGACAGAAAAGAATGTCAACTATCAGACATCAACCTCCGAGAAGTCAACTTCCATCGACTGTAACTCGAGAACTACTGACTACGAAAGACTGTGATTAACCGAACAATAACAGACACTAGTGAACTCAAAACCACGTGAATATCAACAGAATCCAATCAGCCAATGAGCCAAAATACACAACACCGCCCATTCCCTTGTACGACACGTCCATCGCGCAAATCGATGTAGTTCGGAGATTTTGGCAACACCCGACGGTTATATTACATCAATAAGAAGCCCAAAAGTCTGGCTATTGATTGTGTTCAAACTCGTAGCCAGCGGATAACTGAGGAAGAAATGAGAGCTCTTCAAAGTCGAAGAATTTGTCAAAAATCGCTCAAAATTGCAAAAGTTTGTGGAGCTCTTCTCGTTGATGATGCAGAGCTCTAATTTCGCACACTTATTAAAGAGATTACAAGATTGTAATGTTGAAAGTTTGGAGAACTGAAGTTGACCGGGAGCTAATTTAGAATCGAGAACATACTCCAAAATTGAGTCTCGTGCAATTGACTATAACAACAAAAATAGTTGATTTCGATGACTGTAATTTACAGTAACAACTAAATGATATTGGATTCGTTTCTGATGTTAATTGCCAATCAATCAGCTTGCTGGTTGTAGAAATCGAACTTCACATCTGTGGCCCAGAATAAGAAAAATGAGGAGTACGCGTATGGCCATATCTTGGCTTCTAATCGTTGCACTGGAGTAATTTCGGTATAGTCGTACTTCTTATACCTTAAAAAACAAGATTCAATGAATATTGAAGATTGAAAACGTCGATCAAAATCAAGAAAATAAACGTGACGCTTTTACTCGAAACTTCATATTCTCAAATCTTCGATTTTCTTTCAAAAATGGTTAAACACATTATCAAAAGCACATAGACATTGATTTTATTGCAATACAACGAAACGAAAAGCACGAAAAATCCCCTCTTTTGATTCAATCGCAAGCGATGGAGAGGCTCCGAACGCCCTATTATGTTCGGGTCTTGGCATATTGTAAGGGCATTGCTGTTGCGAGTTGCCAGCTCTGAACAGCGCCCCCGTGCTTCCCCTTGAATTCAAGGTACCCATTGGCTTCCAGAATTGGTACCGCCTGGGTGGGGCGAGAACAGCGGAGTTCGCATTACAGCTCGACCAGGGATTGAACCTGGGAGCCACCGAACTCTGTGCAGACGTGTTACCTTTGCACCACGCTGTCCTCCAATACAACCACTAACTAGCAATTTTTACCCACCAAACTCTCAGTTAATTGCTAGATTCCATGTTTGATGTTGACCAACTTCAACAGTAAGCTAACATTCCGATTAGCAACTTGAGTGACCTTCGGCCTTTTGATCGACTGTTCGATGAAAAGAACACGATCATGTTGTTTGAGTAAACATTTTTGCATGGTCAAACGTGCAACCCGAAGGTATAAAAGACAGTCGACGGGAACCCACAAAGAATATTCGGGAGTTGCGTGGTCTCAATTCATCGCGTGCACAAGAGAAATGGCTGTCAAGTGAGTTTCATTATCGACTTCAAATTCAACTTTCAAGCTTTCAGATTTGTTCTACCCTTCTGCTTCGTTTTGATTCTGATCGCATTGATCGACGCCAAGAAACACAACGACGATAGCGGCTATTGCATGAAATCGGATCGTGGCGAAGCGCACATAACCGAATGGACAAATACAACCGTAGACATCAATTATACCAAAGACGTGAACGTGACTCCTGAAGATGCGGCGAAGTTGCGCGAAGGTACCCGAAAAGCTCTCGAACGCTATAAACGTTCGAATACGAAAGCCGAAAAGAAGCGTCAGAAGAAGCGCAAGAATCGTAAAGCCCGAAAAGACAAGAAGGCCAAACAACAGCAACAACAAGCCTCTTCAACTGCTGCACCGGAACAAAAATCTCAACGTTAAATTCTACTTTGTTGTTCCTTTGTTCATTAGCAATTTCAATAAACGAGTTAAAATTAACTTCACTTCGAATATTCAACGAGAAACTCAAAAGGAATGTTGTCCCAATGGCACCATTCAAAGCAACACTCACGAGTTGCCATCGAAGCTAACGGGCATCTGATACGTGTGAATGCTTCAATTCAAAAAAGACCAAAGATCACTTATTATTATGAACCGATTTTTGTTGAAACGAACCGTTGAGTTTGCTGAATCCGTTGAGTGACGCACAAAAACCGAACGGTCAACAAAACTTGAAGCAAACAATCGAGACGGTCAAGTTTGTTTGTTCGTGTTGCGAAAGGACAGAAACCCACGGAAAACGGTCGTAGAACACGAATGACTCTTCGGTTGGTTGTTCGATGTGGTTGCTGTGGAATCGTAATCGAACGTAAGTCTCGACACCACTTAACTGTCTGATTTACACAACTTTTAGATTGCTGTTGATTTTGTTTCTTTATCAACTCGTTGACTCGCGTCGACATTCCACTCGATCTCGTTACGGCCGTCGACGACGTCCGGAGCCCGTGGATCCTGTCTTTCAGAAGTTTAATCGTCAGTTTAACACCCAATGGCTGAGCAATCAAAACAATCCGTTGAGCGATGGTGATAGCAGCGTTTCGACTGCCGGATTGGCGCAGTTGTTGACGTTGCTGCCGCGTTTGCGTGGCAGTGAACGTCGACGTTTGAAGAAGAAACGACGAAAAATGCGACGACGAAAAGGTCGGAAGGACAAATTCGAAAGTGCAGTTTGGAAGGGGGGTATTGGATGAGTAGATTTGTTGTTTGAAACGTGAATAAATTTGTTTTTCTACTTGAACGATTATGACCGTAACTGCGAACAAAATGATCAGTAACTAAAATATCGACCAAATTTTGTTATAATTTAAACTCTCGAGTTCAGTTACCGTATGCTGAAAATTGTATGCAACCTTAGAGTCAATGTTTTCGAAAATTGTTTGTTCAACAAACAGACGAATAGCCGGCAGTTTGTTTTGCTAACCAATCACGTGCTTGTGGACATTAGCCGTAGGTTTTGTTTACAAGCGTCAACTATAAAAGCCGTTGGACTTATTCATGACTCAACACTTGACGACGATGAACACACGTTTACTGTGAGTTCTCTTTAAAAGTTTGTTTCAATTCAAAATTTTCAGTTGCGTTCTAACAGTTCTTCTGCTTCTGATTGTTCACGATGCTGAGGCCAAGAAGCGACGAAAACACGTTCATTGTCACAAGCACTGTAAGATTTGTGTGGACTTTGCAATTGAACACATCTTTAGGTCATTGCCACAAGCATTGCCACTGTTGCTGTAAGATAGAATTAAGATTCAAAAACTAATCTTCACTTTTAGGTTGTCCGTGTTGTTGTACGATGTGTATGTGATTTTGATTCTAATTTCGTTGTTTAGGCGGTTGTTGTGGACGCAGGAAACGAGCACTCGTCGGCTACGGTCGTTTGTCCGTTTGTCGGCCAAGTGCATTGAGTTCGACCTCCTACTACCGACGTCAATGGCTTTGAACTCACTAGTCCTCTTCAATATCTCATGTGTTTTGACCTCAAATAAACTGAATTGATCAGAAACCGAAAATGTTTGTGTTGTTGACCTTTGAAGAAGAAAGTCTCGTAGCGTGTAAATATGACCGTTGAGTAAACGTCGCGCAGCGGTCATCAGGTCGTTTATAAACCCAAAAACATCACAAGCAGTATACTTCATTGCGATGGCTTCTACTCAACGACTTCTGTAAGTTTCTTCTTGTCAATAAGTTAAACTGTTGGTTTAGTTTTGCGTTTATCCTTTGCTCACTGGTCGTGATTTCGATGGTCGAAGCGAAGGGAAAACGCAAGCATTGCCATTGCCACAAGCACTGTAAGATTTCTGTGGGTTCGCTCACTTTTAATCCTACTCTTATTTAGGCCATTGTCACAAACATTGCCATTGCAAGTGTTGTTGTTGTCAATGTAAGTCAACCGATTGATTCAACCAATTAACTCAGCTTTTTAGGTTGCTGTCCCTGTTGTACGAAAACTGTCTTTTTGATACTTTTAATGTACTTCTTTAGGTTGTGGTGGTGGCGGAAAGAAGAAACGTTCCATCACGTTGCCATCAGTTCGCACGGTTTGTCCTCCTGGTTGTCGGCCGCAATATCGCCGTTTGCCGACAACTCAACAGCAACCACGTGCTTCACAGTTTGTTCATTTGGGATAGTTTAAGTTTGTGGGGAACTCAGTCTGTTGATCTTATGAAATAAACGAATCTCAATGCTAAAAGCGTGAACAAAGGCTTCTAATTTCTTTCGAAGACCTAAAAATAAGAACACCGGTTTCTAGTCTTATAATCAATTGAACTACTTTATTCGCGATTTCTAACAGTCACATTCACACGATCCCTTTCGTCGTTTCTTACTCTTCTTTCGACGTCCTGAAGACGAATCACAACCACATCCACAGTCACAGCAGTCGCAATCGTGATGTCCGTGCTTCTTCTTCTTATGATGTCCGTGATGTCCATGCGAATGTCCGCAACAACAACAATCACAACAACAACAACATGGATGACCGTGATGATGATGTCCGTGCTTCTTCTTGTGATGTCCGTGCGAGTGACCACAACAACAATCGCAATCGAAATCACATTCACACGAATGTTTGGATTCCAACAACGGCGTCAAAATGGTTAAAACGAGAATCATCAACAATCTAAAGACCAAAAAGTCAATCAACAGACCCGTGAACTTACATTCCACGTCGACTCAGTAGTCTCATTGCGCATCAACCTCAGCAAAAACAAAAGTCAGCTCATGTCTTATATCGTGCTTACGAGTAAACAACCGCTTTTGGACTTCTTGCGTTAACCCTCCGGAAACCGACGTTGTTTGCATCAAACAAACAGACGGCTTCCGACAACTGCGTGATCATGCAAAACGGCTTCTAAACGAAAGTTAGAAGACAACTTCGGAAACAAATAGATCGACTGTTCGAATCTAGGGGCCCTCCATTTCAGCGAACAGATTTCGCTAATTGAAACGCGGTTGAGTGGAAATAATCGCGAACAAAATCACCGAAACCCTAAATCCGACGCACCGCTCTCGAATCGAAACAAAAAAACTCAATCGTTTCAGCAGTACAACCGAGAGTCTCGGAGTTTAAAGCTTCACAGAAGACGACCATCACGGTTGCTCATAATTTTTTTAGTGATGCCATTGTGCCTTTTGTTTTTGTGTTCGAAATCCCCATTGAAAAAATCGTGTGCGCAAACAGCCGATCGATCATTTTCGTTTCAATCCGGAAACGTGTGGATTGAACTTTTCGACTTTTTGCGCCTTTTTTCCACCGATAAGGTCTTTTTTATAGACACTTATCGTTTGCAAGCGCGGATTATCGACGCACGTTCATGGCCAACGGTGCTCGACAAAAAAGCGCGACCTTGAATTCGAAAGATTCAACCGATACGCTTCTTTTTCCCTGTTGCGCACGTGTTCTCGTCATTTGAGTAAACGAGGAAGTCGTGCACGCAAAAGCGTCGTCATGAACTTTGGTTTCTCAACGTCCAACAAACGCACTTGCAATCTTAGTTTTTTGAGGACCATCGCGTTTTCGATGACGTTTTGTTGAACCTTGGCGCCTTCGAGCAACTGGACGTCGCGATTTGATTGATCGGCGCGAAAAACGCGCCATTTTTCGCTTCTTAACTTTCGCATTTCAGTTCGAAAAATGGGAACATCAGCTGAATGCCGTCAACAACTAGAAATGCACTTGTTGGTTCAAGTATCGTTAATGAATACGTTGAGATTGTTTCAGGCAGAAGTTTCGAGAAGTGGCGGATGAACGGATGCGGGAGAAGGTAATCGGACGATCATCGGATTTCCACGTTCTTTTTCAGATGGCCAAATGGGCATGTTACATTCCAGGTAAGTTCGACGATACCGAATGTACACACACCTTCTCTTTAGCCATGGTCTCCGCGACGATACTCATTTGTCAGCTTCTGAACACTGTTATCTTCGGCTCTTTCGCCTACAACTTCGGCCAACTGTATATCCTTCTCGAAGCCTACATGCGCGAAACGGACGCAATGAACCTGACAATTCCGAACTCAACGAATCCCGGTCAAATCTATCGCTTCAACGGCACGAATGCGCAGCGAATCAATGAAATCGACTTGGTAAAATGTTGAGAAGAGGCTCAGAAACCACCAACTTTCAGTATCACGATCAACTTTGGACGATGTTCGTGGCCGAAGTCATCGAGCTGATCTTTCCGATGATCAATTTGTTTATGTTTGCGTGGATCATTCAAGACAAAACTCGACATCATCTTCCGACGAAGGTTCAGATCATCTATCTGGTAAGATTGTTTGAACAACTTCGCAACTTCTATTCAGTTAGCTCCCGCGTTGGCTTTAGTGCTGTCGATTGCTCAAGCGTGTATGATCTACGTGACTTTGTCCGACTCGTTGTACACGATTCGCTTTCTGTTGTCGAAACTTTTGGGCGTTTTGCTCGAAATCAACAAGTCGGGACGATTGCCCATTGAAGCGTTTTTCGAGTGCGAGTTCTACAACGATGACGGTAAGCCGATTTCGAAGGTTTCCTTACCATTCGCTTAGACATTGTTAAACCACCGTGCGCGGGGACTATTCACGACCAAGTGGTGTCGCGGACGACCGTTCATTTGGTCATGACGATCCACTTAATCCCCGTAGTGTTTTGTCTTTACATTTTCTTGAACAATTTGAAATCTAATCGGACAGATCATCTCTTTCTCTACATCGAATCCGTGGATCCGCAGGTTCTTTCGCAACGGTAATTTCGCTTTCTATTCTCGAATTTGAACACAATTTTAGCAACGGCTTGGATCTCATTCATCGACGGACATTAAAAGACACAGTCAAGGAATTAGTCAAAGGCTGGAATGCTCGTTTTGTGCCAAAGAAGTAAGAGAAAAGACGAAGACACAACGTAGCGAGTTGTTTCAGGATCTTCGATTGGGAAATGGGAATTTATCCGCAACCCAAAGCCAAAGATTCACGACCAGAAACTTCATTTTAATTCCAAATTTGCATTATAACTTCACGGGTATCAATAATAAACTCATTTTCATGAACAAAACGATTATCCTTGAAACTTTTGACGCATCACGTGGAAGCGTTCGAAAGCGCTCTGAAACCCAAAGGATGAGATTTGAGTTTTTGTCAAGTACTCACCTGCACTTAGCCCTTCTGTCGTTGTGCCCATTGAGCCATGGCTTCACGCATTGCCGTTGTATTGCCACGATTGGCCATGAAAATCGAACGCATTTCCGATTTCTGTTGCGGTGTCAACGAACTGAAGAACTCACGAGCACCTTCGCGCATTTGCATACGCTCTTCGGGACGCAGATTCTGGAGAAAGGCAAGGAAACGTGGATTTATGATCTGTGCATCGACTACAAGAAGCACATGAAGAAAAAAGCAGATCGAAAGTTTGAAGTTTATCTTCCGGATGACCACTATCGAATTGAACTTTTTGATTTTGTTTATTGCGTAAAAACAGAAGTCAATCAATCACATCAAACATCTTCGCGCACACTCTTTCACGCAACGTTGCGCACAAACTTCGCCGTGATCGTCCTCATAGGAGCGATGTTTGGCGCAGGCTTTGGAGCAGACGCGTTGGCACGAGTTAGGACAATCTTCTCCATCTGGACGACGTGATTTTGACTGAAATGAACAGATTAAGTGGCCGTTTCCACCCGAACTTACGGTCGTCGTTTCCGGTCGACTTTTTTGATCAGCTGTTCGTAATTTTGAGAATCGATTCTTGAAGAATTGTCGTGCATCGTGAGTTGGAATGCGCAGTTCATCGGTGGGGGAATTCTGTGGCTGCAAGAAAGGATCGACATTTGAAAAGATTGGTCGTTGAGCCGCGCCATAGGCTGGAAGCCCGTAGGCTCGTTGAACGGATGTCGATGTTGTCGGGTAGACGGGTGCTGCGAAATACTGGTGAGCTGATGGTGAATACGAATTCTGAAGGAAGAGCGGTGGTGGTGATGCGTAAATCGGTTTCTGTTCTTCGGTTGTTTTCGATGTTTCCGTTGACTGAGTGGTTGTTTCCGGTTTTTGTTCATTCTGCTGTTGAGTTCTTTGATCGTTTTGTTGATATTGAAACGATTGCTGGCCATTAGGAGGTGGTTGGAGCGGCCTAATGGATTGCCAGTTCTTCTCTTGCTGTATTGATTTGTGGTCATTTTGTTGATGAGACATCTGCCAATTCTTTTCCGGTCGATAAGGTTGTTGAAGTTGTTTCTGTTCGTTCTGATAACTTTGACTGTTTGTTTGCTGGTTAGATGGTTGGTATTGGCCGGTTGAAGACTGGCGATCCTGTTGATTTTGTTTGTAATCATTTGGTTGATATTGCCAATTTCTCTCCGAAACATCGGGCTGATTGATCGGAACTAACTGTTGACGTTGACTGCTTGTTGGTTGATACGATTGTCCAAAAGTCGACTGCTGTTGAGAATCGAAAGTTTTGGATAATTGGAATCCGGTGAACTGCTGAGCTGCGGTCAATTGACGTTGCTCGGGAGTCCATTGGACTTGTTGATGATCTTTTCCGGTTGTTACTGTCGCATCAACTTGAAATTTCGGTTGTTGATCGCCACTTGACGGAACTCCGCGCATTTTCGTCTCGTTCTGCGCTATCGGATGGATCTCAGCGGTCGTATCGCCCGACTTCAAGTACTGGGTTGTTCGATTGGTGGCCATGGGTGTGAAGAGCGCTTGCCACGGCAACGGTGCGGGTTCGGAACTTTGCGGATAGTTCGGAGCATAGGCGGAAACCAGCGGCGAGTTGACGGGCGAAACTTCGAATACTTTCTTGTCTTCCTGTTTGTCAGAAAACAATTTCTTCTCGTCCGAAGACTTCGATTGATCAGTGGGACCTAGTGGCAATGTAATTGGAATTACAATCTCCTTAGTTGTACCGTCCAATGGAATGAAATATTCGGTTTCGAATAACGTCGTTGGTGGTGAATATTGAGCCTGAAGACGTGAATTTTGACTTTCAATTTGCTAATCAAAAACTGACCGGAGGTTGGGCCAAAACCAATGATGAAGATACGGGTTCAACGTACTGCTGAACGCAACTTGGCGCGCAGTTTGGACGACACAATGGCGCACAAGCGGCTGGTGAATCGAAAGCTGCTTGATTGACTTGACAGTTTGATTGGCACATAGATACACAAGCCGGCTGACATTGCTGAAGCAAAATCAACGGTTGTTGGGGCGACTGAGAAGGCAGTTTCGTGCACGCACGTTGACACGAGGGCTCACAACGTTGCGAACAATCGATGACCGAATCGTGTTGAATGGGATGTGCGGATGGTGAACGATGATTATTGCAAGCTTGTTGACAACCTAGAAGCCAAATGTTCCTTCTGACGGCCTTCATTCCTACCGTATGTGCAAGTTTGAGCGCATTGACCGGGCGAATTCGGACATTGTTTCATGCACTGTTCAGTGCAAACTGGAACGCAGTTTTGTGCGGTCGTGAGCGGAACTCCCGGAACGAAAACTGGTGGTGGTGATCCCGCCGGTGCTTGAGGAATAGCGTAAACTACCGGAACGTGATTTGGAGGTTGTGGAGCTGCAGGCGATGGAAGTGCTTGCGGTGGAGCAGGCTGTAGGGTCGCATACACGGCGTTCGATCCCGTTCCGACCGGTGGCAATGCCTGACAAGCTCTCTAAAGGCAAAAGATGGTTAAAACCCGGCGAGCTTTCAACTCACCTGACAAATCAACTGACAGGGTGGTTGACATTGTGGAACGGGTTGTTGTTGTGCAACACACGATTGAATGCACTAAACAAATCGATTAAACGAAATCGATCATCAAAGCTCACTTGTTGTTGACAAACCGGAAAACACAAAGTCGAAGCGGAAGGAGCACACGAGCATTGTGGTGATACCGTGGCTCGATCACATCTATGAAAGATAAGAACCTTCACAACCGCTTATTTGAACTTACCGGCACGCCAAATCGTTGCTATTGTTTGGATCTGCTTGTTGACTGAAATTACGATTTCAACTTCACTGTCTCTCTTCATCAACTTACCATTTGCAATTGACGGGCGTATATTGAGATAAACAGGCGCATTGGCGTTTGTGACGATTCAAAGCCTCTGAGTAGGTTTCGTTCGTGTACTGAAAATCGAATCAACAACTTCAACGATCGAACTCACATTTGCGGCCGTCAACAAAACGTCGACGAGCAGAAAGAGGAAAACCAGCGACTTGATCATGACTGAGGAGTCGTTTGCAAATGGAAACAAACTTTTTAACGGATCTCAACCAGAAGGCGGATATCTGAGCTGTTCGAGACGTGTTACTCGATTTCAAGCGATCAAGTTGTTTTTCCGGCTTGGTTTTCGTGTCCAGCAATGCGCGAATTCGATCCTCTTGACGGGCGATTCGTAAAATTCGAAAACAAGTCGATTCGGGAGCGGAAATCACGTCCACTCGAAAAGTCAAGATGCTACGAGTAGTGAAGCAAATTTGTACGAACCCTTGAACCTTGGAGCTTAATTGAGTTTACAGTCTCAAGAGCTCCAATTAGCATCCAGTGGTCCATCAAAGATGTTCAGCCGGAGATTCAGAGGTTAGTCTCGCGAACTTGAACAAAACCGTTAATTATTGATCCTAAAAGGTTGAACTTCGGCTCTGAAAAGTTCAATTCGCATTCTGGCAATTGAGAGTCGAAATTGTTGCTTTGATTCGTCAGAAAGGCAATTGGATCTTCGACTAACATCCTTCTAAAGTTTTTGTGCAAAGCCTTCAAACGTAGTTGAAGTCCACAGCATCAGTTTTTTAATCAATCGAATTTCTTTCAAAAACTTCAGTTGGCCCAAGAACAACCTTCGGGTGACACTGTTGACTAGACAGAAACAGATGACTCGCGTTCGCTTCTTCGGCCATTAAAATCGGTGTCGATGTTTCTAAGCGAAAATGCGCCGATCAATCCAACTGATCAGTCGGCCAAAGCTAAAGCCGATTCTTCGCTTCTACGCGTCGAAGAAGCCGGAAGATGATTTTAAGAGCGAAGTGGAGGAGTTGACGAAGAAAATGGACGAGAATCTGCAGAAGAAGCCGGAGGAGAGCGAGTTGGAGTTGGACAAAAACTTCATGAACTTTCGACGACTACAAGAAGTGAGTTTACTTTCAAAATTGGTGTTCAAGAAGTTGTCGTTTTTCTATTCACAGTAATGGATTTCATCGAAATTTTCGCTTCAAGTTTCCGAACAATATTGCAATCCACCAAATTCGAGATCTTTTGAGATGATTTTAAAAACAAACTTCCGCCTTTCTAGGTCGTTGATTTGGTTTGTATTTCAGCAAGCAAGCCACGAGCGTTCGTACATCTTCGGTTGGAAGTCGGTGGTGGCGACGTTGGTGACGTTGAGCGCCGGTGTTGGAGTTCTCTTGTACATGCGAAAGAAGGTAAGGGACTTTATTCATTCTTTTCTATCATCGTTTTTAGCGTTTGGACGAAGAGGCGCGGAATCGAAAGATGATGGCCGGGAAAGCACGAATCGGTGGTGAATGGCAGCTCGTGGATACAGACGGCAAAGTCGGCGGTTCAGCCGATCACATCGGCAAATGGGTTCTGATGTATTTTGGCTTCACGAACTGTCCAGACATATGTCCGGATGAGATCGAAAAGATGGTCGACATCGTGGACAATTTGGATCGAGACGCCAAACCGATTCCGGTGGTTCCTGTCTTCATTACCGTGGATCCCGAGCGCGATACTCCCGAACGAGTCAAGAAGTACTGTGCCGAGTTCTCACCGAAAATCAAAGGCTACACTGGAACTAAGGAACAGGTGGAAAAGGTGTTGAAAACGTTCCGCATCTATCATTCTCAAGGACCGGCAACCACCGACGAAGACGACTACATTGTTGATCATACGGTGATGATGTATCTGATAGCGCCGGATGGCAACTTCTACGACTACTACGGACAGAATCGACGGGCCGGCGAAATTGCGACGGTGATTCGCACCAAAGTCCTGACCTATGAACTAAATCAACGTAGAGGATTGTTTTAGTTGAAATAAATTAGTTTTTTCGTTTTTGTTTTTCTGATTTTCACGGTCTTTTGATCCGTCAACTATCTTTCTTAGCTTTTCAATCGTTTTTAAGTTTCCATTCGCAGATGGCAACTCCGAAACAGGAATACAAAGTGCAAGTACCTCTGTAAGTTCAAGGTTTGTTTTTGAGTTTCTGTTTTAGGAATCCGGAGAAGAAAAAGTACTCGATCCTGCAGTTCAACGGTCCGCTCAAAGTCGAACCGGGCGCCTGGACTCGTCAGTCGATTCAATTAGCGCGTGAAGACAATCGAGCGAATGTGAGTGATCAGTCGGCAAGCGAATTCATTTGTCGTTTAAGACTCTGGGACCTTCCGAAATCAAACAAGACTACGGCGAAGGATCGATCTACGGTCGTGCGGCCCGTGAAGAACAGCGACGAAAGAAGTACGGACGTCAATCTCGATCTTATCATCATGATCGTCAACCCTGGCAACTTTTGATTCGCGACGAAACAGCCGAAAAGAAGGATCGATGGTTTCGTTCGGTTTGCGAAGGTGGGGCTGGCGAGCATTCGGACTACTGGGTTTTCTTGAAGGTATGTTCGTAGACTGATGATCGTAAAGAATTTTCGTTTCAGTCGGGTACAAACTTTCAAGCACACAAAGTCGATGATTGGTATCGTTTCATGCCCAATCCACGACATCGCACACTAGACATTGATCAAGCCGAAGAACAGTTTCAACAGCGCAACAAAGTGCTGAATCAGTTTGCGTTGAAAGCGAAGATTCAGCAGACTTTGCGCGATCAGGACGAAGACGGTGGAAAGGTGGCGAAACCAGTGGCTTTGGTTCGTTCGCTTGCGGAATCTTCATTTCTGATTGTTTGATTACAGAAAATCAAAGACGAAGGTTCGAGTGACGACGACGCGGCGGCTGCCGACGAAGACGATAAGATTGCCGATGCAAGTGCTGATGTTCGTGGAAACGCAAAGAAGAAAAAGACGAATCAACGCGAGAAAAAGGACAAGAAACAGCGTGTAAAGAACTCGGACGAAGTAGCTGGTAAGTTTATTTGTTTCAACTGAATATGGAGAACCAATTTTCAGCTTACGAGTCGGAAGATGGCGAAGACGAGGGTCGAGAGTATGATTATATTTCGGATAGTGGTTCGGATACAAGGTAAGTGCTTCTATTCGTCGCCACGCAGATTCGTTCGATCCGACAAGTGCGATGAATCGCCCAAGAGTAGTGGTTTGAATTGAAACTTGTCGGTGAGGACGCGAGCGACGTCGCGAATCTCCTCCACGTTCTCGCGATTCTCGTCCCGCTCGTGCATGTGATATTTGGAGATCGTGCATTGACCGACGTAGACTGATTGGCCGGACAATGCGATGTGGCAGGCAGCAATCGGCGAGCCGTGGCTCACGATCAAAATGTTTCCTGAAGCAGCGAATCGACTCAAAAATTCGAGACGAAGAATTTACCGCTGTAGTTTTTGAGAATGTCTTCAATTGTTTTGGTGATACGACGTTGACAGCACATACTGGTCGTTTCTTTGTAGTGTTTGGTGTGAAAGTGATTGTAAGTGGGATCGATGCGTTTGAATTGAAGACTAAAGACTTAAATACGTCGATTGAACCAATCACTTACCTTAACTCTTGGATGGTCAAATGGCCGGGAGTGGGTTGAGTGCAGTGCAACGATTCGCAGAAGCCGCTGAAAATCCATTGCATTGACGGGAATCCAAAACACAAACTCACGGCTCGACGTAGATCGGTGGCAAACCGTTTGAGTAAGCGGCCGAGTTCTTCTCTTCAATTGCATCTAAAATCCCGGTGGCCGTTTGAATGGTGCGCGTGAAGGGCGAACAGAAAACGTGATCAATACGCTCCTTTTCCAAGGCCAATTGTGCACCAACTTCACGCGCCTGTCGATGTCCACGTTCACTAAAATGAAGATAAGGACGAGAAAAAGCACTTTGATTCCCACGTAAGGACCGGATCGTCCCATGCACCTCGCGGCGCCGTCAAACGCCAGCGCGGATCGACGTTGTCCACACGTTCGCCGTGTCGAACGATCCAAATCGAACGCATTTTTGTGTTGTCAGTCATTCTCAAGGATTAGTAATTCCGACAGAAAATGAGAGCCGACCAGCAGAAGTGGACGACGAGAACGAAACTGAAATTTCGAGATCATCGAATTCATCACACGCAATTTTGTATCAGATTTCGAGACGCGATAACCCAAATCGGCGCATTGAGACGCGAAAAAAAGACGGAATTCCATTAGACTGTTCTTCGAAGCAAACTTTGGGACTTTTTTCGCTCTTCGTCCTCGTTCTTTGAAGTTTGTGCGTGAAAAAGTGTCGGGGTTTTTCGATGCGTCTGGACCAAAAAAGCGTGTGCTGTTCGAGACGGTCGAAGCGAAAAAATCGCCACACATCGCGCGTGATGCGGTTAGGAAAAAAGATCTCCATGCCAACGTAAAATGACTTCGAATTCACAATCATCACTTTCCACGCCAGACGTCCGCGGAGAATTGACGCAAAAACGACAGGTGCAAAAGCGCCGATCTTTTTCCTTCGAGTGTCCGATGAACGTGAGCGAGCAAAAAGCGAACTTCTGCAGTTCATTGGAAACTGCGTGCGTGAGTTTCTGACAGACGTGAGTGTTCGAAAGAAAGCGCGTTCTTGTAATCACTTGACGTGTGCGAATGAGCGCAAGAGATCAAAGTTGATTGTTTGTTTTCAGTCGTGAAGAAATCACCGTCGATGAGAAGATCGATCGTGACATGGTGGGCGTTGGCGAAGAGGCGGGAATGAACGACGAGAGCGAAGACGACGAAGAGGAGGAAGAAGATGGGAAGAAGAAGCTTTGTAAGTTCATGTCTTGTAACTTCTATGTTTTAACTCGCGATTTGCAGTAAAACGTCTGAAACAAAGCGAACAAGCGAACGAGAATGATGAGGACGAGAAGAAGCTTCGTTTGCTTGATCAGGTCGAACAGGAGAAAGAATCCTCGGGCTCCGAATCCGACGATCCCGACAATCCACGCTCCAAAACTTCTGTTCTGTTCATGCAGGTCAGTTCCTAATCCGTCGACTTGGACTTCGATTTTCAGTTGAAAGATCGAAAACGAGCGTTAGAGTTGGACAACGAAGCTGGTGGATCGGAGCCGAAGAAGAGGTGAGTGAACGTCGACTTCACGCAATCATACAGTTTTTAGTCGTGACTCTACGCCCGCAGTCAACGAGCCATCAACCATCAGTTCGCCACAACAAGACGGTTTGGATGAAGCGACAGTTCGCCGTTTGCTCACCAAACGACCACACACGACAAAAGAACTTTTGAACAAACTTCGACCGTTGGCCACCGACCTTTCGAAGAATCAAATTGTTGCGAGATTGGCCGAAATTCTTCGCCAAATTCAACCGCATCAATTCAGACGTCTAGTCGCTAAGAAGCAAGTACTTTTCTTCTCAATGGAGCAAAAATGATTTCTTTTTTCCGACTTCAATAAACTTGTATGACCCTATGATTGTTGGTAGTTTTGATGAGCTGCAACGAAGTCACTCAATGGATTTGTGACTCAAAAGCTCAACGTTTTCCACAGATCTTGATCGAATTTCGTTGTTAATCCAATGAGTGGCTTATTAAAAGATCGCTAACAATTCGAAATCAATTGCAGCTCAAATTGATGCTCACTAGAAAGATAGTGAGTGAGCTACACACGAAAACAACTCGACGGTTTGCGATCACTTTTTTCGCCGTTTCGTTCGGCGGTCCGAATTGAACTAGCAAAGGATCCGAACTGTCGAACGATCTTCCCAATTTCGTTTTTTCAGATCTCTCAATGGCCGCTTGTGAACATGCTCAATCGCTCAAAGTCGTCAAGTCGTGGTATGTTTCTGAGACAAAAACGTTCTGGAAAACGGATGGCGAAGAGAAGATCAGTCCCAAGTCAGTGATGATGGTCGGTCCTTACTTCTTTCATTTCTCGTGGAAATCCTGTGGTAACTCTTCGCAGGCGCAGGTTTATCTCAACTGCACTGGAGCCGAGAAATACGAAGATTTCGATTGCTATCTTTGGGGTGTGCAAAGCGACAAACGTATTGGTGGGGCGGAAAGTACGTTCGTTTACCAGATGTTCTAAACGTCAATTTCAGCCGAACCCGTTGCACTCAGTAAAGGATGGACGATGTATCATCGAACAGATCCGTTCACCATTCACGGCAAAGTCCTTTTCAAGGGTCCATGTCCGGAATGTGCGAAAAATCGAAGCGGTATGAAACGAAAGGTAAGTTCCAAAAGAAAGAATTTTGTCCAATGGCTTTCAGAGCGATGGCGATCAGTATAAAACCGAGTTGGAACTTTGTCGAACAAAACAGGATCTCAATCGTTGGCGAGCCAGAGCTCAACAAGCGGAACAGCAATTGCGAGTGCAAGTTGAGAGGAACAAAAGATTTAAGAATCAAGTAAGTGAATAAAGACGGCTTTAAAGCAACAAATCGTTCTTCAGATTTTGGAGCTTGTTGCTCAAATGAACGATGTGAATTCCGATTTGATTAAGACAAAACGCATTTAGTCGAAGTTATTGTTTTAGTGCTCGTCTTTATTGTACTAATAAAATGCGGTAATAATTCGCTTGTCAAGCACAAATCTCTTCGAGTAAGCTTCTTAGGAAACCATTGAATCTAATTGCTGTTGTTAGTCGGAATTTACTGGATGCACTCGTAGAATCGAGTTGGTGAAACAACGACGAAAAGCTGTGACCATGAAGATCGTGAACGTTGCATTGACCAATGGCAAGAAGGTTGAAGGCAATAAGATGCTCTCGGACTCGGAATACAAACCAAAAACCATGTGAATCATAACCCACGCCACCGGGCCGATTCCATAAATAACTCCGGCAAAAGCTGAAAGTTCAATTCTCAATCAACCGCTCAAGAACCCACTTTGCAGTAGAAGACAGCGAGTAAACTGCGTCTGGTGTCGTTGGGTTTTGTTCGAACAAATCGCCGCCCTTCGTGACGTTTGATAACACTTGAAAACGTAAATAATCACGAGAACAAATGAAATGGTTAAGACAATATGAATTAGAACCATGAAAAGAATGGTGGACAAATCGTTCTAAAAACCGGTTCAGCAAACTGAAACTTTCGGCCTACTGAATCCGAAGCATAAATCTCCTTTTCTAATTGTTCCATTCGTGTTCCAATCAAACCGTTTGCCAGGTATTCGATTGGTTTCTGTTTCACTTCGTAAACTCCAACTCCACACGGCAGTGCACTGATCAACGCCGCTAACCAAGCAATTAATAGATTGCGAATGAGGGTTGTACCATCAGGTTTTCTAGAACTGAAATACAAGAATAAGCTGAGATCAACAAAATACCCGATTAAGACCGTGAAACGATAATGAAACAACACGGGAATCGTAGTTATTGTGTTAACGAAGAAGAACATGTGAACGGTGCAAGAGACTGCAACCCAATTCGTATCGTTGAGTAAACGCTTTAGTCCAAACGACATCCGAAAAGTGAATCCGTTTTTCACGACCAACGACTACAAACATTTTTAGGGCGTGTATTCAACATTGTAACTCACGTGTTGAGTGAAAAGTTGTTCAATTGCGAAGCACAGATCGGTAAGAACCTTGACACCAACAAGTCTTTGGTAGTGCTTGAGATACTTTTGTTTCGTAATTTAAACAAAAGTAGCATTAACAACAAGTTAGTCAAGATTCCAAACGTGATCGCAACTCTTTCGATTAATACAACAAACGACATTTTTGTGTCGAACTGAAGTTCAAAAATTCTGAGTTCTTATGTTCTCGGTTAAAATTCATTTGGACTGCGAATTGAGAGCCAAATCTAATCACGACTTTACTCGATTAGCATTCTGTGAAATTTCTAAAACGGCCAATGACGCAATAATTGATCGAACATTGTACCTTTAGACAGTTTTATAATGAGTGAGTTTGCTTCATAGACGAAAGACTCAAGTGTTTAACATAATTCCAATTGCTTGCCTGTATCTCGTTGTTTTTGTTTGAGCGAAACCGAACGCAGTTTCCAGTCATTTTTTGCAGCAGTCGACCTTTTTGATCGAACTTCTTCGGCGGTGAACTTCGATTTCCATTTGCCGTTTATTTTTCTCAGCAGTTGAGAGACGAGTTTTTTTGCATTTCCAGAAGTGGCGAAGTTATGAATGAGTATCAGTTCAAATGCACATTGAGTGCTTTTATCAGTTGTGAATGTTGCAAAAATGCCATGATTGCTTTCTATTGTTTTGCTGTTACAGAAGCAGTTATTGTCTCGCCTGAATCGTCGTCCGCGCACAAGAAGATCTTAGACTCGATTGAAAGCAAATAATATTAGAACACTAATCTAAACTAAGTCAATACAATTACTATACAATGCTTAAATTGAGTTGTAATACCAAGATAACATAAGAGCTTCGTGGAATAGAAGCCAACAAAACAACCTAAACTTGTTATTTCACTAACGTCAACCAATCGTTCAGTTCAATAAGTATAAGACCTTACAACTAACTTCAATATTACCGCGTATTATTGATAATTTAGAAAAACAAGAAAACTCGAGACATAAATTTAATTGAAATTAAGTGTCAAAAAATTTAGAAGTTAATTAAAATCAAACGCACGGGACGTAGTGCTTACAACAACTGGTTCCTGCAACCTCTTCTAACATAACCTACTGATGCATATTATCAAAAACTGGATGCAAGACTGAACTTTTCCACCATCCAACAAGGTCGTAAGACCAATAAGACACGCCGAAAAATGGAACAAACTAAATCCACAATCTTTAGCGATTATTTTATTGACCCTAAAATTGTCGCAACCGCGAAAAGAATCAATAACTTTCCTCGCCTTTTTCTTCGCGGCACCTTCCGATTTAGGCCCTTTGCACTCGTTTCTCTCATCTCTGAGGGCACCGCGTCGATCAGACTTTTCTGTTGTTGTTGTCTTTACTTAATCCCTGTCTAATAAATTGTTGTTATTCTCCTACGACGATCAAGACAAAACAACTCAACGGAGTTCCAAGATCTTATAAATATCGTTCAGATGAATACTTTGATTTTAACTTAATTACGAACAACATACTACGAAAGATCGGAAGCAGAGGACCGCTAAAGATTATTCAAACGGAAACAAATTCTGGCTAACGAGGCACAGCGAAACTTTAATTGCCGTTCTTACTGCAAAGTCGTGAATTGATCTGTAACAGCATTACACTGGATCTTCAATGACGATTAAAACCAGGAATGCACGAGTCCGACGGTATAAGTACTTCATGTAGAAACATACTTCTAACTATTCTGAATGAGCACGAAGTTGAATTTTGTTCCACCAAATAAGCCACAAGTTTAGTGCTCTTTAGAAACACTTTTAAACGCCTTCCAACACGGAATTCTATTTGCACATACACTGGCCGACAAAAGTATCTGACCAGTTTGTTTCATCCACTTTTTCGTCCGTTTAATTATTAAATGGTATGTTTTTTTTGACTGAAATAGTAAATTTGAGTCTTATAGAAGCTTTCTAATGAAGAACGGCAAAAAATCCATCAACTTTTTGTTGATGGAAGAAATATTTCACAAATTGCTCGCGAAACTTATCGCAGTCGTTTGACAGTTCGTATGGTGGTCAATAACCAAGATTACAAAGCCGGGAAGAAGATGGGAAGACCGAAGAAATTGAATCGACATCATATTCTATAGATGAAACGATGTGTACGCAATGAAATCTCTCAAAATCATTTAGTCAACAGTCGAAACATCAAAGAGAATTTGAATTTACCGGCGACTCTTCGCACCATTCAACGGGATATGGCTAAAATTAACTTCCAATACAAGTCAATCAAACAGTCTCTTCCACTGTCAAAGCAACACAAAGCCGCTAGACTCAAATTTGCCAAAGACCATATCCGAAAACAAACAGATTGGAAGTTGGTTATATTTTCTGACAAAAAACGTTTCAAACGAGATGGTCCTAATGGAGTATCGAGTTATGTGGACGCTAGTAACCCCTTAAATACGATTGCACCATTGCGTATAAAGCGCCAAATGGGAGGTGGTGGATTGATGGTACTTGGTGCGTTAGCAAGCACTGGCAAGGTCCGTTTATAACTTCTTAACCGTTTAAAACATTTTTATTGTTTCAGATAAAATTAATACGATTGACTGGCAGATACAACTCTTAAGCCTATTTGCAAGATCTTCAAAACGAGTTGTTGCCGTGGTGTGAAAGACAATTTTGTCGAAAAGAATGGGTTTGGCAACAAGACAATTCATCAGTGCACACGGCCAAAATCGTCACCAACTACTTAAATCGAATTCGTCAGTTAAAATGACCTGCCAGATCGCCAGATTTGTCAATTATTGAGAACATTTGGCATCTTTTGGAGATAGAAGTTTACAAAAATGGCCAGTTCGCTAAAGATGATGTTTTGTGGCAAGAAATTAAAAAGGCAGCAGAAAAAATCAATCCAGATGTCGTAAATAGCCTCTTCAATTCAATTCCCGGTCGTTTGTTAAAGGTTGTTGAAAAAAACGGGAACTGTATTGAATAAAAATAAATAATTTTAAGTGGTCAGATACTTTTGACATACGAGTTTTTGATCTTCTTGCCATAACTATTTTATTAGTTGTCCAATTTGACTGATTTTTGGAACAAACACTAACCTGTTATTGACTAATAATTCATGTTAGTTTCAAGAAAATCGGATGATTGCTTCATAGTAAACTGCGTTGGTCAGATACTTTTGTCGGGCAGTGTATGTATTGTATCCGTTGAGTTTGGAAATGAAATTGTCAAATTGGAACACTTTCAACTAACAAAAAAAATTTGTGTAAGGTTTAGCGAATTCACTGAAAGTTTCCATTTGAATCAAACATACTCGTCAACAACATAAGCTCAAAACAGGACTATTGAGATCGACAGCCCGCCCATTACAAACAGCGAGGTGTCGATCACACCTTTTCTCCCATTTTTTCTTCTTCTCATACCCCAACCACTAAACAGTCGATCTTTCTTGTTTTCCTCTTTGTCCAATAAATTCTAGTTGTCTGGTTTATTGCGGATATCGGAATTTAAAAGACCAAAGTGTTATCTGGAACGGAAATGCTCTTTGTTCTGCAATGTTAATTTTATCGGAAGATGATTAGCAAGAGAATTTGATATCTTGACAGGAAACAGATCGAAGCAGGAAATTTTACCGCCAAGTACTATGGCCTTCAAGGTCAGCGGCGGAATTACCTGTTAAAGGACCTTTTCTACGTGCAAAATTGTCCAGTGCATAAAACATCTATTATTGTACGCTTCCTACCTCTGCTCTTGATATCACAAATAGTACCGACAGTATGAATGTTTACCATAACTTTTAAGCTATTCTTTTGGCAGATTGCAGACTTGAATACCGTCAAAACTTACATAAAAGTATTTCGCATGTTCAAAAAAACTTTGCTTCTTTCAATTTAATCCTTATTACCGATGATTATAAACTTTGAGGTAATAAAGTGTTTTGCCATTTTAACACCTCTAAGCGATTGTTTGAGAAGATGAGTTTTTCTTTAACGGTTTGAACTAAAAGAGTTTGATGCTGTTCATACGAAGTATTTAAAACAAATAAACTTCCCCTAGACATGTTAATAACTTGGCGGCAAAACGGTCGGCCACGAAATGTCATGTACCGGAAATAAATTAATCTTGCAGACATGTAGCTTCAATACGATATTCGTTCAATATTTGTAATTTTACGCGAACTAACTTTAGAACATGTTAGCCACCTAAGCATTTAATTCCAAACTATTTGTAAATATCTTTCCAATTCTACGGAATTATAAAAACTAACGTTTAGAATAAGATGCTGTAGTCTGCAGTGAAGATTTCGATAAGAAACGTGAGAACTTTAAAGTGAAATATGTGTTGTCGAAATACTCAAAGATAATAGACGCTGTTGCGGAAATGAACAATAAAAATTGAATGACTAGTTTGAAGGATTAATCGGATTTGAATCCACTGCGATGAGCCATCACAGCCATAATAGCCATAAAGAAACGAGCGAACCACGTATCGTATTTCCTCTTCGGATTGTAATTGAAAGGTTTGTCGAAAGGCACCTTGGAGAAGAATTCCGATTTCATCGACGAAATCAAATGCCATGAAAGACCATATCGAAAGTTTTGAGCCTCTTTGTCGTTGCTGAAGTCAGTTACACCATAACAAGGATCGTCAAAGCTTTGCGTCCATTTGGTGGCTCCCAATTGACGCATTTGAGTTTGAGCCAAAATCATTCCGTTGCCGAAGTCCTGATCGAAATGGTTGTAAACGGCGCTCTTCACTCGACCCTCCAGAATCTTCTTCGGAAAATCTGAAAGCACAGAAGTTACTCTCATCTTTCAACCATTTAACTACCTGGTTCAGCGGCTGCCGGTCTTGCAATTCCAATTCCGTCTACTTCTTTTCGTTCGATCGCCTTCGCCATCGCCGGAACAGTTCGGAATCCACCGGTGAGATACAAAACGGTCTTCGTGAGTACGGGCTTGACTGCCGACGAACATTCGATAAAGAAGGCTTCTCGTCTCTTGGTTGTCTCCTTCTTGTGAATCAACTGAAAGTTCTCGTACGAACCGCCACTCAATTCAATGAAGTCGAAGCCGATTTCTTCGAAGCGACGAGCCAAAAACTGAACATCGTCCAGTTTGCCCATCTCGGCATCCGCGGAGTTCATTTTGATTCCGATCACGAACTTGCTCTCCGGCGGAAGCTCTTTCCTAAACAAGCGATTGAGTATTCTAATCGCTTGAACTAACCGTATAGCTCGATAGATCTCTTCAACGATTCGAACTCGATTCTGAACTGAGCCTCCGTATTCATCAGTTCGATCGTTGATTTTGGCCGAGAGGAACTGGGTGAGTAAGTAGCCATGAGCTCCGTGCAATTCAATTCCATCGAAACCGGCAGCTTGTAACTCTTTGGCAGCATAAACAAAACGATCCACCACTTCCGTTTGTATTTCTTGTATAGTCAATGGTTTCGGTTTTCCATAGGCAGTTCGAACGATTCGACAGCCTAGCGCCGTTGAAGAATATGGTGTGGGATTGATTGTGACTGGTGTTTGTCTTCCGGCATGTCCCAATTGAACGATCGCCAACGCACCATCAGATTTCATTGCGTTTGATAATTCAACCAATTTCGCTCTTTTCTCCTTCGATTCGGTTTCTTTGCTCACAATCACATTTCCAGCAGCTTCCAAATGACGATCATCGATAATCACATTTCCTGTCAAGATCATTCCAAAGCCTCCGTGTCCCCATTTTTGATACAAATTGATCAGCGACTGGTACGGCACTCCATGATTGTGCAGTTGATTCGGTGTGAAGGTGGCTTGTTGTTCGCTCAAAGATGCCTAAAGACTACTCAAATCGAAAACCTCGAATAGTTGACTGACCTTAAAGAAGCGATTCTTGACTTTCAGGCCAGTGGTCGGCAATCGCAACGGTTGAGCCAAAAGCTGAAGGTTGTAGGAATCTGAGGACTCCTGAAGTTCGCTTCGTCGCGCAAATTGAACGCTCATTTCTGATTGAAACGACGAGTGGATTCTTCTTTTTAACGTTCGTCACTCACACAGTACTTTTTCTGTTTTGTAGTGTTCAGTTTGTACTCTCCGACAAACGCACGAAGATAAAAAATGTAGTCACGAAATAATTGGCTCAGTGACGCTCAGAACTTGAGCAGAAAATTAATTTTAGTTCTTTTGGAATCCACTGGAAATCATCAAAAAGATGTTTCAACTTATGTCTCAAAACTTGAAGCACAACCAACACGATGCTTCTCAATCATCAGTCTAAAAGTTTTTTAGGTAAACAAAAATGGAAGTTTTGAGGAATTTCCGACTTCTTAACTCGAACTCTGAAATAATGACGGACAAATAGGAACGACAAGTCAATTGACATTCGTGGTCCAAAAATCAAAATTCACAATCTCCATTAACCTGAAGTTGATCACCTTGCTTCTTTTACTACACTAGTAATTCAATTTCCAATGTTTGAGCAGAGCCGTTCAGTAGACCACACAGTTCGCCGGTGCCGAATAGTGTGTGAACGCAAAAATCTTTCGTTTTTGAAATAGAATGTTGTAATAGGCTCTTCAGTTTAATGCATGGAAGTCTTTGCTTAAACAAATCCAATGGTCGTTGAAGAGTGTTAAGTCCATGGTATTTAAAATGCGATTTTAATTACCGAGACTTCTCTTGTTCATGAATCGAGAATTAGATCAGTTAAAGGTCTTATGGAACTTAAGTTGTATCAACAAATCCGTTGCTATTCATGATTGATCTCCAAACTTCTTTTAGATCAGAAGGTTCTGTCATAAGAACGCAGAAGTTCTTAGGTCAAAAGCTATGGAGTGCTTGAAAAAATCATTTGGTTTCCTGATCGAGAAGATAAATTCAGCTGACATGTTTATTCACGTTCTGACAACATTTGAAATCGACGCTTATTTTGCTCTCGACTATCCATCAAGTTGCATTCAATTTGCTGTTTCGTAAGCTACAGAGGTCAACACTAATTTTATGCCTCAGCTGCAACCTTATATTCTTTAGAATGTTTAAATCTGTCAATAGCTATAAATGTTTAATAGCTACCTCGTAAGGTAACATAAGTGATCAAGGACAAAAAATCTTGAGTTTGATTAGGTACAAATTAAGAGAGAATACAAAAAGTCAAGCTTGCAACTTAAAGAACTCAATTTATGAATCTTCTATTCGCTTGTTCTGCTCTACGATAACGACGACGGGCATTGATGAACCATCGTCTGACTTTGCCTACAGTTGATCCCATCTCAGTGAACATTCGACTTAGCGCAAGTGCATCCGGATAATGCATTTCAGTGAAATAGTCAGGTAAGATGTTTTGTGATTGTTGTGTCTTGAGATCGGAGTCATGTGAAGCATTACGCCAAACGCGGACCAACCGATACACTCCGAGTGTCACGACTACGGTCGTGATCCTTGCTTCGGGCCATTGATCGATCGTTAAATTGATGGGAAAATCCAAATTGAATGTAAGGCAAACATTCGATTTGGGTTTTTTACGATCGTTTTGTTTGCGCCTCATCATTTAAGGTGTTTATGAGACGACCACCCATCGAGTTTACGATCGATCAATTGCCCGAAACAGCGGCTCCTCCCAGATTGTCATCCCACCAATCACTATAAAAAGCCGCTACCATTCACCAATAAATCAGTCTTCACAAAACATTTGAAAATTTGTCGTGACACCGAGTTCTCTCCAAGTGATTCCTGTCTTCCGCCAGCCTCACGAGCGGTCGTACTCGTGAGCGCTTTCCGAAATTGTACATTTGTCCGCTCATCAATAAACGTCGATATTCTTATCCACTGTTTGGAGTGCAGGACACAACAGTGATCGTTCTTTTTTACACCGAGTATCAGAAGAACCCTAAAAAAATAAGTGAACTGAAGTAAAGTTGTTTCTGTTACGTTGTAATCACAAAACTCAATTCCTTAATAGCTATTCATCTTATAGGTGGTAAACGATGCTTTCGATAGTTTTGTGAACAAGTCAAATTTGACAAATGTGGAAACATCTTCTTGAGCACCAACGTGCAGCTTTTTTATGCTTCACATCGAGCGATTTCAAGGTTTGGAACACCTAAACTGTCACTAAAAGAAAAGAATGCAAAAACTTACTAACAAAACAGTCAACTAGTTGCTCATTGATTGACGGCATCCAGACTACGGGATACAAGGAAATTTTGCTGATCTTCGGTTTGGCTAAAGCGAAACTCAACAACGATTCTTGTTCTGTCATTGGCTTTTCGCCAAGCTTTTCGAATTTGCAAAGCCAACGACCATTTTGCTCGCATTGAAGACGAACTTCTGAACCATAAAGTCGTCTTTGGATGATCAGAGCGAAATCTTTGGAAATGACCTTAAAAAGTGTTAGCAAAAATTCACCAACTAAAACTTAGCATTGCTCGAAAAACATGTTTTTCATTTGGGTGTTTCAAAAAAGCCGAATGTGGGATTCAAAGTGACGCAAGAATGTTTCCCAAGCAAATCTCCTACACAAGAGTTGTTTTTGGTTGACAGGTTCCATTTTAATGAAGATGAAATTAGCGACTGGTTTTCAAGTCCCAACGTTTGTATCTATACTCGCGTATCTGCACTACAACAGCAATTTTTGCTTATCAGGCATTTCCTTTACTGTTGCTTAATTTCAAATCGAACGTTTGCTCTGCAGCTAAAGCAACTCAAAGGGCTACGTGAATCAATATGGGAAGATTAGTGTCCATCAGCTTTTGCAACCAAAAAGATTCTTGTGACGTAGTTCTTATTCTTTTATGGTGATTCCCTTCATTTTGTTGAATCACAAGTTTACACATTTCTGTTGGTCATTGCAATAAACAGCTCATAATATGTTGTAAAATGTCAAGAGCGGTTTTATGGTTGTTGTTGGGAAACAACAGATACTTTTAATGTGTAGAGCACCTACTAAGCTGTTAAGTATTTCATTTAAAAATTTCGATTCAGAACTTCTACACTTAAAAGAACTTCAAACGCAGTAAAACCTCCTTAAAAATAACTTTGACAATGATTTAAAAATGTCATCTCAATGTGTGATTTAAAAGACGACGGTAACAAGTTGAGATTGCAAAGAAAGAAGACGAATATTACTAAACTTATTTCTATTTCGTGTTATTGATCTATTATTATTCTCTTATCTTTGGATTCGCTTTCAATCGGTTTGTCTATCATGGTTTCTACTGATCCATAATCTTACTAGCTCCAAATTTCAATCATGAATTGGAAATAGAAAGTTTATTCAGTTTAAGGCTTACAAACGAGCTCCTACACCTCCACTGACAACGTGAGTTTCTCCCGTCACATACGACGCATCGTCGGAGACCAAATAGGCAACTGCAGAAGCGACTTCATGCGGCGATCCGTTTCTGCCCATGTCATTTTTGGCTTCTTCGCTCAACTCCGGTTTCTTCACTTTTGGATCCCAAATCTAAAACCAGAACCAAACATACAAATAAAAACTTCAACTCACAGCTTGACTAAACCGGGTTTCGATAACTCCAGGAGCAACACAATTGACACTAGAACGAAAATTCAGTAGCTTCTCATCACACTTACCGAATGTTCATAGGTGCCAATCCCTGGGCAAATGCTTTGGTCATGGCCAACAGAACGGTTTTAGTTACACCGTAAACCGCCAACTTTGGATGCGGTTTATAAGCGCCGATTGAAGCGTTGAAAATGATATTACCGCCACTGAAATCCCATTGTAAAAGTGGAACGATTATTCTCTACTTACCCGGTCTTGGCCATGATTGGCGCCACTTTTTGAGTCAACACAAACGCGGCTTTGCAATTCAAATCGAAAGTTTTGTCCCACGCCTCTTCGCTGATGCCCATAAGATCGCCGTAGTAAGGATTGATTCCCGCATTGTTGATCAGAATGTCGATTCGATAGAACTTGTCCAGAGCAAACTGCAAAAGTTTGTCACGATCCTCTGCATTGCCGATGTGACACGTGATTCCCGCTACTTTCTTTTCATCGAGTCCCGATTTCACCAAGTACTCAACTGCCTCATCGACGTTCTTTTGTTTTCGCGAACTCACGACCAATTTCGCTCCTTCGTGACCCAAACGTTCGGCAATAGCGAGTCCGATTCTAAACCACGACGTAGTTCGCACACAGAATCCGCTTACCCTTGAGTTCCGGCCGTAATTACCGCTACGCGATCTTCCAATCGATGAGCGTTGAATTTAAAAGACATTTTTGGCGAAACTGACTACTCACTCGGCTGATGTGAAACGCGACGATCGGTTCGCTGCTACAAATTACGTAGTTTTCTGTTCAAAAGACTACAAAATGCGAAGTGAAAGCACAAGTTTATTCGCTTTTCTTCTAATCAAAATAAACGTTGGAGTTGCTCGTCACTGATTACTCTGTCGTGAAGTGCTCGCTGATTGTAACACATAGACTGTTTCGATTGTTCGTAGGCTTCTCGGCGTCTCAACTTTGTTCGGACCGTGTGCCGTTCACCACATAATTTGTTTTCTGTATACCCACTTGTTGTGCTCTTAACCCTCGACCACCCGCCCAAAACTGAAAGTTTTTGATCTCTCGCCCGTTAAACTTAACACGTGAATTGCGGCTGCTCGAATGGTCAATTTGGGTGTGAAATGATTGATCGGTTGAAGCGGTGCAAACCAATCGGGCGAACGTTTTGAGGATTTCATTTGAACTGATTGAGCGAACTGAAGGCTCCGAACAAAATCGAACGTGGGTCATACGCTTTCAATCGAAGAAACTAAGATCATAAGTCATCGATTACAAACACTGAAGAAGAATGTTGACCAAACGGCAATTCGAAAGAATCCAACGATCAGAACTGAACACGGAACGCTCGTTCTGTACTCAGAAATTTGCTTTTCGGGCAGCGAAAAACATTCGGCCATTGACTTTTTGATTGTTTCTTGATCGAAACGGATTGAACAGTCATTGAGTACAACGCGTTGGTGTGCTTTGGTTTCGTGACCAAATGCTATCGAACGTTCAAAAGCCCAACTGACAACCCCATGCTCAACACATCGATTGTACTTGGCGTGCCCATCGACTGACCGCCAAAACTGAAAAACTTTTAATCCGAAAAACTTAACCACGTGAACTGCGGTTGAACTGATTGATCAGTTGAAGCGAAATTTTTGCGACTGGAACTCGTCAACTTCCTCGGTTTCTGTGTTTTGGATTGGGCAAAGCACCACGATTGAACTCAACGATCTAACCGAATGCAACTGGACACCGAGAGACTTTGGATGAAAACGCTTTACATCGATTGGTCTCGTACTTGAAAGATCAATTGCAAGATAGGAGACAACCAAATTGAGCCCAACGTTCGTGAGTGTTTATTGTGAGGACGATCGGGTCTATTGGATCGGGAACTGGGGCACTTGGTTTCAACGACCGGGATCGTTTTCTGAGGGCACGTGGATTTAACGGATCAGTTGAGTTGTTTGTGCGAGTTTATTGGGAAATTTTAGTCTTGTTCGAGTGGATCCTTTAAATAACAACATAAAGTAAACAAAGAAAGGAAACTGAAATTGACGTTACGAGCGATAAATAAGAAGGGCAATCGAACACTCTTTTGGGATCAAACTTACGCGCTCAATCGTCGCGTGGGCTTCGTGAAACAGAACGATCGGACGGCGTACGAGAACGTCCATTGCCATTGCGTTCGGCCGGCGAAGGCGATCGGGAGTTTTTGCGTGGTGCCGGTGATGCCGAGCGACGATCATCGATGGGTGAGCGAGAAGGCGAGCGCTTGGCCGGACTGACGCTTCGCGTGTCGGAACGACGCGAACGACGATCACGTGGTGATTCCGAGCGGGTGTGGGAGCGTCTCGGACTACGGGAACGAGTGCGTCCTAAAAAAGAGGGAGATTGAAGAGCTGTTGTATTCGAGTTCTTACCTCGTCCTCCACGTCGATCGTCACGATATTCACGACCGCCGCGTCGATCGCCGCTGAAACCGCCGGAGCGCGGTTTTCCTTTGGCCATTTCGACGACGACGCTAAAAGAATACGATAAGAATTAAAACGAAGTTCCAAACTCACCGCATTCCCATCATCGAGCGTCCGTTCAAGTCGTGGACGGCGTCCTGAAAGAAGAAGCGTGAAAGGAATTCGGAAACAGAAACTTACGTCCGCATCTCGTGGGTCCGCAAACTCAACAAAACAATAACCGCGCTTCAACAAAATGTCACGGATTCGTCCGTAGCCTTTGAAGAAACGTTCCACGTCGCGTTCGCGACATTCGTACGGGATGTGGCTGAAAACGTTGCTTTCAATTTCAAAACGCTTCTTGCTGGACTTACCCGCAATAGACTCGTGAACTCATTTTGGTTAAAAACGTTAAGAATCGAATAAACTGAAAATAAAAGACGTTGAGTTCGATCGTTGAGCTCGGCGGATTTTTGGACAGCCGGAAAGAAACGCGACCGTGTGGTAGGGACAAAAAGTGAGCGAATGAACGAAAAACGTCGAGTCTCCGCTGCTTTTTAAGCGCAGCAGAAGGACGCACCACGGGGACAGACGCTCGATGACGCCGCTTACGCACACTCCTTTGTTGCGTGCCGTTGAGAGCCGCAAAATGGCGCCAAATTTCCGAAACACAAAGGTGAGGGAGAGCGCAAATAAGAATTCGGGGTCGCTTTGGGAAGGAAATCCTATCGAGGCGTTCTGCCACGAAAATTCTCCGAACGCGAGCGATTTCGCAAGAGCGTCGACACGTCGCTTTGACAACGCGAATTCCGTATACGAACCATAAAATCGATAGGAATTGAACTGCGTACTTCCACAAGAATCTTTCTCTTGGTTCTACTTTTTCCAGAAAACAAACTTCAAGATAGTCGATTTCAGATGGCCGATGATGAAGAGACCTCGTCCTTGCCGCAGAAGGGTCTCAATCAGATCATCAAAGACGTGTTGCCGGACGTGCGTATTGCCAATGAGTCCCGCGAACTTTTGAATCAAACATGCGTGGAGTTCGTGAAGCACGTCGCACGCGAAGCCCAACGAATCTCCGCCAACGATCAACGCAAAACAATCTACCACGAGCATGTCCAGAAGGCCCTTCAAAACTTGGGTTTCCCATCCGACTACGTCGACGCCGCGGATTCGGTTTTGGACGAGTGTAAAGTGGCGGCGGAGAAGCGATTGAAACGCAAAAACTCTCGACTGGACAAGTGCGGAATCTCTGAAGAGAAATTGTATCAAATTCAACAGGTCGGTTGTTGACGTTTCTCTTTTTTGATACTCTCGCTTTTCAGGATTTGATCGCCAAAGCGCGGCGCGAAGAAGCCGAGAAACAGGCCGCTGCTCTCCAGTTGCCACAAACTTCGACCGCTCCGACGCCAATCGGCGATTTTGTTTGCAATCCCACGGCTTCCGAAGATTACGACGCATGAAATAAACTTGTGTACATTGCTTCTGCGCTCAATTTCATTCCAAGAGTTTAATTCTCGATACTTGAGGGCTAAGCCAAAGAAGGTACCAATTTCGTTTTTCGGATGCCGTTGAATAAGTTCGAGTTTGCCGGCCAGTCGGGAGTCGCCGAGATGATCGATCGATTCCAAGACAATCAAATGGAAGTGGATGTGTCGGAGGAGAAGGCGAAGAGAATTCAAATTTGGACCAATTTTTGGGACGAGAGCGAAGAAAACGAAAAGTTTTTCTTTTCGGACTTACGGTCAGTTCATTTCTTTGTTTCCGTCGATTCTCATCGTTTCAGAGACGAACTCATGAAGCCGATCAGTCCCGGGAATCAGAGTTAAGGTTCCCATCACAAATTTTTCGATTTTTTCAATAAACATCTTTGATCGTAGGCTGACTACTCGTGATCCGACAATCGAAGGTCTTTTGAATTAAACTTGTTGATTCTCTCTTGTACCGTAGACGATGAAAAGACGAATTAGAAACGCGACGCTGGAGCATTGATTGCTTTCTGTAGACTCGTGAGCTCAAAGATTGCGATCCGAAGTTCTAATTTGCACCCAATTTGTGTGCGAATTAGTCGCTTCTTGCGCTTCTCATTTCCACGTACCCCCTTGTTTTTGTTCTTCGAATGTACCCAATCGAATCAGCATCAAACACGAATCAACATCAAAAGACTGCAAATCGCAATCGACATTCCGACTTATATACGAATTTTTACACTTCTTTTGCAGGTTTCTATTTTTAGCCTCCGCATCGGTCGTAACTTCGATTTTGCAAGATCGTGGTGGGAAATTGAAGGAAAGAATGTGCTTTACGTTTTGCTTGTAATAACCGTGGGTAGTCGAAGCTCTTGTTCGTAAACATACTCGATTTCGAAACAACGATCACTTTAAGGTTCATGGTCGACGGCAACGTTCTCGAAATGGTCGTTCGATGTGATTGAGAGCCTGTGGGAGTTCTATGTTGCCAAAAAGAGTCTTTAGACTTTTCCGGACTAACGACATTAAAGTGCTTTCGGTTGTTGTTCTTCGTCATTGAGTTTATTTTCGAGTTTAATCGAATTGGGACGCTCGCGAAGACTTCCGAGTGACGTGCAAGCGCGAACCTCCGGGTCAGCATCATCATTTGAATACTCGAACTTGTGATACGAAAGCAGACGCTCTCGAGAGAATCACGTGTGAAGGCTTGTGATCGCACTCCAAATGCACGATGTCGATCGGAATGCGGATTTCGCGACGATGACAAATTTTCTCTCTTCGTCATTCGCGCCGAAAAATTGAGCAGCACGCAAATGAGTGATGTTAAATTTCACGCACGAAAAACGGTAAAATTTCCAAAACATCGAACTTTTCACCTGCGTCTCACACGCACGTTTGTCGTCATTTCCTGATGGACAAAAAATGAAAAATGATCTTCCAATGGTTCTTTGTAATCTACGGTTAGAACGAGCGTCTTCGATTCGTGTGCTCAAGAGACTTCTCTCCGATCGATTTCCACGGTTTCGAAACGCCGAAAAAGCGTATCGTCGATATTTTTGGATCGGCGTTTTATTTTTGGGGGCGCCAAAAATAAATCGATTTTTAAAGACGCAAAATTCGTCCTGGGAATCAAATCGAATGACCTCGCGAGTCTTCTTTTTCGGGCGTGGTCCGCGTCTTTGTTCGCGCGGACTGGTGAGTCGCTCGACCGGCGCTTACGGTAAGCGCCGGTCGAGCGACTTTTGTCGAATGTTTTCGTCTGATTCTTAGGCGTGGTGGTGGTTGCAAACTGGAGCGGTAAACAGATGAGCGTAATCGATTTGTTGTTGGGAAAATGACGTTTAATCGTTCAGTTGGTCGGTTAATCGGACTGCGGGATTTCGGCGTCATCGTCACCGCGTTTCGAAAATGCGAAATTCGCGAGTTTTTGCCAAATTTGCTATTTTTAGTTATTCTGCGCAAAAACAAAAGCGTGTGCGTCGTGGTGTGTGATAACGAGTTTTTGGGTGCTTGCGAACTCGACGCAAAACCGCTAAATCGCCCACGGCAACGCACGGATCGGAGTTTAGGGAATTCGCCCAAACATGACGCTTTAAACTCTCCAACCACAACCTCAATCATTCCTCGAATTTTTTCTCCAAAAAATGACCGTAAACACCCGCAAACTGGAAACGTTCGAAGGAGTTCGCGTGTGTCTTCGTTTACCGTAGGAACACAAGCGACCCAAATACTCTCAACGGAGACGCTTTCTATCGTACGATCGAAACACAACTCGAACATAAGTCGGATAGCACAACGATTTCTCAACAACACACAAACCAAAGTCTACTCATCATCGCCTGCAATGAGTGAACACAAAGAGAAACTTTAGGTTGAACTCAATTGCTCAAAACCACCTGCTCAAAGAACCAATCGAAGACGATTCTCTGCGCCCAAATAGACGAAGATAGAAAACTCACTTCTTTCCGAGCATCAAGTGTTCAATCACAAACCAAAAAGGTTATCACAAAGACGCGTTTCTTATGACGTTCAGTCGAATCAATGGCACAAAAGTTGAAAAAAATTCGAATTTTATTTTGAGATCAAAAACGAAAATAAATACAAGTTAAAGCAGAAAAACTTTGGCTATTCGCTTCTACACGTCGAGTGAATTTGAGAGATCCATGAATGAGAACAACAACAACCATATTAGTCATTTGAGTGAGGCCACCGTAATCATCTCTTTGGTCTTTTCGGCGCTTTCAAGACAACGTCGATTTGAGCCATCCGTGTGGTTGAAGCCAACTGTAGACGATAACAGTGGTGATCGATTAATAGCAGTATTAGTCGGAATCGATAGTGATCAGTACAAATCCGCACAATCGTCCGTGTTCCCAAAACGCCACGGCGGAAGGCAAGTCATTGCGAATCGTTTGAAAAGTTAGCGTGTGCAAAACTGACTCTCCACTCTCAACGCTGCGCTTTTATAACCCAACGGTCACGCCCAAAAAAACGGGCGGGGCGAAACGTCGACTTTTTTTTGGACATCTACGAACGGCGTCATCAGGGGCCAAAAAAATCAGACTCTACGTCGCCTTCCTACCGTACGCATCTTTCCCGATCGAATGTCGACGCTTTGACGCGCCAAAAACGCTGACCGGCTGATCGGTCCTCTGACCGTTCGGATTTCGTTCTTCGAACAGACGCAAACATGACGCAAAAACGCCATTCGCAAGATTTCAACGTCCGTTGCAACAACTCTTCTTAACATTGAGACGTCGAAGGACCAACAAGTAAAGGAAATGTTGAGAGCAAGAAGAGCACGTTAAAAACGTTGAAAATGTTGGGTACTGTGTCGATGTTTATCTCACAACCTGCCATTCGTAGCCGCCGTGATTCCCGGTATGTCGCAGATTTGAGTGACAGCAACGAGGAAAAGTTGTCGAACCACAAAAAAGATCGTCTCAACAAAAAACAGTTCGACGCATCCGAAAACGTTCGAACGTCGCGAATTGTCCGGAAAACGGTTTCGCAAAATTTGTTTATTTTTGTACGCATTTCGCAATTTTGCGTCCACGCTTTTGACCAGTTAGTTCGAAGATTTTTGAGAGCGTTTCGGATTTTGACTGATGACGCAAAAAGATCACCGATTTTGCGTCAAACCGATCGCGAAACCACAGGCTGACGGCTCGAATTTCGCCCTAGAAATCTTTGCAGTTTTTGCGTTCACAGGCACTCAAAAACGTTTGCTCATTGATCGGCCGAGTCATCTGCGGTTCCGGGAAAATCACTTTCGAAAATATTTTTGAAACCTCGAAAAATAACCCTACAGTAAGCTCGACCACTCGGAATCCAATTTGGCAAATCGAATCCGGGGCCGGAAATAGGAACTTTGTGGGGTTGTTTTTGGGGTTTTTGTTTTGTTGTTTCGGGTTATTTTTGGGTCCAACGAGTGGGTGAGCTCAAGAAACCAATCCGTCGATGTTCACTCACCGTAGGCTGAAAGGAAAAGGTAACAAGTCGCATTGAAGTTGCTAGCTAATCATGTGCTGAAGCAACCAGTGGTACTGTTTGTACGAACGAGCCATCTAATAAGAAATGAATGTGATTTATTAGTCGATTTGAATACAAGCTATTAACCATATGTCACTTCAAGCATTTGTCTGTGAATGCCAACTAATTCCTTTGAGAGAATGCTCGACCAATTAGCTGAGCTCATGGCATCATTCTCCGGTTTGTTTACCACCCTCCATTGTTAAGCTTCCAATTCACTACTCAATAACCAAAACTCAACGGACATCGAAGTTCGTGACCATAACCGGAAACAAACAACGAAAAGGAACTCCAAATTGAATTGTGACAAAGTTCCCCGATTTGTCGCAAAGGAAACGTCATTTCGTAATCATGTAAAAGGGATTTGCACTTTCGACTTTCAATTGTTCCTCCACCAATTGCAACCTTTAGGTCTGCAGAGGCGGAAATTTCCGAGTCAAAAGAGAAACGATTTGGGTTTTCCGGTTCAATTAAGCAAAAAGAAGCGGAGGTCCCCAAATGTGTTTATCTCCCCCTCGAAAAGGTCAATCCGGACGTAACCGACCATACGGTAGTCGATTTTGTTTACTGTTGTTCGCGCTTATGGTTTGCGAAATCTGATCGGCCGGGAGTTCGAACGTCAAAAATCAGTGGAATCAAAAAACAAAAAAGCGTAGGCAACGTCGAAGGTCGGCGGGGAAAACAACGCCCAAAAGACGTTTTTTGGGATTTTCAAGACCGATTGCGCGGAATCAGAAGTCAACTGCCGTTGGCTAATGCGATTTTCTTCGACTCACTTCGTTTTTGGGCGCGGTTCTGCGCAAAAATTAGTCGAAGTCACGTTGACGCTTCTTTTTTGCAAACGCCTTCGAGCGGATGGCCGTTGAGCGGCTGGAAAGCCGATCGATCACGACGCGAAGGTGGACGTTATTTTTGCCGTCGCTACGAAATTCCGCGGATGTTTTTGGGACACAAAAATACGAATTCCGATCGTGCCAAAAACTTCGTCATGGGAAAGAGATGATCCGCGAAGCAGGAAGTGAATTCGCGGTGTTTCAACTCGTGTCCTCGGACGCCTAATCCCCAAAAACGTGCGCCAATTCCTCAACAGGAAAACACAACCACCTCGTCGACCTCTCCAGTTCCTGCAAAAATTGTTTTTGACGTCAATCACGACCGTTTGATAAGCGAAGAAAAATTCGAAAAATTTTGCGGAATCGACAGATGAGTGGGAGGTAAACAACACGAATTCTTTTACACAAACCACCTCATTAAACAACTAAACAAAAAAACGAGCGAATCACAAGCGTGGCGTAACCCACGAGTTCGCCGCGCACTCGATTGCCAATCCGACGGTCGTCTTCGAGTTGAAGTGGCCGCGAGAACGAGAATCCAGTCCATAGCAAAGTCCTCATAACCGTAGAATGAGCTCAACAGTCGAAATAGCACCCAAACAACATCTCTCGAACCCAACTGGCCATACGGTAACTCAACGAGCACTCAGTTTTGGTGGAGGAAAATCGATGGCGGCCAATTTCGCCAGCTTCCTCTTGCATCATTGCGTTGCTTTTTGGGCCGACGGGACGTCAATTTTCGGATGAAATTGGTCAGAACCCACCACGTGGTTTCCCGGGGATTTTTTGTCGTGATCCAGCCGCCGTGTCCCTCGACTTATTTTGCTCGATTGCAGAAATGAGCGACGCGAAAGAGCGCAGAAAAGTGAATCAGCTTCTGGAGATCGAAGAGACAGTCCACCAACTTTGGGATGCGGCCAAACCGTTTGAAGTCGATGCGCCGGAAGATGACCAGTGAGTTTCCGTTCAATCGATTTTTTCAGTCCTTTTTTCAGGTCTACAGAAGACAAGTTCTTGATCACATTTCCGTTTCCGGTAGGTTCCGAACTCAATGTCACTATTTCGAAGCTCTTCAGTACATGAACGGTCGGCTACATGTGGGTCACACGTTCTCATTGTCCAAGGCCGAATTCGCGGTTGGATTCGAACGAATGCGTGGCAAAAGAGCGCTGTTTCCGTTCGCCTTCCACGCCACCGGAATGCCTATCAAAGCTTGTGCCGACAAACTGAAGTTTGAAATCGAGAAGTTCGGCAATCCGCCGCAATTCCCGACCGACGACGTTGAGGAGCAGGTGGAATCGTTGGGAATCGCTGAAGTGATGGCCAACAAAACGAAAAGCAAAAAAGTGAGTGACAGTTTTGGGATCACTTATGAGATTTGTAGAGCAAAGCTGTGGCCAAGTCCGGGAACGCGAAACATCAATGGACGATCATGCAGTCGCTTGGACTCACGGACGAGCAGATCGCCGAGTTTGCCGACGAAAACCATTGGTTGGACTATTTTCCCGACTATTGTATTCGCGATCTCAAGTCCATGGGTGTGAAAGCCGACTTCAGGCGTTCGTTCATGACCACTGATCGAAACCAATTCTTCGACGCGTTCGTTCGCTGGCAATTCCGCAAACTGCGATCGTTGAATTTGATTGATTTTGGAAAACGGTTTGTTCCAGTCATTTGCAGATTCACCGTCTCTTTCAGATACTCGATCTACTCGCCTAAGGACGGTCAGCCGTGCATGGATCACGATCGTTCAAGTGGTGAAGTTAAGTTGCTTTCTTTTTGTTTTGTTGTGTAGAATCTCCGCTTTTGAATGACACCAAATACTCATTAGAATTTTCGGATTTCAGGCGTTGGACCACAGGAATATACGCTCATCAAAATCCGAGTGGTCTCCGAGTTGCCGGCTGGATTGTCGCGTTTCGGTCTTCCGGTTTTTTTGGTCGCCGCAACGTTGCGTCCGGAGACCATGTACGGACAAACCAACTGCTTCGTGCATCCCGACTTAACGTACTCGGCGTTCCGAACTCGCGACAACGAGATTTTCGTGACAACAAAACGCGCAGCAAGGAATATGAGTTTCCAAGTGGGTTGACGCTTTTTTCTTGTTTCCATTTGCTTCTTCAGGGATTCACAGAAAAAGAAGGTGGAGTCGATTTTGTGGTCGATGAGTTGAAAGGGCGCGTTTTTCTGGGCGCCAAGCTGGAAGCGCCGTTGTGTACATACGAACATGTCTACGCCCTACCGATGCTTGGAATCAAAGAAGATAAAGGAACGGGAGTTGTCACATCGGTGCCGTCCGATGCCCCTGATGATTTGGTTACCTTGAATGAACTCAAACGTAAACCCGAGTGGCGAAAGAAGTGGGGGCTCAGCGACGAGATGGTTTTGCCGTTCGAACCGGTGCCGATCATTCGCATCAAAGATCTCGGTGATTTAAGTGCTGTGCGTGTTGTTGAAGCGATGAAAATTGAAAGTCCGAACGACAAACAAAAACTAGAAGAAGCCAAGAAAGAGGTTTACATGAAAGGATTCTACGGTGGAGTAGGTGGTTAGTCTCAAGACACTTCTAACCAAGATTTCAGGAACTTTTGGTCGGGAAGTACAAGGGAAAGAAGACTGAAGAAGTGAAGAAAGTTATTCAACAGGAGCTTATTGATTCTGGCAAAGGAGCTCGTTATCAGGAGCCCGAAAAGCCGGTGGTTTCGCGTTCTGGAGACGATTGTGTGGTTGCACTTTGTGATCAATGGTAAGTTGTTCAGCTCAAAATATTAAATGCTGGATCTCTGCTAATGTCTTGAAAGCTTCTTTTTTCTTTTACTGTCTATCTCTAGTCTCATTTTTTAGGTACTTGGACTACGGAAACGAGAGGTGGAAAGAGAAGGCGAAGCGAGTGGTCGAAGAAATGGAAACGTTTGGCGACGAAGTGCGAAAGAACCTTTTGAATACAATCGATTGGCTTCACGAGTGAGTTCTCGTATTTACGTGCTTATTCGTTGGCTCTTTCAGATACGCGTGTTCACGACTCTTCGGTTTGGGGACACGGTTGCCGTGGGATGAGCGTTGGGTTATTGAATCGCTTTCTGATTCGACCATCTACACGTCTTACTACTCGATTGCCCACATCCTTCAGAAGGGTTCGTTGGATGGAAACGTTGAAAAGTTGGATGTTCGGTAAGTTTCGATTTGTTATTTTCGAGTTTCTTGTTTAGACCCGACCAACTCAACGATGCGTTCTTCGACTTCGTTTTCTTGGACGGTTCATTCGACGGTGTGAACGTGCCCAAAGAAGTGGCCGAAAGGTGTAAACGTGAATTCGCATTCTGGCGCGCACCGGACGTGAGAGTTTCGGGAAAAGACTTGGTGACTAATCATCTCACCTTCTACATTTTCAATCACTGCGCCATCTTCGGCGACAACAAGAACAAGTGGCCGAAGGGAATTCGCGCGAACGGTCATTTGATGTTGAACAACGAAAAGATGTCCAAATCAACGGGCAATTTCTTGACCTTATCCGAAGCCGTTCAACAGTTTTCGGCCGACGGAATGCGTTTGGCGTTGGCGGACGCCGGTGATGGTATTGAAGACGCCAACTTCTCAACACAGACCGCTGATCGAGGTCTTCTGCGTTTGCATTTGCTCATCGAGAACGCGAAGGAGTGGTTGAAACGCAAAGAAGACGGCAACTACCGTAAAGGTGAAAGAACGGTTGTCGATCGCTACTTCCACGAACGTTTCCATCAACAAATCCAATGGACCTACGATGCGTACGCGCGTACCGAATACAAAAACGCGTTGAAGTTTGGGCTCTACGAGTTCCAAGTAAGTTTTCATTTCTGCGTCCTTACGATCCACGTTTCCAGTTGTCACGCGACGCGTATCGTCAAATGTGTGGTGGAAGCGAAGAGGAGATGCACGTCGAGTTGGTCGACTTGTATTTGGACGCACAGGTGCGCATTTTGGCACCGATTTGTCCGCACGTGTGCGAGCACATTTGGCAACTGATGGGCGCGAAGACATTGATTGTCGCGGAGAAATGGCCGCAAATGCGTAAATTGGACGAGACACTTTTGGTCGAATTGGATTTCATTTTGGAGACAATCAAAATGTTTCGCGCCAAACTGGAGGATCAGAAGAAGGTGAAAGCGAAGAAGGGCGACAAAAATGCGCGTCAAAAAGCCGCGACCATCTACGTCGCCAAAACGTTCCCGCCATGGCAGGCCGAAGTCGTGGAACAGTTAAACGGTCTTCTTGTTGTGAGTTCGATTTCTTTTCTTTTAATTCTTCACGTTTTCAGGACGCCGAATTTCCGGACGGACGCAAAATCGCCGAAAAACTGAAGGGCACGGACGCAATGAAGAAGCACGGCAAAAAAGTGATGAGCTTTGTTCAGCTGATCAAGGAGGAGTTCGTACGTCGCGGTGCCGCGGCCCTTCAGAATTCGTGTTCCATTGATCAACGCCGCGTTTTGGAGTCGATCACTGCGTACGTTCGACACGCAACGGACGTCGAAGACGTGAAGTTCGTGGACGTCGATCATTCGGCCGCCCAAATCGACGACGCTGCTGAGAAGGCGGCGCCATTCAAACCGTGGATTCAGTTCGAGTTTTGATTCCTTTTGTTGCTAACTAAGTTATCCGCTTGTTTGTTGAAGTCAACGATTGTTATAAATAGTTTTCCGTTGTTTTGGCCGGTTAATTGACTCATTAGTTCCACTCCAAAACCTTAATAATATAACAAAAAGATTTCGAACATTAAGTCTTCTGGAATCTTGAGGTACAATGCATGATCAGCTTAAAAGTGCCTTCTTGAAAGAAAGCTTTGGATCTGACGCTCAATCAACGAAGGCAGAGAAGTCAACCTTCCAATTTCACCGAGCAACGTAACCGATCGGCGACATTGAGTGTTTTTCGCCCATTCGGATCCCGATTGCTGAGTCCGCTCTCGACAGAAATGATCAGACCCAACAATCTTTTCGTTTCTTAACTTCCCGCCAACTCCTCAACGTCCAAGCGAACTCAGGTTCTGAACTCACGACTCGCGACCACAGAACTGTTTATTCGAAGTTGTCAACAAGCAGTGAGTTTTCAAGGTTCAAAAGAAAATGCGTTTACTTGCAAATTCGTTGTTTATTCTGTATAACCATTAAAACGTTTAAAACTGTGTAAAACAATGAAAAGACGCGTAAATTACGATAAAAAGATCAATTAATCAGTGCAAAAGCTCGCAAACATCTTGAATAAAGTTGGTCAAGCCGTTGAATTGTTGTTCGCGTTGATAAGCAACTTGAATGTAAGCCGGCGATTGGAAGATCGAAATGAGATGATCGTACGAAGTCGCCATGAACTTTTGAACGACGTTGCGAAGCTTCGGATCGTGCGATCCGGTTGCCAACTCGGTTTCTGTTTACCGTTTAACTTCACCATTCGAAACTGAAAGCCAAATTAACGATCCGTGTCGATAGTCCGAACATTTGAATCTTTTACAACTTCAAACCGCGTTTCTGACCGAATAAACGGCGGTAACAGTAATCAAGTTGGCGTGTCCAGTGATTAAGAAACTCATCGCAATGCAATACTGGGGACGTCCGGTCAAAGAAATCGATTTAACAGTTACTCCGTTTCTCGTTGAGGAATTAGCGACCTGACATCCAAATTCTTCGAATTGCAGGTGTTCTGATGTACAAGATCTGAAACAACGAAGACTGCAACGACTATTCAAACAAGTTGCTCAGAGGTTGGGTTCCGATGGATATCTAAAGATGTTAGACTGCGAATTGGAGAATCTGGTCTCAGGATAAGGACTGAAGCCGTTAAGTGCCGAGAAGTACTTGGGTGAATTCGACGTCTACAAGGCGCCAGCAAGTCTGAATAATAGTAGAATAAACATCATTAGCGTATTTCGGTGCGACTTTGCAAAGATTCAACATCACAATTTCTGTCAAACTCGATTGCGAATGCGCTGTTCTGCAGAAGGCTACTATGAAAATTACGAAGATGATCATCACATTCAATATAACAAGGTAATGGTCGCTTTCAGGTAATCACAAGACTTTGTAACAAAATCAAGGTCGTATTTTAGGGATACGGAAATCATTCAACCGGCAATTGAAGAGGTCTATTTGGAAAACTTGGCTGATCGATTTCAAGTAGACAAACCGCTCTTTCTGCCACTGGAGTTCTACAAGCACGTGCCGAATCTCAAGAAACTTTTCTATTCGACACATCAGAGTGCGGCCAACAACTACTACGTAAGTCATAAAACATCCTATGAGCTCCTCATTTATTCATAGGACGAATCACCAAGTCAAGCGCTTCACAAACTCGTCAACTTTCTTGATTTCATGTTTAAACACGTGAAACAAGCTCTTCGAAATGGAACTCAAGCTCAGTTTATCTTCGCGTTCAACACGACGGTCTTTCTCAACGACAATCAAAGCGAGAAGAATTGGATGGAAGAACTCATGCGTTCAGCGGTTTTTGCCGGCTCAAAATGCGAACTGGTAAACGAATCGTAGATGACCAATCGTTCGGACTTTCACGACACTCCGACTTATCATCGATTTCATTGCAAGAGCTCATCGTCGCCTGCACTCGTTTGTACCGGCCACCACATGAAGATGTTTCTGTGGGCTCGTTTGAATCAATTAGCTCAAGCACAACGTGTTTTCTTTGACAACTACATGGAGATGGATGACTACTACGAAATCTGGAAAGATAATCTATTTTGGCCACACGAACGGGACTACGAAATGGACATTTAACACGAGAACTATTTTCACTTCTGTAATTTTTGTTCACTTGCATTATGGAACTCAAGATGCTCATTAAACATTTCAAGCACTTAAGTAATGCATTCAAACTCCCAAAGAATGTAAATGAAATCACATTTGAGTCAGTTCACGTATGAGATTGATAGGTGTAGATTACAAGTGGCATCTGCAGTGATGCGCTCAGAGTAGGTTCGGCCGTGTCCACATTCTTGTTGATAGATACATAGAGTTATTGAATAACTTCATTTCTATTTCTTAACATCAATCACACCGCCATTTGACCAGTCATAATAACGCTCGAGGATGACTTCAAGTCAAGGTCACCACTTGGGCTACAGAAACATTCAAACCCATCTCTACAACTGTGAATTGAATGAACATTGAAAGAACTAAACATAGTTACTAGGAACAATTGAGATGAAAATGTAACAAAAAAGAATGCCAATTGTCAGACATCGACCACCGAGAAGTCAACTTCCATTGACTGTAACTCGAGAACTACTGACTACGAAAGACTGTGGTTAACCAAACAACAACAGACACTAGTGAACTCTAAACCATGTGAATATCAACAGAATTCGATCAGCCAATGAGCTAAATTACACAATATCTTTCATTGCTTTGCGTCTTGAGAGGTTAAAGATCGCTAATTAGTCAACACAAAAGCTTAGGACAAGTACACGCTGCATGTTGAAACGCATTAAACCAACAAACTTCCACGAGAAATGGAGACTTGGCAGCGGTCTTAATATCACGTTTTGCCGAATCACGAGCAATCAATGTCAAGAGTTTTACGTAAAGAAACCTTTTGATGAACCAAAAAATGAGATTCGTAGTTCCATCAAAGCCAATCTCTTGATCGAAATGAACACCAAAGATTAATTAGCACTTTCACTATTAGTCCAATTCACGTCCACATGGAAATGTGGGATCCATACGAATTCACTAGATGCAAAAAAGCATGAGATCGATTGCAACAAGTCAACAAGGTGGCAGACATACGAGAAAGAAAACTCTGATCTTTCTGTCTCTTTAATTGATTGATTCTTCGGCGTTAAAAACCTATGAACGAAAAGTGAATTGCGTCTTCATACAGTTTAGGGTTTATAATTTAGAATCTCAAAGTTTTCATTTCGAAGTAGGTGTTAGCTGATGGATTAGAAACTTTTTTTTGTATTCTACGACCTTATGTTTTCAATATAATAGATTGTAGAAGATGCTCACAGCTAAGCATTCACATTTAGAGTCTTACGACTTGACTGTTCAATATAAGTTTGTAGTGTTCAACAATATTCGAGATAAAATAGCAGAAAGTTGAGTAGAAGCATCCAAATTTGCGTTGTTTACATTTTATTGTGATAACAAGTGCACTTTTTTGTTCTAAACTTATGTCGGATCCCTTTTGATCCGGACTTTCGAAGAGGCGGAGAGGTTGATTCTCCTTTTAACCCGAGTTGAAGTGTCCACAATTCAGAGTTGTACTTTATTGGGATTTCTCAAACTCAAACTTGGGTTAATAAACCTTACAAATAAAACGAGCACGAAATTTGAACGCGGATAATTTTAACGATAAAATTCGAAGTTGAAAGATAAGGATCGGGGTTTCAGTGGTTCAGTGGTAGAAATGTGGACGGTGGAGTAAAGAATCGGAGGAGAGGAACAAAAAATTAGATTAACATTCACGGTTAAATCTCCAAAGAAGAGAGAAGATGAGCAAGGAGAACAAAAAATGACGCCGCCAACCGATGCCCTATAGTAGGGACCCAAAGAATCCCCAAGCGAAGGATTGGACGGCGAACAAGTTTGGTAACGATGGCAATGTGTTTAGATCGCGAGACGCGACACTTAGAAGACACAAGAGGGAAAAGTGAGTTTTGATCGATTTATTCAAACGCGTAGCGACAATCGCACGGTTGCATCAGATTGCCAGATGAACGAAACTTCGAGCAATTCAAAAATTTGCTCTGAAACCATTGGAAGAATTGCCGGTGGCCTTGCGAGTAGCAACGCATTGCCTTCCAAGTCAGTTGGCCGACGACTCAGTTGCACTTGAACATAACGATTACAAAACAGAGCCGAGTAAGTGCTCACTTGAATTGGAATTGGTGAAACGAAACGTAACCATCTGTTTTCTAACATGAACGTTTAGTTGATTGTCATCATTAGTGGATATTTCTCGAATAATGCCTCTCACTTCGTACTTCGTTTTCTTCCACTCTAAGCTAACAAGATTGTAGTTATTCCTGCAACACTTCATCCCAACAAAAGTACATCGCCGATCCACACATGTTTATTTTCCTAAAGATGAGCAGTAAATCAAGTCAAGTAAACATACTTATCTCATAGTCAGAGTTCTCAAACTGCTCTCCTTTTTGAATCTTGTGTATTCGAGTTGTCTGTTCGGTCAACGAAATCCGATGAGGTTATTAGTGTCTTGACCTTGAAATCCGAAGAGATTGTCACTACGAAGCGTTGCATTTATCAGTTTGGATGGTCTTTCAATCGTACTCTCAATTGTCAATCGCCGTTTCTTATGTTAACAATTGAGATTCGTGTTGGAGCTGGTCGACGCGGTACAAACACCATTCCTGTAGCATCTTCTCGAGTTGTATAATAAACATTGTACCAAAAACAGTTGTCATTAGGAGATTGAAGGGATCTCAGAAATAATATTAGTCTTTTGGCATGAGGAATGCTCGACCAATCGGGTTTAATGTCTGAAATCAGTCTCAAGAATCATCTCTCTAATATGCAAACTTACTTTTTGATTTCATAAATCATTGTTCTTTTCTTCACTAAAATCTTGCAATGTCCACAACCAAAAGTTTATTCACGGTCAAAAATCCTACAACACGAAAACACAACGAACGAAAACATTAAGTCAGATCACATTGTTTCGAACGCGTACCCAACGTCTCCTCTGTTACGTCCAATTTGCGTTTGATCGGTGATTGCGTTGCAGATAGCCTGTCTGCAAAAGTTGCTTTGGGCGCATCATGAAGTTCGATTTGTCCGACCGACTCCACAATGAGGTAGAAATGATCTAAAAAACAAAATAACCTATAACTTACTCGAGTCTTCACGAATTTTTCCGCACATTTGCACTGGCGTTCCTTCTTCGACATCTTTCAAATGTCCTTTTTCTTTGATGACGATCTTCAAACTCGTTTTTCCTCGAAATATTGTACCCATCATTCGCCTGAAATTTGAGTTCGTAGATGAACAAATGGGGATCGTTCCCATAAAGACATCAGTGATGCCTGCAAAAACAAATCGTCAATAATAACAAAGAAACTCACGAATTGCCGAACCGATTGAGACATCTAAAATCTCGCCCAAAGTCACGTCTTCGTAAACAGCGTTATGATCCTTGTGTGCTGGGATTTCCATCGTACCACGATCGGTTAAACCGACGTACGGCGGGTTGGCATGAAGTTCGAAATTAAAATCACCTTGGTTCAAATGTGCGTTTTCAGGCGAAACAGTGTTTATAGTGACGTTCTGTGCGAAAAAAACCTAAATTAAAGTAAATCATACAAACCTAAAACAGGTTAACTTACATCATTTTTTGTGAACCTGGTGTGTCCACATGTTTTGCAGCTGTTTTCCAGAAAATAACTTGTACATTTGCACCATCAGCCAGACGTAGTACCAAAGTGAAACGATCCGGAGGAGATCGCAGAACTGAATTCAAAGAAACAATCACTCCACATGCCGCAATAGAGCCTCCACGGGATGCAGCAATCAGATCGTCAGAAGTCGACAAATTGGCGGAAGAAAGATTCGGATTGAACATCATCGGTAAACGAGAAAAGACAGAAAATAAGGGAACGAAAGCAAAACAAAATGACGTCTAACGAACAAAAGTCAGCGCTTTTATATCAAACAAATTGTATGCAAATTTTAATCAAACATATAAATATGTAAATTATTTCGAATTTAATCAAGCACCATTAATCTATGGAAAAAATCAAAAATGCTAATTTCGAATTAGATATCAACTTTATTGAACAAAGAACATAATCATTGGCAAAATAAATGGAGACGAGAGATGTGACAAATACGTCTTAAGATCGTTGAGCGTAATGGAAAACAGTGCCACGAGTATAAGTGAACTCTGAGGTCAACTGGAAGACAGGCAATTGTCGAGAAGATTTGTAAACATATCGAGCATTGCCATCACCGTGAATGTTTTCGTTTTACTTATCGTAGTTAGCGCTCCTTCAACAAAAACGGACGTCACATAAGTCCTGAACGAAAGAGAATCGAACAGATGAACAGATCTAAAAAATACACGAAATAACGATAAGCAAAACTTACCAATGATCTTTTTGCGTTGATGATCGTCCGTTCACGGGTGCTGGCGACAGTCAAGTCGCAAAAGATGAAACAGATTAAAAAATGTTCAATCCAACCATAAACTATTGCAAAGTAATCGTACATCTCCTCTCCATATGAGCAGCTCAAATTGAACAAACAAAGACATTCAGCAGAGAATTTAAAACCATTCTCTTCAATATTCTTTCAGTTCAGTTTACATAGAGACGATCAAACACTCGTTTGTGAACGATGTTCTTAATCCAACGATCGTTGTCATTCGTTTTAGGCAAACGAACAAAATCAACTGGTTCTTCTTCTTCGGGCATGTACACCTTCAATGAATCCCAAGAGCGTAGCCGAGACAACGCGATATAGAGTTGACCGTGCTCAAACACCTGATGCTCCAAATTCAATCCCACTTTTTCAAAAGTCTGACCTTGACTTTTGTAAATTGTCATTGCAAATGCCAACTTCAAAAAGAACTGCTTTCGATTGAACGAGAACATCCCGTTGTAATCGATCGTGTTGTTGATTCGAGGAATCTTGTGCAGTTCTCCCTTGTAAACACCCGTAAGAATCTTACATTCAACTGAATGATTCCTCAGGCCAACAACTATCATGCGTGTTCCATTGCAAAGACCGTCTTCTTGGCACAAATTGCGAAGGAGCATAACGATGGCATTTGTTTTCAATTCCAACTTATGCGGTGGAAGTGATCCCTCCTTAATAGAATTCAAATACTCGGGCAGTAACAAAGTTCGATCGGTTGTGCTGTCGATATCGGTGACTGAATCGATACTCATGTACGATTGAATATCTCCTTTCGATTATCCAAAATCTTTCGGTTGGACTCATTCACACCCACGTGCTTTGAAGTCAAAATTGCTGTATCTCCCATAAGCTCGAGGTTCTCATTTCTGATCATTTCACCAAAAATCAAATCCTCCAAAATATTGGGAACAATATGTACTTAAAGCAAGATGTCAAATCTGACATCAATGTCGGCTTCACAACATTGCATTGACATTAAATGTCATGACTTTAACGCAGCTTTAAGCGGGATTTAATTTGTGTGTACTTTTGTTCAGAACATTTTTTATCATCAAATCGAAAACTGTAGATCTAGTTTGGTTTTAAGAGAGGAGTTTTACGCCAAAATCAATGACTCTTCAAAATGCGAATTAAGACCTTAAATTCGGCACAGTGATGCGAATGAACGTTTCTCATCGAGCTAAGGTTTTTTGATTTTTATAATCCAAGAAGTTTGAAAACGGCGAATTCAAATGTGTGATTTGCTCAGAAAATCTGAAAAAAGTTTATCGCTCGATTTCTCTACGATGTCTGAACCAAAAGTGCTGTTCGACCACTCATTCAATAGTCCTTTGAAAACTCGAAAGGCTGCTAAAGGCTTGAAACGGTTCACATACAACCGAGTATCAAGTCTCCGTGGAACGATGGTCACCTGCCGTAAAATGTCAATGCGCTGAGTTCGACTCGAATGAAGTTGATTAAAAGTTGGAAATAAATTGAGTGTAGTCGAGGTTGTGGTCAGAGACTTCTCAGGTCTACGTACTTTGTTTGGTTTTATTGAAGCCACACACGACGTTGAAAGTTCGAAAAGCGATCAATAGACTGTTTGATTGGACTTTCGATTTTAACGATGTTGCGCTCTTGATCGCTATTGCTAGGTGGTTGTCTAATTGATTCCGAAATAGACTTCCCGTTTAACGACCTCGTAATTCGCGCCGTTAAAACAACTCGTGAGCGACGACCCGGAAAGTCGGCGACGAAGAATTTGAATCCAACAGAAAAGCGAAATTTGATGGCCATTGAAGCAATCGGAAAAACAGTTTGTTATTGAAAACTTCAGATCCAAAGCTCAGTTAACAGTTCCGGAACTATCTGCCATTGAGTTCAGTGGTTTGAAGTTAATCACAAATTTTCTGTAGCAATGAATGTACGTGGTATTCTCAAAACTCTCGAACATGTTCTTGATCGAGCATTTAGTTGGCAATTGAATGATTTTCTATGTCTAAAGTCTTGTCATCCGAACCACCGTTTATGGTCTCAAGCAAACAACCTCTCAATTACTAAATCCAACAGATACGGTGGTCAAGTCGTCTGACCCGTTTGTTCTAATCGAATTAGCCGGCCGTCCGCGGATTTCCGGAAGTTAAAAAAACAACATTTTCGTTTTGACCGAATTTCCGAATTCGATTAGCCGAAGGTCCGGGAGTCTAATTAGCAACAGCTACCGTAGCAACGCATTCCACCGGATAATCGACTTTTTGCAAATCTTCCGATGAAACCTATTTCAACAGATTGCAAAAAGCTCAAACAAGCAACTGACGTCGCTTCAAAGCTAAAAGTCTCAAGCAGAACTCGAATGACTAGAAACAGTTTCTTCAACAAACAGTCACTACCTCTTCAGCGCAACTGAGCGACAAAAACGAAAATCGATGAACAGAACAATTCGATTAGTCGGCAGAAAAGCTGTCGAGTTTGCCAAGAAAGTTAGTCTTTACTGCCGAGTAAAATGGACATCAACGGTAAACCCCTCCGTCCAATTACTCAGTTGATTTCCGGTTTTAGAGAAACAAAGATCAACGGAAGAGAAAGAGAAAACGGACGAGTGGCTGCGGAGATTGGATGTGGACGTGAGTTCCAATCAAAAAACCTTCAATTTCGTTTTTCAGACCGAGAAATTGGACTCCAAACTTCTGGACAAGTTCGTCAAAAATGATATGCGCCAGTTCGAAAGTCCTGAGCTGTTTGCCGCTACGTTGTTGCGGATTCTGAAAGCCGGAACGCTGATTTCGATCAGCGCCTTCGAGGGTCTTTTGTTTCTGGTTTTGAGTAGAAATTTGTGAGTTTGAGCGTTTCTATCTGTTGACTTGTTCTTTCAGTGCATTGGATGACCTTTATCAGGAAGCGTACGATCTTCTGAAGCCGACGATTTGCTTTTCAGCCGCCGGAACACAACTTTTCGATCTGATCAACACTGCACTCAGTTCTCCGTGAGTTCTCATTTAAAGTTCTTTTCCATTTCTTTAGCTACATTCCCAAATACATGCTCTCAGCTTTCGCCAAGCGATTAGCTCGTCTTCTTCTGTGGGCACCTGCCGAATCTCAGCTATTGATCATGACCGTGATGAAGAACATGTTTGTGGCACACGAAGGCGTCTTCGAGCCACTCGTCAACCGAAAGCAACCAAGTAAGCACTAGTTTTCTTTATATTGCTCATTTCTTTAGTGAGTCTCGATTCTGATCCCTTCGACAACTCCGCAAAACTGCCCGATTGTCGAGCTGCTGAGTCGTCGCTTTGGGAACTCAAAGCGACACTGAATCACTGGCACATCGGAGTTTCGGATCGATCGAAATTCATTTTTGGTGGTCGTCCCGATCAACGAGTTCCGATCAAAAGCACCAACATTGTTGAGGAGTTGAAACGAAAACTGAAAATGGAGAAATCCGCTCTTAACACGGTGGTTAATTTGAAGCGACTGAACGCGACCGCCGACTTGATTTGCGATTAGAAAACACACGACTTTGATTGTTAAGTTTATTGTTGGAAATAAAACAAATTAAGAAAATTTTGTGGAATTTAAACGTTCGGCCCGATTAAACGAACCCACGGTTTTGGGTGTGCTGGCTGACGGAATTGATGGAATGCCAGTCACCACTTGAACTTCCGAAGCCCAAACATTGCAGTGATCGCCCTCTTTTGGTCCGTACTTCGAGCCAACGGGACAGTTGAAAGCGGAACGGAAGGCCGGGAAATTTTGCATTGTGCCCAGAACACGGAATTCTACAAAACCAATGAGTGGGCTTGGAATCTAAACTTACGAGATGGCGAGTGGGGATCAATCAAAACTTGGCGTTGCAATCGAGCGGCCGATGGATTTGTTTCGCACCAAACTCGCGCGAAACCCTAAAACCTAACAGTCCGAGATTTGGAACGTGAACTCACCAAGAAGAAAAGTTGTTCGGGAGTGAATTCATTCAACTTGTCATCCGGCAATCGCGGATCATCGCCGTAGAAGTCTTTGTGGGCCTGGTAGGCGTTGTAAGCGACACGAATTCCTAAATAAAAGTTAAAGCCAACTACCGATTTAGTTCACCCCCATTGTCCGCAATGTTTTCGCCTTGAGTTTGAGTGCCGTCCACATTGAAACCGGGAGTTGGCGAGAACTGGCTGTATTGATTGACAACACAACTCGCCATGTTGGTGAATCCAGTAGAAGACTGATCATCTAACCACGTTCTCAAACGACCAACTCCATCCCATTGGACTCCTTCATCGTCAAATCCGTGAGTTAGTTCGTGACCTTGAACATCGTGAATATTCGCTCAAAATCTTCGATTACCTGCGACGACTCCAAATGCACCGTAATTTACACTTGCCGGGTAGTTGATGTTGAAAAACGGCTCCTGAACTCAAATTTAATAAGCACTTAACCGTTAAAGTTACCTGCAAGATTCCCAATGGGAAGGTGATCGAATTGACTTCCGGTTGATACCTGAATATTAGCGGATACTCAAATTTACTTCTTAACAACTCACCACGCATTTACAATACTTGGCGAAGAACCGAAGTCATCTCTTATCGTCTGATCGGTTACTAGTAAATTTTGCATTTGAATGTAAACCATGAAACGAGTCAACTCGGCAATCACTGTTCTATAGTCGGAACTCATGTCGATGTTCAAGTTCTTGTAGTAGTCTTCTAACTTCTGATCATCAGTAATCCACGATGGATATCCCATGTTGCGCGTCAGATATTTGATTTTGTCGTAAGCACCGCTCTTTGTATTATCAGTCATCCAACTCAACTGATCCAACTGATTCTGGAAACCCTCCAAAACCTTCGCAGTAATCAAAGCCACGTGATCGCGCAGTTCTTTTCGTTGATCCTCGGTTGGTAACAATTCGTCCAAAAAGAATCTGAAAGAAATTAAAACTGCCACTCAACAACAACCTACCGTCCATTGATATAAGCCAAATAGCCAGCATTTTCTTCAGCACACGCCCCTTCGATAGCCGAATCGTTGTCGCCAACTTCTTCCGGATGTCGTGGTGGCAATCGGCGCCAATGATTTAATCTTTTTCGACCCAAATGTCCGGTTTTTTGCCTCAACCAACCATCCGCAACGTTGTTGTAGTTTTCGGGCACCAAATCGGATCGATCGACAAGTAGACGAAAGTAAAAGTAATTGTAGATTGTTCGTACATCCACGGTATTCAAGTAGTCTGTGAGTTTCTTGAGTTGATCCATCTCTTGGAAAATGACTTTGTAGTTCGGATCTTTCAGCACAATATCACGAGCTTCTTGCGAAGCAAAGTTCATAGCCAACTGGATATAGGTAGCAAAATTGATGAGTTTGAATCGATTGTTGGCATCGGCTATTCTCATTGGATTGTACATTCTGGAAATCGTAAGATTATTCCGCCAATCAGTAAATGTTACCGTGTGTAATTGCGACGTTGCACTTCAGGACTATTGATCTCTTTGGCAATGTGCAATTCCATATCAGCAATTGCCTGTATGTCTTTGGCCATTTGGTTTTTGTCGAGAGTTACACCAAGCTTATTAGCCACGTATCTCAGAACTTTTTCCGACTTGTTTACGTAACCATCTTTGAATACATCCCATGCTTTGATGTAGTATGTGTCCGGATACAAAAGCGAGGTTTGATCGATAAGAACAGCGTATGGCCGCTCGTTTTTGTCTGATGGATGTTTCCTTAATTCACAATCAGAACATATGCTTTAACTGCTTACTCACCAGTTGGTATCGACACCCAAACTTACGAAGGTGTCTATTAGGTAGGTGCCACTCAAAACGCCCACAGCTTTTGCCATCTGCTCAGCCGTCGGTCTCGCTCCCGACCAATTCGGAGTGAAGAGCGGAAAGCCGATTCCGGCCTTAGATTTGTAGTCGTTGTAAATTCCAATGATTACTTGACCATCTCCGTGAATTTGTTTCGGATCTTTGTACGCTTCAATGCATTTTTTAAAGTGATAAGCAGCTTCTTTTCCGATTTTCGTCTTCTGCAACTGCACGATCAGTTTATTCGGTTCGCTAAGCAAACCTGATCCTTCTTTGCTCCCGCAGCAACGTGAGCCATGTTCGTATTTTCGACAATAGAGAAGCTCATCGGTTCTTTGTAGGAACCACAAGTGTACCTAAAAAGCGAGTTGAAATTCAACGACAACTAACTTACATGAAAAAGTCGTCGCAGGGATCGAATGTAGTGTTGATCGAGGCTTTGAGAGTGTCGATGTACGCTTTGAAGGCCGTCGTTTTGTCACCACCGGGACTCAACATAGCCGGCCGTTTGATATTCAAATCGTTCTTTTCAGCACCGCCCGTTGCTCCTGAAGAATTCCCACGTGATTGAACCTCGATCCTCCATCATCTCTTACCATCACCTCCTTTACCTCCAGAATTCGACTGGTAAACTTTGATTAAGATCGCAATGGAAACGCCCAAGACAACGAACGATACGATCAACGTAACGAACAACAGCGCTATCCGCAACACCTTGGATCCCGCCATTTCGAGTCGCCAACTACAATTCGATTCAGCGCCTTCTGAGCGACAATTTTTTTGATGACAACCAAAACTCAACTGACGATCTTTCGTTCCGCAATTTCACTGATAACTTGCATTCCGTGGGATTAAGTTTTATAACGAAATGAAGTTGGTTAACGACTCGACACTGATAAGCGACTGCAGGAGTCTTTCGAGTTATCACTAATCGACATTCTTGTTGCTCCAAATTCGTTCCTTTTTCTCGAACAAAAACTTATATAACACCCACAAAGTTTCTTACGAAGTTTGTTACACACTCAAAAAACTTCAAATCAGAACCGTGTAAGTTGCTTCATTCCGTTGTTCACCGACCCTCGCTTTTCTTATCACAAACAACGCGTCCAAAGCGCAATCTCAAAACCGAAACTCAACACGTCATTCAATCTCTTCGTAAGCTTTTGATCGGCATGTAACTGAAATTGATGATTAAGAACGATGTTTGGCCTCCGGTTTATGATTTCGGTTTCCGATCAAAACTTTACAACAAACCTATCAGTTAAGGTCATATGACTTCTCCGATGAATCCTCTCAAAAAGTTTAGTTCTTAACGTACTCACAAGCTACAAAAGTGAACTCTTCAACGAATTGACCACGAAGCTGACGATTACCATTTAAGATCCTGAAAAGATGTCGATCGTTATTTCTTCTTGCTCTCCACCTCAACCAATTCAAATTTCGAAAAAATGAACCGCATACCAAATTTGCATCGGATTTGTTGTCGCAGCTGCAGAAAACTCATTCCGACCTTCTAGTTTAGCGACATGGCCGACGATTTGTTTGTTGGCTTTCTTGTAGGCGCTTCGTAAGTTTTGATTCACAGGTTCAACTTCCTTTCTTCAGATCTTCACTTATTATAAATGCCATTGCTGTCGGTGTTTACTTTTTTTTATTCGCCAGGTGCGTTTCAAGTTGTCTTAAGAAGATTCTCAAGTTTCAGTCAAAAGTCGATAGTACCGTTTCAATGCCTACCCATGTCATGATCTCAAAGCAAACATCCAAAGAGGCCACAAATCGTAAAGTCAAAACTCTTGAAGATGCACAAGAAAAAGTAAGTTTTCTGTCCACTATCGTTTCATTGTTCTGTACAGGAGAACGACGTTCATCAACTAATGTCCAAGTCGCCACAACTCGCACCAGCTTGCTCACCAAAACGTCGTCGTTCCATCATGAAGATGCCGGAAGAAGATCAAATGATGGAAAAAAGGAAATTCGTGGTGAAGGCGCCGGAGCAGAACAAACGATCAACATCGTTCGAACCAGCCCAATCGTCGCACAAAGAAAACAAACGAAATCCGACGTGTGAGCCAACAATCAGCTTAAATTTGAAAATACCATTCAACAACAAAACTTCCACCGATGAACAGTCCATTCAGTGAACTTTGTGTTGTAGAAAATGAATTAGAAATAAAAGTCTTTTGAACAGAAAATCTACTCATATTTTCTAACAGCGCAATCGGTTGGTTTGGTTTCTTTTGTTGCTCTCGATTCTGATTTCTGTAAAAGGTTGACAAGCACATTATTAGAATTACGTAGACACCAACGAATTTGCCCGTCGGCTCACTATTTAGCCATCACAAAGAAGTATACTCGAAAATTGCTGCAATTTGAGGTCACGACTTAAACTATAAAATAACTCAAAACTTATCTCTATAACTAAATTGCATGAACATTGCAAAGACTAAACATAGTTAGTAGAAACAATTGACTTGAAAATGTAACAGAAAAGAATGTCAACTATCAGACATCAACCTCCGAGAAGTCAACTTCCATCGACTGTACCTCGAGAACTACTGACTACGAAAGACTGTGATTAACCGAACAATAACAGACACTAGTGAACTCAAAACCACGTGAATATCAACAGAATCCAATCGGCCAATGAGCCAAAATACACAACACCGCCCATTCCCTTGTACGACACGTCCATCGCGCAAATCGATGTAGTTCGGAGATTTTGGCAACACCCGACGGTTATATTACATCAATAAGAAGCCCAAAAGTCTGGCTATTGATTGTGTTCAAACTCGTAGCCAGCGGATAACTGAGGAAGAAATGAGAGCTCTTCAAAGTCAAAGAATTTGTCAAAAATCATCGAAAATTGGGTCCTGCAAAGTGAATATAAAACAACAGTAGTTGATCTCAATTGCTCTAATTTGCAGGAACAACTATATGATATTCGATCAATAAGTGTTGTAAATTGTAGATCAGTCGGTTAATAAATGCAGAAGTCGAACGCATCATCTATAGCTCGAAATCCATCCATCCAATCCAAATCAAAAAAGCTAGAACAGTTTGTCTGTCTGTCTGTCTGTCCGTCTGTGTGCGACCGATTTTCTCCGCGTTTATTTTCGAATGAAAAACAGAGTGCGATTCATGCCAATTTGCCTTCCTCTTTTCACTCTCCAATGGAAACAAACTCGGCTCGCTTATGCAAAATTACGACTGAACCCCGAAAATCAAAAATGAATATGGAAATTTACATCAAATCAACGCAACTTCCGTCGTCTTCACCAATCCAAAGCCGCGACTCTTCAATCCGCATCGGTAAGTCATTTTCTTTTTACTTCCTACTAATCATCGTCTGTTTGCAGATTTGGACTGGATCGCTTCATCGCCCGCATCTTCTACAGTCGGCGCACTAAATTCGGCAAGTCCATTTTACTCTTCGTTCCTTACTTCTTTCGCTTTTAGATTATAGTTCTAACTCTCTTTTATCTCAACAACCATCAGCCGACTTCATCAACGGGCAGCCGGAGTGCAACGGTAAGCTCTCTTCTACTCCTCAGCTTCCACTCATCTTTCATTTCAGTTACAAAAGTCGCAGTGTCTTCGATCAATGCGCGTGGCTGTCCTCGAAACTATTCGAGTTTCCAAATGGTAAACGGCTTTTGCTTTACCTCAGTTAACACCTCCCTTTAGTCATCGGACCTTGAAATCGAGAACGAAACCGAACAATCGCGATTCTTTTTTTCGCCCGATGTGCCGTCTGTTATCTTCTTTCTTCATAAACTCTTTTCTTTATCTTTAAATTTTCTTAAACAAAGCTAAACCCAAGTATGTTTAATGGTTGCTCATTATGTATTAAGGTGTAAAAAAGTTTTTGCACTCCAATTTGCATGACTGACCAAAAGCGCATTTGAATAATAACAACTGATTTATTATTCAACAACTCAATCGCAAAAATCTCCGTCGAATGTGATGACTTGTTCCCAGCGATCAACAAGCTTTTCGATTCCTCTTCTAAAGAAGTCGCCTTCCAAAGTCTTTAAATCAAAGAAGTCTCAAACAACAAATTCATCTTCGGCTTGCAAATGAAGATGTACTGTGTGGTGCGAGCAGCCAAGATCTTCCGCTAGCATGCGAGTAGACATTGTGGGATTTTCTTCAACTTTTCGTTTGAGATCCTCCGTATTCACTTCTTGCGGGCGAGCGGAACGATTCGCGTCCTTCAGTCTCATCCCTTCACCTTCAAACGTCTTGTACCAATTGAAGACGGTTCTTCGAGACGTCCTTGTTCCGTAGTGTTGTGTACTGAGCGCACTCGCATTGCGCCCCGCCCATTTAGTTATTCGACCGCGGACTATTGTCAGCCATTCGCGGATCTGTTTTTAATCGTTGTGTTTTTTGTGGCTCTTATTTTTCACCCAATAAAGACCCCCGTCAAGTATTCATCGGGACACAACACGTAGTATTCTCGAATTTTGGCTGCCACTTCGGTAAACGGAACCCCTTGCAGCCATTGGAAGTGCAGCAAAAGACGGATCTGCTCGCGTTTGATGATCATCGCACAAAATGAGAGCGAAAATCGAGGGTTTTGCATTTTCGACAATTTTATTTTAGGCAAGACTAATTCGGCGAGTGAAAAAACTTTTTTACACCTTAATATCAACGTTCGAGTTCCAGTGATATGATCTGAACATTACGAGAAGATAGTATTGATCATTTTGTGGTCTTAAATTGTGATAGGATTGTGTAGTTGGTTTCAGTTTGCGAAAATGATCATGAAAGTTTAGTTTGCGTCATCCATAAACTTAACAAATGATCTAATTTCCCACTAAAAACTACTCTTTAGATTATGTTTGTTTAATTTAGTTCTTACTTGCATTCAACAACGGGAACGACGGCCACTTGTTCTGTCTAAGAACACACAAATAAATTCCGCTACACATGGATGCCAGTTACTATAAGATCGAAAACATTCATTCTGTAGCAGCTACAGAATCTCGAAAGCTTTATTTTTTGATTTCGATAACTTGAGTTGTTGAAGTCTACTGATCAAATTGAACGTTCACATTCTTTTGTTATTCCGCAGCGTCAAACGTTCACAACAAGCGAGTGAGCAATTTGTTCATTTCAAGCTTATTCCGGTCGTCTTATTTAACAATGATTGTAGGTCCTTATCTGTTGTTTTGTAAGCGCTGATTACACTTAAACAAGCAAATTGCATTTGAATCCACGATTGAAATCCATCATTCAACAGCTGAACTGGTCAGCAAAAGCACTCAAAAGCAAAAGAAATCGGAGGCCAAAAGCAGCTCGGACGGCAGTTCCGGTCCGGTGGTCGCCGATCGAACGACCGCAGACTCCAACTGCCAACAAAAACACGGGCGACTATATCGGTGGAAAAAAACCAGGTGGTTACATTTATCGGCTTTAGCTCACGAATTCACAACTTGTTTGAAGTAATCGACCGAAGTTTCCACTTCGTTCTCATCGGGTGTCATCATGTTGAGTCGAAAAATAGTTTCCCACTCGCGCATTTCTTTCACGAGCTCCGGAAGTTCTGCAAAAGGAGCACATTTGAGAAAAAGACGTGAATCGTCGATCAGTTATTGAGCGCTGATTGAATGGGAAGTTAAGATTACTGACCACTTGATCATAAAGTCCAGCTTTTACTTGCAAAGATTATGGTTGATGTCAAGCCAAATTTCTTGAACTTTCAAACTCGGCAGTTTCGCATGATCAATTCTGTGAGAACGGGATCAATTATTGTTCCCGTTCGAAAATAAAAAGCAAACAATGTTTGCACCGGTGATCTCTATCATTGGTCTTTAAATGTGCTCTTACGTTTCGTTGTCGTTTGTCTCGAAATAAATCCACTTTTTGAGCCCGAGAAACGGAAATTGTTTGCATTTGTAGCGTCATGATGAGTCGGAAATTCGGTTTATAAGCACGTAATGCCTACAGTTCGAAATAAGCTTGCAATGATTGTCCTACTTCTGACTTCAATCTTTACGCTTTCGATGTCTCTGCCGTACAATGAGACTTTCGCACAATACATGTTGCCGTTGTCCAGTGCGTCGGTAGCTCCAAATCCTCAAATTTGTCTGCAGAAACTTTACGCTGGTGCTCAGGTAAGTCGAGCTTCGTCAATCTCGTTTATGTTTACAGTTGGTCAAACGTTTCGAATATCTCTGCGACAATACCAATAAGTACACGTGTAGTGGCTATTTGGCTTTGTTGAATGGCGATAGAACGATTGCTGTGGTGTTTCGGTAAGAGAATGAAAATCGTGATTGAACTTCGATCTTAGAGCATCAATTGATGATCAGGCCCAAACGGAAGAAAAGTACAATTATTTGGGACCGAATTTCTTCGGAATGGGGCGCGTCCATCAATACTTTCATCACGCTTTCATGCTCTTGTGGAATGGTGGAATGAAAATAGAATTTGAGTCGTTGACTCAACAATATCCCGACTACTCGATACATGTTCAAGGACATTCGCTTGGTGCGGCGCTTTCTTCTTTAGCTTCAGCTGCGATCATGTTAGATGGTCGGTTTAGCAATCGTAGAATGTCTTTCTACAACACTGGGTAAGTTTGCAATTAGGACTCGTAACTGTCAGCTTTGTAGTCAACCACGAGTCGGTGATGCTCAATACGCGGCTGCACATAGTAGATTGGTAAGTTCATAGCTCGTAATACGATCATTATGTTTGTAGATGCCCGATTTCTATCGAATAACTCATTCTGGAGATACGGTCACTCATCGACCGAGCATGGATCGGGGATTCATTCATCATGCAAAAGAAGTGAGTTCTGTTGACATTTATTCAACTCGTTGGTTTAGATTTGGTATAACAATGCAATGGAACCGGGAAGTCCCTATGTGGTCTGTGAATCGGAGTGTCCCGGAGAACGCAATTCGTGGGATGATCATCGTTTATACTTCGGCTTACGTATCGGGGATTACGGTCGATCGGAATGTTCAACACACATTCTGTGAAGTTTTTTGGGTTAACAATAAACGATTTTTGGCCGTGTACTTGTGGATAGAATGAGATACAATTGTTGTTTTGGTTATGGAATTTAGAAGTCGAATATTTTCTGTTTCTGATCAAAAGTTGACAGAATTATGAAACCAACTTTTAATTCCGAGATTGACTCTTGGAGATCTGAATACAATTTATCACCATCGAAGTTCACGGGCGTTTGTCTTAGCATTACGAAAACAAAACCGTCGGGTTTGCCACTCGACTGTTTGCTTGAAACTTAAGATCGTGCATAAAACTTTGCTCAGAAGCTTCTGATCAGAATAACCTCCGTTTCGACGCTAAGAATCGTTTCAAACGTTTGCGAGCTGTACTCTCGACCTAATGCTTTCACTTGGTTAAACACAAGGCCGGTGAGTTTCTCAAAACGAGCGAGTTGGTTGAATCAAGTGCAACGCAGAACTTTATTTTAACTCAAAAGATACCATAAACGCAAGAATAAATCAAATGGTAATATCGAATAAACTGTAGGTCTCCGCGATCTCTTCATTCAACTCCATTTCAGCACCGGCTGTAGTGCGTTTTTTCCTGAAACTCCAACTGACAAGCGAACTGATCAATCGACTTACACCATAAAGTAACCAATTACACAACCAGCTGTACAACTGACAAGTGTGCAAATCAAGTACGCAAAAAGAAAAAAGTAGTACCAGAAGTAGAACCGTTCGCATTCTTCTTGACTGGAATGCGAAGTTGGAAACAGTTTCTTTTACACTTACGTTAAATTTTCACAATAGTCTTTTTTGTAAGGATTAGCAGCAAACGTCACATTTACGATCGAGAAAAGAGCAACGAGAAAAAGACGAAACATTTCGACCGCACGAAAGAGACAAATGATTGAGAGATTGTCACGACCAAAAATGAAAATTTTGGTTCAAACGAATTTGCATCCTTCAAATCGCCAACTTCCTATTTATCGAGCTGCATAGTTCTAAACAAATTCTTGACTTTCGTAGCCAACAAACATTTCCGATTCTTAAGATGATCCTGAACATCTTTTGCTTTCAAAACACAATCAACGGGCTTCAGAAGAAGATTCACGTTTATTTTCTGTAAAATCGAAACACATTCATATTTCTGACCACAATCATGAATCAAACAAAAGCTTCAAAGGTCTCTTCGCTCAGTTTCAACTCTCTGCCAGCACTGTCGCGTTCACTGAACAAAGAGGTTAGTGCGATCAATAGTCGAGCTTACGGAGCTCTGACAAACGCGCAAATACTGCCGCCAACCGAACTGGAGATAAACGGAGAACAAACGACGCACAAAACCATTACGACCAGTAGATAGATCTCGCTTGTCAGTACTGGCCGATCTGTTGATTCGATGCTGAAATATCGGGAACTCAACTCAAAAGATGTTCACATACCAGCTGCCATCATTATCAATATGTTCACAAGCTCTAATCCTGTTGATTGTCAGAGGAAGTAAGACGACAAAGAGACGAAACATTTCGAGCAGCCGCCTCAGAGTTTCTGACAGAACAAGAATGAAATTGGTGAAGTGAGTTAACATTTTCAGATGTTTTCTGGACAACTCAGAAGTAAAGTTGAACTCAGAATCCTAAGCTTTTGACGTTGTGCACAAGTTATTGATTTACTGCGTGATTGGAAATTGGAACAAATTTGATTTCGTTACTCGACATAAAAAGAACTAAATTTGATCGCATTTTTCGATGTTAACTTTTGATTGATTTGACTTGTGTACGTTATAAGGAGTTTAAGAACATCAAAATAAGGCACAGACGACTAGAAGCCAAGATATGGCCATACGCGTACTCCTCATTTTTCTTATTCTGGGCCACAGATGTGAAGTTCGATTTCTACAACCAGCAAGCTGATTGATTGGCAATTAACATCAGAAACGAATCCAATATCATTTAGTTGTTACTGTAAATTACAGTCATCGAAATCAACTATTTTTGTTGTTATAGTCAATTGCACGAGACTCAATTTTGGAGTATGTTCTCGATTCTAAATTAGCTCCCGGTCAACTTCAGTTCTCCAAACTTTCAACATTACAATCTTGCAATCTCTTTAATAAGTGTGCCAAATTAGAGCTTGGCATCATCGACAGAAAGAGCTGCATAAACTATTGCAATTTTGAGCGATTTTTGACAAATTCTTTGACTTTGAAGAGCTCTCATTTCTTCCTCAGTTATCCGCTGGCTACGAGTTTGAACACAATCAATAGCCAGACTTTTGGGCTTCTTATTGATGTAATATAACCGTCGGGTGTTGCCAAAATCTCCGAACTACATCGATTTGCGCGATGGACGTGTCGTACAAGGGAATGGGCGGTGTTGTGTATTTTGGCTCATTGGCCGATTGGATTCTGTTGATATTCACGTGGTTTTGAGTTCACTAGTGTCTGTTATTGTTCGGTTAATCACAGTCTTTCGTAGTCAGTAGTTCTCGAGGTACAGTCGATGGAAGTTGACTTCTCGGAGGTTGATGTCTGATAGTTGACATTCTTTTCTGTTACATTTTCAAGTCAATTGTTTCTACTAACTATGTTTAGTCTTTGCAATGTTCATTCAATTACAGTTATGAAGATCAATTTTGGTGGACCGTGTAATCCAAAATGCACTCAAAATTTTCCGCCAGCGATATTCTGAGTATGGATCGATTGGCAAGGTGACTGGAGACCCAAAAACCAGCTTCAAACAGGACAATGGAAAGTGTTTGCCAGCCAATGACTATAAAAAGTGGTTCAACCAAGTGGTTGATTGCTAATACTTTTAATCAAATAAAAGATCTGTCTATTACTGTTGAGTCCTTCGATAGTTCCGCACGGCACTCTTGTGTTTTTGGCTTTCTGATTTTCCCGGTCGGCCCGCGGATGACCGGCCGTCCGATCTTTGTCTCTCTCTCTCTCTCCCTGCTCTGGACGACTTGTGATCTATTGTAATTGCCCCCAATAAACCTTTCTAGTAACCTGGTCAGGACACTACTCGGGCAAAACAATTACAAATTCAATCATTGGCTTCTATTGAACTGCTCAAGAAGCTTTTTTGTCGATTTCTTTTGATCAATTTGACTGCTCTCCACCAACTGATCTTCAACTTCCAAGGCGATCAAACGGTCACATCAGGTGATTGCTTTCCACTCGTTGGTGTTTTGTGTCAAACGCAACGCCCGTCTTTCGGTGATTCACGAACGTTTTTTGGGCGTCCAAAAACACTTTTACTGCCGAGTTTCCAGAACCTTAGATGCAAAAACGTTCAGATCCACGAGTTTACGTCAAGACGTCAATTCAATCGATTTCCAGTGCTCTTGAATTGCCGTAGGGATAAAACTTGACATGCAAATTAATACGATTGAAGGTGTTCAGGGCTCGTTTATGGTGCTGAAAAATGTCTGTGTTTTAGAAGCAAAAATAACTGCTAATCAATTAAAGTCTCGGAAAGAGAATCAACTGTACTAACCTGTTTTATGATCGGAAAAAATACTATTAAACGAAATAAAGTCTTTTAAAGAAGGCCTTTACAAAAGCATTAAACGACACTTCGATTAACTAGACAGACAGCCGATTGCGTCTAGAAATGAACGGAATGTTGAGCGCGTTGTTCGCAAATTGCGCAATAACAAGGTCTCTCAGAGAACACCACTCAAATGTTTTCTGTAAATGCTTTAACCATTCCATCAGTATAAGCACCAATCATTGGCGGTTGTAATTTACAAAACATCTCCAGCCCTTTTTTGATTGCTTTCGAACAACTCTCGTGTCCACATCCAACTTTCTCGCGCCCATTCGCACTGTTTTTTGATGAATTCTGTGCACGCGGTTGAGAAGACGGATTCTTCCAATTGTTTGGCGAAACAGCAAATTTTGCTTTTCCATCGAGAACTTGTCTTAAATAATCCAGCAAAATTTTCTTTTGATCTTCCTTGATTTTGTTGGAGATTTCCGTTTCAATTGCGGTTCGTTGTTCGGTTGAAGGATTTTCATTTTTAACACGTTGATCTTCCATCTTTTGTTGTGGATCTTCTTGAAATTGTCGCGGGCGTTGAAGTTGCTTTAATCGTGTCGTGAAATGTACTGCGCTTTTTAATTGCGTGTTTCAGATGGTCATATGTGATCGTGAAATCGGACCAACCCTGTGGTCGATTGAAATGAACGGCAGACGAAAAGCGTTTGCAGCTTCGAACGTCTGCGCATGGGAGTTCTGTTTGAGGTGTTAGTAGACGAGTGGAGCCATGTAATGGACTAGTCATTGACTTTTGTACTGTCGATTTGACACCGTTTCGCCGTATCCTCTTCTTGACCTTCAAATTTGGCCTTAAGAGCGACTGCATTTATGTTAAGAAGAGGTAGTCGAAGATGCTTAATCTCAGTAGCAACCGACCACAGACAATTATATTGTGGTAGATAGAATTCTTTTTAACATCTTACGTACCGTTTTCAGTTACTCGAATTGACATGAGTCTTCGAGAGTGCGTCTTTTGCCATTTCCCTCACTCCGACGGTAGAGCGGAGAGTAAAATTTTGGTGCGAACATGCGATCTGCCATTATAAAATAGACGTTCAACAAGTCGCCAACTATTCAGAGTATCAGTCGTATGTTCAAAGCGGTCTATGCATTGCCTACACCGTTCCATCGGCTGCTCTTCTTGGTCGTTGTGTTTCGGGAGTTTTTGTTGATGCGATAAAGACAATTTCCGGGAATATGACATTAAATGCTATGATTAAGAAGTTTGGCGATGGGAATAGTCTTGTTGCTTCAGATGAACATGTTGCAGCGAATTTAAAGTAAATCCTCTTCTTTCGACAGTATTCTAATTTGAAAAATTTTCAGCGTCGTTGAGAAGATTGCCAGTGCTGATAACGCTGCTACTTTCCAAAAGATTGTTGTTGACATTTTGGTATCTTGGCAAAAAAATTGTCGTTCTGTTGGCAGCCGCGCGTTTGGCAAAGAACGCAGTAATCTTTGTAGCTTATGATTACAGCAGAATGGTTCGTTTAATTTGCTGGCTTCTTAACGTTCTTTAGATTGTCGCCTTAACTTCAGACACTACTGATCGTAACCGTTTGTCTCCACTACAATCCGCATTGAGTAAGAAAGATAACCGATGATCTGTAATGAACATTTCAGCTGGTGGAATGACCAGTGCATTTGCTGTCTTTACTCGCTGTCCAACTGAACTGATCAAATGTGAAATTCAAACGATGCACGAATTGCATCCAAAAAACCACAGGTTAGTTCATTGTGTTAACCTCTTTGATTTCCAATTTCAGTGGTGCTTTACGTTTATGTCGTGAGTTGATACGAAAAGAAGGATTTAACGGTTTGTTCACTGGTTATACGGCGACATTGCTGCGACAATCGTTGGGTAACTCCATTCTTTTTGGTGAGTATTCTAGAAAACTCGATTGTTGAATTTTACAGGTGTCTACGAAACCGCACGTGAATTTGCACGCCGCGAAGGTGAACGACGAGATCAGATCGGTATGTTCGTAACATTTAAGTTCGCTAATTGGATTCAGGAATTTCACGAACAATGTTCTGCGGTGGACTTAGTGGATTTGTTTATTGGACTTCAATTTATCCGATTGATGTACTGAAGTCACGAATTCAAGTTTATGGCTCTGGCACATTGCTCACTACTCTCTTACATCTGATTCGTGAAGACGGTAAGAATAACATCTGAATTAAAGTGTATTGATGATTTCAGGAATATCTGCACTATTCAAAGGTTTCTTTCTGACGGTCCTTCATTTCGAACGGTGCTTTATTACTGATCTACGAGAACACCAAAGGGTTGTTTTACCATGTTAGTGAATCCTGAACACGAGAATTGAAACAATAAACTTTGTTTCCGTTTCTGAATTCCAAGTCCGCTAATGCGAGTGGTAGTGAGTTTGAAGTGTACAATGAATTCTTGTTTCGAAATCTTGTCAACGACGTTTTTGAACTGTAAACCCAAACGTTTCGTCCAACCAATCCCGGACTGCAGCCGAAAAATGCGGGGATCCCTTCGCGCCGTCCACTCGTTCCTTATATCTCGCGCTTGTTGTTTTTTATCTTTTAGTTGCAATAAAAAGTTCTCTCTTGCTGGTCGGTCATTTTTTCGCTTGCTGGCTTTCGCGACGAGTCGGCAAGACGTATAAAGACAAACGGATAGGATAACACCATTTAAAGCAAATATCGGAATAAATTATTCATTCCATTACAATACCCAAGTAAATAACTATGCAGAAATAGTTGATTATTTTTGGAATCGACTAAAAACTATGCGTGAATATTCGGATTGTTACGAAAACAAAAACTCACGTACGGTAATTTACAGTGCTTGGACAAAAGTATTGGGACAGGGAAGAAAATCGATTGCAATTACATTTCTTCACGTTGACATTTGGCCTGGTTTTTTCTTGGCGTTGACTGGCAAAATCATCAATTTTTCCTGCTTTACCAAAATGTTGACCGACCAAGAAATTGCGAAGGTCCGTCAACTCTACGACAGTCTCAAGGCCTATCAAGCAGTTGCCAAAAAAACTCGGACATTCCAAGTACATAATCATGAGCGTGATCAACCAACAACCGCGTAAGTCCATGGGTCGTCAAAAAAATACACTGGTCGCCTTCGCCGTCGGATTAAACGCCATGTGATCTTCGAACCCCGCTCCGATCACCTTGTCACTTTGCGTAGCATCAAGGAAAATTTGGAGCTGGATGTAAGCCGCCGAACAATTCGCCAATGGTTGAACCGTGACAACGTCTTCTATCATCACATCTAAAAGAAAGTTTCGCTGACTTTGACGCATCGCCAAAATTGCCTCAACTGTGCACGTCGACATTTGATTGCTGGCACGGACTTTTCAACTTGGATCTTCTCCGATGAGAAACGATTTTGTTTAGATGGCTCTGACAATTTTGGATCATACGTGTTTGGGATAAAGCCAAAAATCCCCTGTTGGAAATGACTGGTTCCCGACAGGAACCGTTCCGCCTTCCCTTCTTGGTCTTAGGCCGCGTTCCTTGAGGTGGACTCGCGTTGTTGTCGTTTTTTTCCTGAGCTCTAGTTTTTATTTTTTCCCTTATATTTATTTGGGTTACTTATTGTTCGTCTAATAAAGTGTTGCTTAAAAACCATTCGGAACCAAGGACGTTAATTTGGAGCGCATCAAACGCCAAAATGGGCGGTAGATCAGTCATGATGCTTGATGCAATTTCATCTACCGGTAAACTCCTGATTACGGTGTTTTTTGACCATCTATTCAAAATTTATAAACACGGTCTTTGCTTTTAGGAGTGCAAGAGCGAATACAAGGCGACTGACTATCTCTCCGACCTTAAAACGACGTTTATCCCGTGGGCGAAGAAAGACATGAAGAACAGGAAGTGGGCTTGGCAACAAGATCGCGCCCCAATTCATACCGCTCACATTGTTTCCGCCTACTTTCACGAGCAGAGCATTACCACTGCTGACTGGCCATCACGTAGTCCCGATTTGAGTCCGATTGAAAATGTATGGAAGCTGATGAAAGACGTAATCTACAAGAAAGGCCAATACAACACAAAGCTCAAATTCTGGCCGCCATCAAACGATCCACGCAGAATATCAAACGCGAAACGATTAAGCAATTCTTTTGCGGTATGAACAAACGTCTCTTGGAGGTGGTAGAAGCAAAAGGTGGTCAAATTTAAAAGATTTTCTTCCGTGTCCCAATACTTTTGTCCAGCACTGTAGCTATTCCTGAAGACATGAACAAGGAATTGTAGGACACGTAAAGAAACTCGTTCACAGCATCAACCTTAAGCAAATCGAGTGCTTCTAGAAATGAAGATTTGTCGCGCAAGGCGAGGAAAACATTAAGGAAAAGGACGCGCGAATGCAGACACCACAAGTCGTTCTATTTCACCGCCGTTCGTTCACTCTTTTTTCCCAAAGATCTAAGACTTTGGCCGGTTACGATTGTGTCGTGGTTTTCCTTTCAGTTCTATCGAGTCGATGGCAATCGACGCCCATCGTTCGCCGCATGTTTCCGTTTTGCCACCTTTTCAATTCAATCTTTTCGTTTTGCAATCGACCTAACGGCCGTTATTTTGACTTGTTTCCCCGTTCCGTCCTAAACTCCTCAATCCAAACTGTGTTCGTATCTCGCCTTAATCTTGAAATACTTTTTTTGTTGTTTTTTCATCCTCGTTAAATTAATTTGTATTTTCGTGAATTTGCACATCGTGTTGTAATTTTATGAGGTTTATTTACCCAAGTTTGAGGTTAATAATAAATCTCTCTTTTTCTCAATCGAAACCCTTTTGGCCAAAGTACGCAAACAGAAACACAACGGTTCAACGACGGTCGAAGATTTTACCAACGCCCTTGGAACCCCAGACGATAGATTATTAAAACGGAAACGTATTTTTGTACTAAAAATTTATCGCATAATCAACAACGTGAAGAAAATATTCGCGCTTCCAGTCGCTCTGATTTCACTTGCAGTCGTTGAGTGTAGAGATCAAAGTATTCTTGAAAATTGTCTTTCCTATGGATTAAACAAGGGCAGCAGAAATTAAACAGTAAGTAACTGTCTGTAATGACATGCGAAAGAACACTGCTATAGAATCTTTTTTAAGTGACATGGAGACTACGTAAACAGCTGTTCTGATTATTGAAAGATCGGTGACTTTATTATTTACTGTTTGAGTCTAGAAATTATCGTTCAACAGCTCATTTGATGTGTTCACGATTGTATCTGTCTCACTCCCACTTTCGAACAGCTGCTGTTTTGGGGCTTTTGGACTTTTTCACGTGTTTTAATAGTGGTAGTTTCTCAACTACATAAAGTTCGTCTTGCTAACCGTTTAGGTTTAATGACCGAACAATCGGCGCAGTCAGCAACCAACGAAACCTGTTGGCGAGTAACCGTGCGGGACGGTTTTTCTCTTTCTTTGAATATTGCTTTTAGGAAAAATAGAAGCAAGAATTCCGTCAGCATCGGTATGTAAAGGACAGGACACGAAAGACAAGAGATGAATGAGTTCGCCGGAAGCAACAACATGTACCAACTACTTCTTGACGTAAAAGGAAGGTTGCTTTACTCGAAAAGAAGGATCATTAAAGAATGTGAACATAAAAAATGCAATTACTAGTGCCTAATAACAACACTAAATTTCATTGTTAATTACCGTGAATACAAATCGGGTTATAAATGTAAATTGCTGAGTGAATTCAGTGCTTTATTGACTTTTTCTGAGCTCTTGGTATTAGATACAAATCTCAATAAGCCACAGATGGTTACAAGAAATGACATTCGCATTGCATTTCTTATAAATACAAATATCATGAAATGATCGCAAGTCTGTCGATTCACTGAACATGATGTAATGCCTTTGTTCAATCCAAGTGAAACAGCAACCGGAAGGTTTGAGTTTAAAATCACGTACAAAACTTCTTCATGAAGAAGCAGTTTACTTCTACTGAATATGTTAATCGAACTCTCTAGTTGTAGTTTGCGATGTTTAGGTGCGTTCAAGAACATGAGAAATGCATTCGGTGGTTTAAATGCACAACCTCGACTGACTCTGAATGCTTTGATGATCACTAGCATTCAATTTTAATTAAAACTATTGATCGAAAATCCTAAAAGCACAGCGGCACATGATTTGAGGCTCATTGTTTGTAAGTGTAAAGTTGAGTGAAAACTTGACGAACAAAACGAAATTCCAGTTGGAGAACGATCGTTGATTGAAGAACCAAAAACACTATTCAGTGATTTTTTGTCGGAATTTGAGTCAATTAAAAGGACCACCCAGTGAGTTTTCAGTAACACGCAAAAGTTCAACTCATACATGCGAAACGCCTTTAAAAGCGTTGAGATTGGTCGCTACAAAGTACGAAAGAGTTTTAAGCAGGTGAAGAGCAATCAAGTTGTCTTTTCAACTAATTCGATTTCCTCTGGTCGTGAGTTTGGTTCTTGGTTTCACATTGCAGAAACGAAAGTTGATGATAAGCAACGTTTTCCTGTTTGGTTTTCTTCATTTCAATTTTCGAAATGGCTGTTGAGTTTCATAGACGTTGCGAACTCAAAGAAACATTGAATCACGATGATCTTCGACTTTTGGCTGAGCCTCTACGATTACCGACTAGTGGACTGGAGGCTAAGAACCGGTTCTTCAAAGTTAGTTCTCGGATAATATTTTAACTGATGAGTTTTCAGGCGTCATTGAGTGAACAGATGGCAACATTCACGCCTCATAGTCTGCACACTCACGGTATTCCATCGAATCGCTTGATCAACTTATACGCCAAATGGGGACACGGAGGCTTTGGAATGATCTCGACAGGAAATGTGATTATCGATGATCGTCATTTGGAAGCTGCTGGAAATGTGATTGTGAGCAAAGAAACCGAATCGAAGGAGAAAAGAGCGAAATTGGTTGAATTATCAAACGCAATGAAATCTGATGGTGCGTTGGCGATCGTTCAATTGGGACATGCCGGAAGACAAACACCAGTCACAATCAATCCCACACCATATTCTTCAACGGCGCTAGGCTGTCGAATCGTTCGAACTGCCTATGGAAAACCGAAACCATTGACTATACAAGAAATACAAACGGAAGTGGTGGATCGTTTTGTTTATGCTGCCAAAGAGTTACAAGCTGCCGGTTTCGATGGAATTGAATTGCACGGAGCTCATGGCTACTTACTCACCCAGTTCCTCTCGGCCAAAATCAACGATCGAACTGATGAATACGGAGGCTCAGTTCAGAATCGAGTTCGAATCGTTGAAGAGATCTATCGAGCTATACGGTTAGTTCAAGCGATTAGAATACTCAATCGCTTGTTTAGGAAAGAGCTTCCGCCGGAGAGCAAGTTCGTGATCGGAATCAAAATGAACTCCGCGGATGCCGAGATGGGCAAACTGGACGATGTTCAGTTTTTGGCTCGTCGCTTCGAAGAAATCGGCTTCGACTTCATTGAATTGAGTGGCGGTTCGTACGAGAACTTTCAGTTGATTCACAAGAAGGAGACAACCAAGAGACGAGAAGCCTTCTTTATCGAATGTTCGTCGGCAGTCAAGCCCGTACTCACGAAGACCGTTTTGTATCTCACCGGTGGATTCCGAACTGTTCCGGCGATGGCGAAGGCGATCGAACGAAAAGAAGTAGACGGAATTGGAATTGCAAGACCGGCAGCCGCTGAACCAGGTAGTTAAATGGTTGAAAGATGAGAGTAACTTCTGTGCTTTCAGATTTTCCGAAGAAGATTCTGGAGGGTCGAGTGAAGAGCGCCGTTTACAACCATTTCGATCAGGACTTTGGAACTGCAATGCTTCAAGCCCAAACTCAAATGCGACAAGCCGGCTCGACTGAATGGAACGGTGATTCCTGTCACGGGATCAGCGATTTTAGTCGACAAAAAGAGGCCGAAAACTTCGAGCATGGAATGACTTTACATCTGTTGGCAGCAATGAAATCGGAGTTTATTCAACGTCGACCATTCGATCAACCGTTCGAGTACGAGCCGGGAAAGAAATACGATTGTTGGTTGTCACGAATCACTTCCTACGTTATTGCCGCATTTTCTCGTTTCAACGGCTTCAAGATATGAAAAGTTCGTTGATGTCACAAGTGATAAAATTTATTGGAGATGTTGAGAAAATTTTGAAATAAAAATTTTTAGCTGCTTAGAAAAATGGCAGAATTTCAAAAGTAAGTTAAATTTGCGAAAGAAAGTAATTGGAATTGTGACCCAGAAAGTGGTGAGCAGAAGCATGAAGTTAGAGATTGTAGGAGAATCGGGTAGTCGAAGATCATCCTAACAGTTATTCTCTTGATAATTTGAGACATAGATACTGAAAATTTAGATTAGTTGAAGACTGTAAGTGAAGGACTTACATACAACTCTCGACAGCCTAATTGATAAGCAACATCGCCGATTCGTTCGGTGTAGTGATCCAATTGACCGCGGTACATGAACTCGATGGTCTTCTCAACTGCCAGCAAATCAACGTCGTTCGCCACGAATTTGGTTTGATTTTCGGTCAATGTTTTGGCGAAATATTCGGATTCAGCGACCAAAACCGATTTAGAGACCTGGAAGCTTTCGATTTCGCTTCTAAGCGATCACTCACGGTAATCAGTTTGCCGTTCAACCTCAATTCGAAATCATTGCCAATTCCATTCAAATGCAAACGCCACAAATTCTCGCGAAAAGTGTTGCCTAAAAGAACGGAAAACAATGAAAACTGGAACTGGAGCTAACTGCTGAGTTTATGACCTTCAGTCTCGAACAAACTGTCCAACCATCCTTGAGCCATTGAGATCGACAAGAATCAGTAACGAGTACTCTCCGGAGCTCAACGGCCGTTTCGTTTGCTGCCGCTGTTTGCCACAAAACTGCGCTTTAAAGGCGGGCATATTGAAAGACAATTTCTTCGAATCAAAAGTTTATTTTCACAGAAACAACAAAGTTTTTACGATTTCTCAATATCCTCTTCAGCACCCAACTGACGACAGAATCCCGAGTCCAACATTTTCAATTGCGGCAACGTATGAGTAACAATGGAACGATAGTTGGTTTGCTCGGCCCACGGATTCATTTCCAAGTACGCGCACGTCAGATGCTTCAAACCTTGGAGTTGGTTCAGGTCAGCAAAGTCCTTGAGCTTGTTGTGTTTCGCCCAAAAGTCGACGAGTTGCGACAAATGCGAGACGTTGCGAATCGCCACCAAACGATTCCAATTTAAGTCCAGAATCTCTAGTCGATGATTAGCATTCAAACCGGTGATGTGTTGAATGCCGTTCTGACTCAAATACAACTCGCGAAGACTGACCAGCTTGTCAAGACCCTACGAAATGAAAGTTAGTAGTGGAGATAAAGAACTCACCGAAATCTCAGTGATTGCATTGCCGGGCAAACTCAATAGCTCCAGAGATTGCAAGTGATCCAAATTTTCGATGCGACGAATTTGGTTTGCGCCCAAAAACAAACGTTCGAGACAACGGTTTTGGTCGAAGTTTTCGATCTTCTTGATTTTATTATCGCCCAACTCCAGGTACTCAAGATTGACGAGCTAAAGGATGGAAGTTAAGAGGTGAAGGCGGATTGGTCACTTACTGTATTCAAACCCTCAATCTTCGTCAACTTGTTGTTAGTCATGTACAAGGTACGCAATTTGACCAACGACTCCAAACCCTCGATCTTTCCGATGCGATTGAACGACAAGTCCAAAGACTCCAAATTGACGAGTTCGCTTAAATTCTCGATCTTCTCAATCTAAACGCAAAACCATGAGTTTTGTGCTACCTTATACGCACTTGATTGTCGTAGAGATCTAAGACGGTTAATGTGGTCAACGCGTCCAGGTTCTCAATCTTCTTCAACAGATTCCAACGCAAATGCAACGTGCGAATATTGTGTAAGAAGTCAAAACCTTGGATCTTCGGAATACGACGACGCGTCAAATCCAATTCTCGAGTGTTCGGATCCACGATCATCACATCGTACTCTTGTTGAGAATCGAGTAATGGATCAGCTTCTTTTGACTCGACATCTTCGACTTCGGCCATTCGGAAAACGGAAAGCAGCTGCTTGTTCACTCAGCAAAAACGCAAATGAAGTGTTCTCCTGCATTTTTTTGTTTCCATCCCCAGTTTTCGGTTTTTCTTTTGTTTCAAACAACTTCATCGTCACGAAGATGGACGTTCCAGATTTCGCTCACAACCACCAACGACCTAACCGAGGACCACACATGACGCTCGAGTGTTCGTTTGATTGATCGTCGGGATGCTTGCCGAACAGCCGACGCTCTTCGGTACCTGGAGAAGCGGATATGTTTTTACACGACGACCTTGATTCTAATCTTTGTGGGGAGAACGTGCCGATTAGATTTATGACTCTCCTTTTCACACCACCGACTTTTATCTCACACTACACTTCGAAATGACGTTGATTGATGGCGGCGCGTAAATTTGGAATGGTCACACCGATCAAGATCATCAAACGTTTTTTGCTTGCGTGGACGTGAAGAAACTGGTTGGTCAGAAGCGTGATTAGACGCGCTTATTAAATGCCGCTTTCTTTTTTATTCCGCGCTCTTCTCTTATACACGGGAATTGTTGCGTTATGCGCCGATCCGACACGCTTTTCGGATGTCGAGCATCAAAAAACGAAATGAAGTGCAAAACGTCGGGAAATCCGTGGAGGAAACAGCGTCTTAAGCGTGTCGACGTTTTTGGGTCGCACGTTGAAAAAACAGCGACGGATGCCAATTCGGGTGTTCGGTCGACTGTACGAGTTCCGTTGATTAACTCAAATTTTGCGGATTCGAATACTTCGAGCGCCGCCTTAACCACAGAACTAATGAAATACAATAGAAAAAACACCGGACATCCGTTTCAATTTGCATTCGATCACGACGGGGTTCGCGACTTCGATAAGTCGACGGTCGAGAATGTTCAGTCGATTTGCGAAGGTTGATCGAAATGTTTCGCTTTCTGATCCTCGGCTGTTTGAGCTTCGCGGTCTTTGGCGTCGCCAATCGTTTGGATCACTACGATGGGAATGCGCAGAAGGTGTTGATCGAGGATAAGGACGCTTTGCAGATCTATCAGAAATGGGTCGACACGGGACTGAGCAGTTTGATGGCCGCATTCGCCAATCGAATGTGAGTGGTTGAATGTTGAGTTAGGTTTTCGCTTTAGACTCAAAAAGCATCGAACTGTCGTAGCCAACAAGTTTGGAAAGTGCTCCAATCAAGCCGATTCGGTGCCCAAACACGCAAAGTGCATCGTGAATTTGATTGAAAACAAGAAAACAGAGAAGCTGAAGGTAACTCCGCGATACTGTTGCTTAAAGATGTTTTAGCCGTTGAATCGCATGTCACGATACGGAAACCATTCGACGGCTCAATGGTCAGGTGGTTTTCGAGTTGAGCGAAAGAAACGATCGATACGTGTAGCCAATCGCTACGACATTCACGACACGAACGGCGGTCATATGACACCGTTGGGTGGCATTGCAAAACTAATCATGACCTCAGTACTAGAACAGAAAAATAAGACTCAGGCTCCGCGGTAGGCTCCAACTTGAAGATCATGAATGCCTTCTAGATGGCAGGAAACAGTCCGACGAATTCAAGTTGCTGGCGAAAAGAAGCGGGCGATTCAAAAGAACTTGGACGATGAAAGTGATGAGTCACTAGATCAGTTGGCGTTCCGTGGATTAAAGAATCATTTGGCTAAAGAAGACGGAACCATGGACGTGAGTTTGTAGTTTGAATCACAAGCATTTTGTTGCAGGTGGAAATGCTGATGAAAAATCCGACCAAGTTAAGCGAATTCGTGAATAAGGCGAAAGGGAAAAAGAATCGTAAACCCGTGGAGAAGATCATGCAGTTGCTTCGCGATGGAATCAAACTGGGTTACGCCATTTCGGGCCAAAACATCACCGACTTCGACACACGAACCATGAAGTTGATTTCACCGCGAATGTTGGGCGTAGTACCGGAAGAAAAGAACGATGATGAGGTGATAATGGGAATAAACCGAAACTAACTTGCTACTTTTAGCTGAACGTTCTATCGCCTTCGCTCTTCAGTCTTCACAACGAAGGTACCGGATTGGAAAACTTGACTTCTCTATCGACGTTGTTGAGCGGAATGCCGAGTCGCGACCAGCAGATGTGGTTGGATTTGATCATGGAGGCGTCGGGAGTAAACGATCAGAAAACGAGGATCGAAAAGGTACGTGGGTTTAATTGGAGAGTTGAAGCAAAAGATTAGGAAGTGGACGAAGCAGTTCAGCAGCGCGAAGAACACAAAAACCGAACCGAATTCTTAGATCCGGGAAGTTTGAAAGACAAGAACGGAGTCCCGTTATACTTCACGAAAGAGAACGTAACGAAGATCGGTGGTGAATTCGAGGCCCGCAAAGCCGTGACTTTTGAGAAACTTCAATTGATGTACACCAAAGATCAAGTAACAAAAGTGCTGTGGTCATTAAGGAAACTTTTCAGTTACGCGAATTGAATCGAACGGGATATGTGGAGCTGAACAACGAGCAATTGCATCACTTGTATGGGCCACAATCACCCTACAACAACAGTGAAGCTTTGGCACGATTCACAAAAAGGCGAAATCTCACAATTCACGAGCACATTGAAAAAGACGTGAAAACTTTATCGGAAGTTGAGAATTTTCAAGTCAGACAAAAGGATATCGTCTTGTCGCCCATTCTTTTTACCTCAATTGTTTTGGCTCCAACTTTGGCATCACAACCGATTGTTCTTTCACCTGTGAGTTCGAATTCAAAGAGCTGATGGCTCATATTTTAGATTCTATTCTCGCCATTGATACTTTCGCCTGCGGTCTTTGGCGCTGTAATTTTGAGGTTTGATTTAGGTATCTATAGGACTAAGCAGTTCGTTTAGTCCATGGATGTTTGTGCCGTTGGTTCTCAGCCCTCGAGTTTTGGGAGCGTAAGTTCGAAACATTTAACCTTCAGGATTCGCTTTTCAGTTTGGTTTTGTCGCCTTTCGTTTTTGCGCCAATCATCTTAACTCCGTTGGCTTTGCATCCCGCAATCTTGAGTCCCGGTTTATTTAATCCAGTGGGTGAATGGGTGCTCGATTAGCTCGTAAACTGAGATTGCAGCTTATTTTATCGCCCCTCGTTCTTGTCCCGTTCATTCTATCACCACAAGTCTTCACGCCACGTGAGTTCGCCTTCCGAGTTTGATCTCGACTTCGATTTAGTGATTTTGTCCCCTTTGGCGCTGTCGTAAGTTTTCTATTGGAATATTTTTTCCGTGAAATTCGTTTAAAATTCATGCTCGTTACAAAAACCAACGCAAACATTTCGTAATTGACTAACATTGTTCCAAAACACTTCAAAATTTCGTGATTTTTGTTTACTGATCCTTGGCATCAACAAAATTAGAAAAACAGTTATGGCTGACCGGGGAATAAGTTTTTCTGATTAATGATTACACAAAAATTAGTCAGCTCGACAAGACGCGTCGATTGAGCAGCATATTCTTGCGAGAATACGGAATATTTGAACTCGTGGGGCTCGCAGGTACCTTTGAAGACTTGAAGCCCATAACTTCCTGGGGAGTGGTTTCTTGGTAAAGCAGATTTTTATCAATGTAATTTCAGGCCGATTATACTGAACCCCGTGAGTGAACAGTTCATTCGAAAACTTACGCTTTTGATTTCAGTTGGTGGGTAGTCCACTGATTCTGTCGCCTTTTGTTTTGAGCCCGATCGTTGCGTCGCCGCAGGCTCTGGGGGCACTGATATTGAGTCCGTATGCTCTCAGGTTTGACCGTACTTAGTCAAACGACTAAATCCTCTGACTTTCAGTCCTGTTTTGTTCAGCCCACTGATTGTCTTCTCGGTGATTTTGTCGCCTTCATGGTTAAGCTAATGATTTTGTTGTTCCAATTAATAAAAGAAACTTTTCGCAACATTTCGTGCAGAAAGAAACATGTTAATTGGATTAGAACAACAAACAGACGATGAAATACAAACTACGAAGACGCGAGATGTTAACACGATTCGAACTCAAAGAGCAACAATACGGTAGTCAATGAGGAAGGTAATCAAGCGAGAAATTTTGGATACTTAGTAGTAGTGAGCGCAACGGATCATAAAAACCCAAACGCCCATTTTGGCGGAAAAGCGAATTTTATGGTCGTGGTAAAACAAAATGAGCCGGGAAGCTTAATTCGATGGGTGTGGAAAGGGCGGGACCGGAGAGTCCTCACATCAATCGACAAGTCGTTGATTTGCATAGTCTACGGGATTGGGGCGGTCTTCCACTTACACTGCACGGATCGGTTTTCAACATCGGCGCCGTTTTTTCGAGCTATCAATGCGCCCCTTTAGCCGGAATCACGACACCATTCAAGTTCTTTAGCGATCAATTTCTCCGACATAGTGAAAGTAAACAGTCCGCCCAGTTGATTCTCCCGGCTGAGGGACATGTGTTGAATTGTTGTGTTTGAACTCATTTGTCAAACGTTTTACGACGTCCGAATGTTTCTTCTGCGAATTGTCGTGCTCGCTCTTCTGCACTTGTGGGTCGATGGATTCGTGCCGTCGGCCGAATGGAGTGCGAAGAAAGTGGATATTGGCGACAAAGATGCCTTGCAAATGTACCAGAAGTGGGTGGACACAGGACTAAGTTCGATTATGGCGGCAGTGGCAAACAAAAAGTGAGTTCGAGAGATGAAGTTCGTGCATTCAGGTTTCATTGTAGAATCAAAAAAAATCGAAGCTCCGTGGCCAACAAGTTCGGAAAATGTTCGAACGAAGCGGACACGGTGCCGAAACAGGCGCGTTGCGTCTCCAAACTTCTACGCAATCAGATCGTCGAAACCAAGTATCATCGAGTAAGAGCAAAATGGGAAGCGTGAGAACGGAACTGTTTCAGGGACAATCACGTCGAATAGAACAATACGGCTATCGAAGCCGAGAGGACGGTTGGACGGGAGCATTCAAGCAATCGCGACGCAAACGCAACATTGATAATCGTCCACGCACGGCGTCGAGTTATGACCTTCGCGACGCATCACAAGGTCGTTTGACGCCATTGGGCGGCATTGCGAAGTTGATTTTGGAGTCGGTTTTGGCGAAAAAAAACAAAACCGAAGCCCCACGGTACGTCCAACGATTGACCTTAATTTGCATGAAGGCGATGAATCTCATCGACGCTATCTCTTTCACATTACGTTAATTCGATTTCAGATGGCAAAGCACAGTGCAACGCTTGAAATCGGCGGGCGAACGGCGGCGAAAGATGCGCAAAGAAGTGGAAGAAAGTAGTCGGGAGTCGATTGATCAGTTGGCTATGCGTGGAATGCGAAAGATGATGCCAAAGGACGGGATCGATGTACTTTCTCGCGAAGAAAAAACGTCTGCTAATCGAATGTTTGCAGGTCGAAGAGCTGACAAGTGATCCGAAACGAATGGAGAAGTTTATCATGGAGTCGAGAAATAAACCGAACAAGAAACCGGTAGAGAAAGTGATGGACCTGTTGCGTGATGGAATGAAGTTGGGTTATTCGTTGGCCGGCAAGAACACTTCCGACTTTGAGAAACGATCGATGAAAGTCATTTCGCCGCGTTTCTTCGGTTTGGTGCCGGAGGAAAAGGAAAATGAAGATGAGGCTGGTGATTTGGGAGGTAGAGAGAGGAGTCAATGAGCGTTTTCAGATCGATTTGCTATCACCGTCGCTGTTCAGTTTGCATAACGAAGGAAAAGGAACGGAGAATCTGACCAGTTTGCACAATCTGTTGCGCGGTATGCCGATGCACGATCAGCAGGTTTGGTTGGATTTGATCATGGAGTCGGCGGGAGTGAATGAGGAATCGGATAAACTGGAAAAGGTGTGTGCATGTGGCCATCAATTAATCGATTTTGTTTACAGGAATTGGCCGAAGATGAAGAGAAAAAGGAGAACCGCAAGGTCTTGGACCGATTGCCCATTATGGAAAGCGGACGTTTGATTGACGACTCGGGAACTCCGCTTTATTTCGAGAAACGAAATGCAACGGAAATCGGTGGTCGTGTTGAGGAGAGAAAGCTAGAAACTTTCGAGAAACTTCAAAGCATGTACACACCTGAACAAGTGAGGTTGATTCAACTTATCACTAAACATTGTCTTTTAGCTTAGTGAAATGAACAAAACCGGATATTCTTTTCTAACACCCGAACAAATGTTTCATCTCTACGGTCCACATTCACCGTACAACAACACCGAGAGTTTGAACAGATTTCTCAACATGAATCAAACTCTAATGCACGATTATGTTGAAGAAGACATTCACGCCTTATCCGAAGTGGATAAGTTCAACATCCGACAAAAGGATATTGTGTTGTCTCCCGTAGGTCTAAACATTGCTTTCTTGTTCTATTTGTCTTTAGATTTCGTTCACATGGCTGGTTATGGTGCCTGTCTTGGCTTCTCAACCGTTGGTCTTGAGTCCCGGTAAGTCCAAGTTGTTAGTCATTGATTGATCGCTTTTGTTTAGTCATTTTTTCACCTGTGAGTTTCTTTTTGTTTACATCCGATTTTATTTGTTCGCTTAGTTGGGGTACGATACAATGTAAAAACTTTTACGAGTGTTTGTGCGGATTTGTGCTGCGAGAGTAATAAGAGAAATCTTTGAAAACATACAACCTGTCTAGTAAAAGAAAAAAGGAGTTTATTAAATTGTAAACGTGCGAAAAGGTTTGAATTCGTTCGAGAGGGTATTGATCGAGCGCGGAGGTCCTTTTATAGAGTTTCGTTCAATGGGAAGAGGAGGGTTAGAAATGCGGTCCATAAATTAACGGAGAGGTTTTAAGTGGATGCAATTTCACGTTTCATGGGTTGTCTACAAACGTCAATTGCATCAATCGGGAGAAAGATTTGGATCCACGGCTATAAGAAAATTGAAACCAAAAACCGCCGTGCAACGGACACTATTCGCTTGCATAAAAGATGTTTTGAATCGCACTAGAGGTTGGAAACGAATAGCGCAAGTTCGGCAATGACCAACAACTAAATTCGCGATGTCAAGACGACTGTCAAAGAACAATAGGATCAAACAAGCTCTCGGACGAAGGGATTGTTGGAAAAACACAGAGGATCAAAAGATAATTCTAATGGACAATGCATGAGAAAAAAGTTTATTTCCGATCTCCGACTTGCTGTCGAAAATGTTGTTTTTGATTATGAAGAAAAGGTGTTGGTCGTTGCGCGATAAAGAATTCTTCTTAAAGATTTGCCCGTCTTTCTCCGAAAATTGACACGGCGTCATTTGTACCGATCGTTAACGGGCCCATTCTTTCGTTTAGAGGCAAAATGACGCGCGTCTGTTTATTCTGCTGTCCGTTGGTCATTTGTTGCGGTTTTGCCCGGCAGGAAAATATTGATCGTTGTTCAAGTGCGGTCGTTGTTCAGCCGTTTTCGATATGTGTAATCCGTTCATATTGGTAACGAAGCGATTAAGAGCCAACGAGGTCAAATGGCAACATTGCATAACCGATCTTTTCGGTGCACAGATTCGAGCAATTGATCCTTCTCAAGTGCTGTTAAAATCGCTTTTCACTTGTAACGTTTCGAACAAAGTTTTCGAGTCAACTGAACGCTCGTTTCGGTCGATCTATGAAGTCGGCTTGTGTGGTAATGTAAATACAAATGAAGGCGGATTTCCGGTATTTTTTCCTTTTTATTGTACTCCATTAGTGACTTTTGCTTTGTGTTTAGTTGGTTCTCAGCCCTTCTGTTTTTGGGGCCGTCGTTCTTTCGCCTTGGATGTTCGTGCCCTTAGGTGAGTTCGAAATCATAGAGTTTGATCGACTTTGTCTTTTAAGTTTTGGCTCCTCGGTTTGTTTTCATTCAACAGTTCGATTCAACTTCTCTTGCAGTGTTCTCGGTAGTTTGATTTTGTCGCCTTTCATCTTCTCACCGGTAAGCTTACTAGTCTAGAGTTGAACTTAAAATTCTGCTTTCAGATCATTTTGACTCCGGCAAGTTCTTTACATCGAATCTTAACTCAAAATCTTTTAGTTGGCTTTGCATCCTGCAATTCTGAGGTTTGCTTTTGGAGATTCAAAATTGTCTAATTGGTTTTTCTTTTAGTCCCGGAGTTTTCAATCCCGTAAGTCGGACAATCGGGTGGTTTGGCCAATCGATTCGTTTAGTTGATTCTCTCACCTTCTGTTTTGACTCCATTGATTTTGAGGTAAAAAGTCGATTGTTTTTGTTAATCATTTCGATTCTAGTCCTCAAGTGTTCACACCAAGTGAGTTGTTTTCGACTGTGCATTTAACTTGTTTTAGTCATTTTGTCGCCGCTCTGTCTTGATCCAATTATACTTAATCCGGTGAATGAGCAGTTCATTCGGAAACTTACGGTTTTGATTTCAGTTGGCCGGTAGTCCACTGATTCTGTCGCCTTTTGTGTTGAGCCCGATTCTTGCGTCACCGCAATTCCTAGGCGGTCTGATCCTGAGTCCCTATGCATTGAGGTTGGTGGCCAATAGGTCGATCGAATCCGAAGTTTTCTTTCAGTCCGGTCATTTTATCACCACTCACGGCCTTCGCCGCCGTCCTATCACCCTCATGGCTATCATGAACACACGCGCGAAGAACATTCAAAACAAGAAGATTAACTGAAAACCAAAGATCCTCCACTGAAAATTTCTGTGCTTTTAAAAACGAAAACTTCTTTCTCGTGTAATAAACCTAATAAACCGAACAGACCGATGGATAAAAGTTCCGATTGATGCAAAATCGCGTTAGGTTTTTCGAGAGTAAAACGTAAGAAATCGCGCGGTTTGGGGCTGACGCATTGATTAACCTCATTAGCAATCGCGCGTGGATTAAGAATCGGGAAAGTTTGAGAAGTTGTCATAGCGCGAAGGGTGGCAACATACAAAAGTCGTGCAATGATCACGCCCACACTATAAAAAAAACTTGCAACCGAAAAAAACACGCCCACGAAAACTTTCGCTGTTGATCCCCGACGGTCATAAATCTTTTCAACACAATTTCCGTCTCCACGATTTGAAATTCCAAAAAGATCTCCGCCCAGTTTATTGGATGAAGGTCGAAATGACACTTCCTCAAAATTCTCGACTTGCTCCGCCTTTTAATTTCGCTTTTGTCTTCTCGGACTGTAACCAGAAGTAATCAGTCATGGTCGTTGGGTTCGCACGTTTTCATACGCTCAGTTTTCAGGAGATGATTCTGAGGTTATTGGTGTTGTGGTGCTGCGTTGTCTACGCCGAGATTCACGGTGATCTGCCATTGCAGGCAACGCGTGGAATCGACGAGAAGGCAACTCGAATATCGGTAAGCGATGGTGCCACTTTGGACATCTACCAGAAGTGGGTAGACACGGGACTGAGCTCGTTGATGGCGGCGGTTGCTAACAAAAGGTCCGTGATTTGAGAGTTCTTTGTGATATTGTTGCTTTAGACTGAAGAGACATCGACGAAATGTGATTACCAAGTTTGGAGAATGCTCGAGAGTTGCGGACTCGGTGCCCTTGCAAGCGCGTTGTGTTTCCAAATTGCTGAAGAATCAGATTCACAGTGATGCCGATGAACCGAAGAAACAAGTGAGTAATTGGCGCATAGTTCAGTTCCCAATCTTTAGATTCAACGGTTGAGTCGTTACGGCAAAAAGGACTCAAAGGACTGGACCGGAGCTTTTCGAATGAGAGCGAAACGTGAAAGTCGAATAGTCAAAACGAACTACGATTTGCACTCAACTAAAGAGCTTCTGAGTCCGTTGGGCGGTGTAGCAAAGTTCCTGATGGAATCGGTTTTGGCTGCGAAGAACAAAACAAAAGTTGTGCCGTGAGTAGAGATTTTGGGTTTAGACTTTTCAAGTTTGAGCTTTCAGTTGGCAACAAACGGTTTCAAAGTTGAAAGAGAACGGTGCAAAGAAACGTAAGATGCGCAAAGAGTTGGAGGACGAAAGTGAGGAGTCGAATGATCAAATGGCTTTTCGTGGATTGCGCAAACATCTGATGAAACAGGAACAAGGAGACATCGATGTGAGTTCTAAGATTGGTAGCCGACTACGATGATTTTCAGGCCGATGAGTTGTTTGATGATCCAAAGAAAATCACGGAGATGATCAAAAAAGTCTCAAAGAAGAAGAACAAGAAACCGTTGGAGAAGCTGCTGCAATTGGTCAGAGATGGTGTGAAGTTGGGTTACAGTTTGAGTGGTCAGAATACGACTAACTTCGAGAACAAAACGATGAAACTGATTTCGCCACGTTTCTTGGGAGTTGTTCCCGAAGAACAAAACGACGACGAGGTTTGTTGGAGCTCGAAAGCGTTGGATTGACGAACGATTTGCAGGTCGACTTTCTCTCGCCCTCACTTTTCAGTTTGCATAACGAAGGAAGTGGACTGGAGAATCTGACGAGTCTGCCCAATCTACTACGAGATATGACCCTGCACGATCAACAACATTGGTTGAATTTGATTATGGAAGCTGCCGGAGTTAACGACGAAAGTGAAAAGTTAGAGAAGGTGAGTGCACGGTCAGTGGGTTTGCTCAACTTTGCGTTTAAGGACGTCAAAGAAGTGCAAAAGTCGAAACAACGACGAATAACCACACCGGGAGACATGATCGATGACGACGGAGTCCCGATTTATTTTACAAAAGAAAACGCAACAAAAATTGGTGGGAGTTTCGAAGAGCGAAAAATCAAAACTTTTGAAATCTTGCACAAATCCTATACGAAAGAACAGGTAAGCTGATGTCTATTGATTGATTGTTCGGCTATTTAGCTTCGTGAAATGAACACTACTGGCTATGCAATGCTACGGAAAGATCAGATGGATTTGCTTTATGGTAAACGTGAGTTTCCATCTTTGTCACTGGTCCATTCGGTTCTTAAGATTCACCCTACAACAACACCGACAAATTGAAATCGTTCAAGAAAATGAGCGAAGAACAAATGCACGACTACGTGGAGAAGGACATTCATTCTTTGTCTGAAATCGACAAGTTCAACATCCGACAAAAAGATATCGTTTTGAGTCCGGTGAGTTTACGGTTCATTGCTTGTGTCTATCTTTAAGTTTAGATCGCTTTCACGTGGTTAGTTTTGGTTCCAGGTTTGGCATCACAGCCGTTGATTTTGAGTCCCGGTAGGTTACGACCATTTGTTTAGTTAATGCATTTCGTTTAGTCATTTTCTCACCGGTATGTCATGAGTTGGTTAGTGTTTGAAATTTCGTTTAGTTGGTTCTCAGCCCTTCTGTTTTTGGGGCCGTCGTTCTTTCGCCTTGGATGTTCGTGCCCTTAGGTGAGTTCGAAATCATAGAGTTTGATCGACTTTGTCTTTTAAGTTTTGGCTCCTCGGTTTGTTTTCATTCAACAGTTCGATTCAACTTCTCTTGCAGTGTTCTCGGTGCCTTGATTCTATCGCCCTTCATTCTCTCTCCGGTCATCTTAACTCCGGCAGGTTGAAATACGATGAAGTCAATCTGTTGATTTTTAGCTTGTTTTGCATCCTGGAGTTTTGAGTCCTGGAGTCTTGAATCCCCTCATTTTGTCGCCGTTGGTTTTGGTTCCGCTGATTTTATCACCACAAGTCTTCACGCCAAGTAAGTTCAGTTGGAAGGCGGTTAATCAACGGTTTCAGTTATCTTGTCGCCGCTTGTTCTCAGTCCCGTAGGTTTCGAGTTAATAGTTATACTAAACGTTTCGTTAAAAAGTTCATCCTTAATCCAGTCGTCGGAAGTCCATTGGTTAGTCTTTGGCGTTGTAATGGACATGAAATTTATTTTCAGATTCTGTCGCCTTTTGTGTTGAGCCCAATTATCGGCAGTCCTAATGCGTTAGGTGCACTGATATTGAGTCCGTATGCTCTCAGGTTTGACCGTAGTTAACGAATGAATTAATCTACCGCCTTGCAGTCCGGTGTTGTTCTCACCACTTATTGGTAGGTTTCAAGTTGGGGGAGTTTTACAATGACCGCTTTTCAGCTTTTGCTGCAATCCTCTCACCGTCGTGGTTATCGTAATGAAACTAATAAATTTTGCCTAATATTATTTTAATAAAAGTTTATTTCATGGCTTCGGCCGGTGCATCCGGCGATTGTGGTTTTGATTCCGATGTAATTATGACCTGGATTAGCGGCGTTTCCTGGTTTTTGTTGCTTTGTGATTCTCTATCATTGATCTAAAAAAAATTGAAATTAAAGGATTGAGAAATGAACTCACATTCAGTTTGATGGGCAACGCACAGCAAAGAGCCCAAAGAATGACAAAGATTACAAGAGCGACGCTAAATTTGATTAGTTCGGATGTTGAGATAGAACTTACATTCCGCTAGTAACCGATCCCAAGAGCTCGCTTTCTTCTCGGGACATTGAAATGTATCAATCAAGTGGTTGATATGAAACCAGTGTCTGTTAATGTTGAGAAGAAAATGAGTGATTTCAAGATGCAAGTTTGCTCCCTAACTGTGACTCACTTGAACGACTAGGAAGTTATAATTGGCTGCTCCTTTGACTTCAAGCTTGTAATCATCGCATGTTTTGACACAGATCGTAAGATCGGAAGCCCATGAACATCCTAAAATGTATCCTTTTGATTTCTTCACTAGTTAATCTATCGGTTTGATAGCTTTAAATAGAAAGCAATACGGAGAGTAACTGACGACTGGCGGTCAATTGCTTTTGCCGAATTCAGTTCTTTTAAACCTAATTGAAGGTTTCATTAGTTAGAAATCGATAGAAAGAGAGATTCGGGAATAAAGATGGAAATTGAGTTACCGAAGTTATTTGGTTTGTGAGTTTATCATCTTCTTGCGGAGACTTTGGCACAAGATCAACGGAATCTGTTGATAAACGCAGCTAATGACTCGAGAGCTAATTTACGGATTGATCAGAAAACTAATGAGTTGAAGTTTTCTTTTTGTTCTCAGAGCTTTCGAGTTGATCGCCGGAACGTCTATTTTTGGTCGCGAATTTCGCAATCTGCTTTCGAAACTCCCGAGCGAAAGAGCCGACGGGGCGGAGATATTTCGAAACTTTCGGGGTGCAGCGGCCGCTTAAAAGCCTGTGGTTTCTGAGCTGGAACTTCAGATTTCATCACGATGCCTTTAGCCGTCGATCTTCTGCACTCCGATGGGGAATCGGAGCGTCGATGTCACAAACAAAAACGTTTGGTCCCGACTCCGAATAGTTTTTTCATGGACGTTAAATGTCCGAGTTGCTTCACGATTTCAACGTTGTTCTCCCACGCCCAAACGGTTGTTCGTTGCCGTGGATGTTTCGGAGGTTAGTTAACGATCATGTTGAGTTTGATTTTCGTGTTTGCAGCTTTGAATCAGCCCACTGGTCAGTTTGAACGAAAGAAAAGAACTCAAGAGTTTTCAGGTGGCAAAACACGTCTCGTCGATGGTTGTTCTTTTCGACGGAAACCCAACTGAACGTTTCGAGTTGTTTGTACGATAGTTGTCTGTAGAATAAACGGAACTTGAGTTTAATGTGATGTAGATGGACAATAGATTTTACACTTGCATAAAAACAAGTTTGCATTAAAATTTGCATATTGTCGACTTCCGGTTGAGATTTTCGAAGTTTCGTCACTTGGCCTTGTGTCGCTAGCTCCGTCCAGTTTCTTCTGACCCACGTACTGACTTTTGCTCATTATGATTATAGAACTGGATTATTTGATCCTTTTCTTTATACTCACTTCTGTTGTTGTTGCTGACTCTTGTTTTACGGCTGGTGGAAGTGACACCACGTGAGTTTGTGAATCGTTTGTTTCTACTCGGCTTTCAGGGTCCTTGATCCAACTTGCGCCGGTGGCTCTGTCATTTTGGCTGTCGAGAAGGACAAGCCGTTGGTTGTCAACTTCAAGGAAGAACAAAGAACTGGAGGTCAAACGCAAATGTGAGTTCAAAGGCGCAAACTGAACTGAACGTTTTTGCATTTTCAGTTTGAACTTTCTTTTTGGTGGCTGTTTGGTGAACGCGACGTACCAACCCGTTGTATCTCCTCCAACTTTCTTGATTAGTCGGTATTTGATTCGTACTCTTAATTACTGTTTTAGACGAAAAAACTCTCGATCTTCCCACTACGTTTACCGTTCAATCCGACAAAATTACTGCGAAAGGAGCAAACAAGGCGGTCGATGTTTCGTGTCTGGCACAGATTGAACCCGCTGGCGATGATTCTGGACGTTCGAAGATCGTTGTGAACTACTCGGCAACTGACCCTCCGCATGCGAAGGGCTTCAGTGTCGTTTACGTGGGTTTCTTTTCAGGAATCAATCATTCCGTTTGTTTGTTTCAGAACGCACCGATCTTTGTGCCGAAGGAAACGGAGCCGTGGTACGAATCTACTTGGTTTATGATCTGCTATTGTGTGGTGTATGTGAAAAAAGTCGAAGCTCAAACATTTGTGACTTTTAGTGGAGGGGTTCTCGCACTTGCCTTATTGGTGGGCATTGTTTGCTTGCTCTATCAATGCATCAACCTTCGTCAAAAACGCAAAGCAAAGGAATTGAACGTCGTGGCGGGTCAAGATGCTGCTCCTGAAGTTGTGTCACCGCATACTCCAGCGGGCCAAAACAATACACTAGGAGTTCAAGTCGTCGCAGATAAAAAAACGGACGGACGCGCCTTGGCAAAATCAGTTACTGCCCAGGACAGTTTTTTAAAGCCCCGCCAAATTACTATGGACGAGAAAGCTGTAAGTGTTGGTCTGTAAGAAGGAGATCAATTAAAATTTCTAGCATTTTATTCATGACAACAATTTGAAGTGTGGTAAGGACGATTATCCTACCGTAAGTCCAAGAGCGGTTGCATTTTATTGCTGTTTAGATGGAGGGCATTCAAAGTGATTGGACTTCCAAGAACGAAGGAAAGGCCGAAACTGCAAAGGAAAAGATTTAGACACCAAACGAAAAAAAGATTGAGGTAAGAGCAGTTGAGTTTTCATTACTGGAGAAGCTTGCAGTTTTGCTTTCACTAATTTTTGCTTCTCTCCCCATTTTTTGCTGAATTTCTTTGTCCCATTTTTCCGATGCGAAGATTCGATAAACCTCCGTTTTGAGCTTGTGCTTTTGATTTACAGTCGGTGAAAATATGGTTTCAATACCCCGAGTTGAGGCCTGTGAACGCTGATAGTCGTCAAAAACGTGTGACAGCCATACGATGTCATATCACTGGTCGGTCCAGTTTCTTCATAACAAGACGCGTTGCCAACCGTGGCGTATTCTCCAAACTGATTCTGAAGAACTTTCAACACGCAACAAGTAATGAAAGGATTTTCTGTCGAACAATTAACGTGGCTATCAAATACGATTGATGACGATGCGTTGTGTCGTCTATACGATTCATCATCATAACAGCGAATAGCGCGGACATCACTTCCAAGTAGAAAGCACAAAGCAAACAGAATACCGATTGTCCTCAACATTTTCATCAAACTGCTCTTCAAGTTTCCATCCGAGAAGCGTATGGTGATTAAAATGCACATCTTCAGGTATACTCATTGATAATCAACCAACGTTTCGAAAAAACCGTTTCAATTAAAATGCAATTTCGTTTATTTTGGATAACAAAAACTCGGAAGATTACTTTGGCAATCATCGTTTGTTGCAGAATTCAGTGCTAAAAACACAATTAGAGTAACAGATAGGTCTCTGTTTGTCTTACTTGCAACGACAAGAAATTATGCTTCCTCCGATGTTATTGCAACCAAAATCAAATCGTGCTCTGCAACAACCATACCTCTCAATCATTCTCGTTCGTTGTAATATTTGAATAACCAGCGCAGCAGAAAGGATAAAAAGCTTCGAAGTCTGCGCAATCTTCTGTTGCAAGAAATACAATGATAGTAACTTCGCCATCCTTTATAGTACGTACACCAGAATAATAACCGAGAGTTCAGACAACTGGGAAACACAAAAATAAGAAGAAAAGAAAATTGCGAACAAAATGACGAGGATTCCCAACAGAATTAGAATTCATCACAAACGATAATGTGAGTTGTCTTCTGACTCGAAAATGCTGACAACTATGGTGACCATTTCAATGAAAAAGCAACCTAATCTAAGCGATCAATACACATAGTTCAACGCCACGACTATGAGCATAACATTAATTCAAGTAGAAATGTGATGATCGTTGAAGTCTGTGGATTGAAGTTCTTGTCTAAACTGCTCATCTCGACTATGAAAACCACTATGCAGCGTTGATTACACGGAATATAAATCAATGCTCCCAATGACTACGAAGAAAATCACGCTAAATCACAAATAAATAACGAAATAACGGTCATAAGTGGTTAACAAAAGCGAATTTAACATCCTACGAATAGCATCCACGTAACTTTGAATACTCAGACATACGACTACCAGACGTTGGTTAGCATGTTCTAAGCGTCAATCAACCTTCATTTTGAAACACAATTAAACTAATGAAGCAATTGGCTTATCAATAACATACAGTCATACAAGAACAAAATAAAAAATAAAAGCGTTTGTAAAGCCGCTGTGTGGAAAATAGTTTTTTCACGAGTAATAAACAAAATGTTCTGATGAAACGGTCATAAATTTGTGACCACGTTGATTAGGCGGAATAGACTATCTGGTTATTTTGAGCTGCAAAGATGACTATAAGAATACAGACTATTAAAACACTCATACTCGACTTATCTGCCTCTAAACAGCAAAAAGTATTGGGCTCGGCCGGGAATCGAACCCGGAGCCTCTCGCACCCAAAGCGAGAATCATGCCATTAGACCACCAAGCCGACAATCGAAATCGCAAATACGTCGAAGTAATCGCCGCGATAGGTCCACTTGCGCGCAATCTTCTCCTCGTGTGAGTGGACGGAGCGAGAGTATCCAAAGTAACGAGACATTTTGATATCTGAGAGACAAACTTCTACTTGGTCAGCAACATTCTCTGAGCAAAGTTAGCATTTTGCGGGCTCATCGTACAAACACTTTTGCTCTCATTCTTCGTTGTGTCAAGTTCTCAATCAGTTGCTTGTTTTGGGGCTTTCGAAATGTTTCGTCTTTTTGTCGCGGTTCTCCTCTTCGCTATCATTGACACGATCAAAGTAGTATTGTCATAGGATGTGAAAGAAAAGAAGGTGACAAGTACATAAATTAGTATGTGTGGACAACATTCAATTTGACTGACTGTTTGTTGTTTCAGTAAAAATTACATACTCGTAAAACCAGACACTACTTGTAAGAATTTTGTTACCATTTGCATCGTTTGTATTTGTCTAGTCTTGCCAGATCTGTTGCCGATGGCATTTACGGTTACATTGGATAGTCAGTTTTGTTCTTCGCCTTCTAATCTCGTTTCTATTGCAAAAAGAAGCGCAAGGAAGCCGGTGGTGACGCGAAGTCGAATGAAGAGACCGCGGAGATGTGCAGTACAATCGAAATGATCGTTGGAGTCACATTCGTATCGTTGATTTCGATTAAGTGAAATTAACTTGAGGTGCTTTAAACGACTCTTATATACAGGAACTGGTTAAGTGGAAATTGTGATTACCAAAAAACACGTGATTATTACTACCGTGCTGTCTCGGTCCAATGCAAATGTCATTCCCAGTCATCTTTAGTGGTTTATTGAGATTAACATAGAAACTGAGAGCTCTGAAGAATGCCCATTTCCGCAATTATAAAAACGATCAAACAGCATAAACTTGAGAGCAAAAAACAAAAAGCTCAAATCTGAATGCAGGCACTAAAATTAATGTGATACGACTGTCTCAAGAAATAAGCGTGTCATTCATAGTTTTTATTCAAATCAAATCATTAAGTCCTCATCGGGATCACTATCGTCCAAGTCGTCCCCTTGATCGGGTGTGTAAATGATTTGACCGCCGGCACGAATCTTCTTTCCAGCTCCGATGTTCAATGAGACCAAACCTAAAGGCAAAGTTGATTGCAATGGAATTCTGAAGTTACCTTCTTCATTTTGCGCGTGAGTAAACGGCAACTTTGTTGAACGTTTCGCTTTCTGTTCCTCGGCACTCAAATTGAGTCCCATGTCGAAGGTTGTCTTTGGTAATGAGTCTTGAGGTCCGTTGGCTTGTGTCTCTTCAATTTGGAATTTGGGCAGTTGATAAGCTTGAGCGTGAATGCACAGAGTGGTCGGATCGATTGTAAACTCTTCGGTCTGCAACTCTTGTGTTGGATCAAAACTCGAAAGAAAACAAACCGTTTGACCGTAAGCTCCGTCTTTCTTTTCGGTTTTGGTTTCGCAAATCGTCTTTCCATTCTTAACGCGTAATCGAAGAACATTGGAACAAACGTAATGCAAACGAGCGACCTTTTCAGATAAATCGAAACGTTCAAACAGTCGAGTTATCACCGGGCAGAAAGCTGTAAATCTGCATCGATAATCAAGTTCAAGTTAAGCTTACTGGACAACTGATGCAAAATTCGAGCAGTTTTGTCGAGGCCCAAAAACTGGACAAGAACATCCGAATTGCTCACAAAAATCACTTGTTTCATGTTTTTAATCTCCGGCTCAACAATCTCAACCAATCGATCCAACGCGTCGATCTGAACGCTCAGAATCCGAACGCCGTCGATTCTAAACCATTGACTTATCTCAAACTTGGCAGCCAAACTCACGATGCTCGTTGGAACCATCGCTGTAATTCCCGCGTATCCGCAAAAGTTCCGACCACTAGAAATGAAAACTGTTGACTTTGAAGACGTTTCAACGTCGCTAACACCACTGGAGTTCCGTTGAGTCCGACGGTCGGTTCTTGGACCAAAGTCACGCCTCGCAACGGCAAATTTTCCATCAAAACCAAGCAGGTTAGTCTTGGATTTGTTTCATAGCAAAGTAATCACTCGCATTGAACACAATCAGTCCCACTACTCGATCGATAAATAAGAGTTTATTTCAAATTTACAAACAAAGAAAATTCAAAAATTTCAGCTCATAGTAACCATTTGCTCCAATTCATCCGTGGGTTTGATCACGGCATCCCAATCGACGGGATTGCGGAAAACAGCGTCTTCCAACCACTTCTCGTAGTTGCGTCGGAAGTGAACCGAAAACTCGGGAGTTTCGGAGAGCAACGAAGTTGCCGAATTGTCCACAGGCTCAAACTCCGACAAATCCAATTCGTCATCGTATTCCTGTTCCTGCTCCTCTTCTTGTTCCGACTGTTCATTCTCGTTCTCTTCGGCGAACTGCGATCCGTTCGACATCTTATCTTTTGGATCGTTTACTGAAACAATCGTTTAGTTCAGTTGCCAGTCGAGTACTCACTCAACGTCAGTTCGGGATACAAATCACCGTAACGGCGTGAGTTGAATCGTTCGATTGCACTTTTTAGATCGCGCTCCTCCATCTGGAAGTCCCACGATTTGCATCGGGTCTCGTTGGCGAAGGCCCAATCGTCGTTGAGACGATGACGCACTTTCATGTAAATGGACGAGATCACGTCCATATTCGTTCTCCGCCATTGCCGACCCAAATAACGAGCTTGCATTTTCAGCAGCTTCAACGCGTAGAATTGAAAGATGCCCTGAAAAGGTCGAAATGAATTGATCAACTCAGTCAACGTCACCAATCGAATTTTCAAACATCGTTTCAGAATCGGCGCCGACTTGAACACCACCAACATCATTGTCCGCGAGTGTTTGTTCTTCGTGAGTTTATTTAGAATTCGCAGCAAATTCACAGACGAGAAGACGTTCCGCCACAGGAAATACGATTGATTGTGCGCCTCTTCGGCGATGTTCTCTGCACTTAGAATCGGCCATTGTCCTGCAAAACACTTCAAATTGTTCTGGTGCGGATTCTTAACTTACGTTCATGAGTTGCAAACCAAACCACAGCTTTGGGATAACAGAGTGGAGCCAACTCATTTTTGGACTGAAAGTATTTAGCCATATTCTGATCCAGAAACTTCAAAATCAACGGCAAACAATTCGTCAAGACCAACTGTTGAGCCAAGTTCTCGAACTGATAGATGTGAGTTAGACGAAACAATTTCAACAAGTTGATCAACACGGCGGTTGTTGCTTTCACGATGATTTCTTTGTGTCTGTTGATGTCGATGGCCAAACGAACGGCCTCTTCCAAAACGTTGTGTGTCGAAGAACAAACATCCAAATTCAACGAACTCGAAAGCATATCCGCCGCATCCGAGTGCTTACTCAATACATCCGATAGAATGATTGCCGATTCCATTTTGGCTTTTGGAGCGGGAATGGCGGCCAACAAAACTTTCAGGAAACAAATCGAATCGGTTGGCAAAGTCGGAACCATGTGCACGTAGAGATTCTCGGCCGGAGACTCCGTCACTTGTTCCCGATGCGAAAAAGGAAACTTGTTGAGAAGTCGTTCGCGTTCAATCTAAACATCGCAAACCAATCGAGAAGAAAAGCATTGACTTACCTCCAAGTCGCCGGTAGATGTGTAAAGATGTCGGCGAAGAGCGTTGACGGATTGCAAAACAGGAGGCGGAAACCCAAAAAGACTTTTGCCATCACCCGGCAGTTTGTAACCGTAGAACTTTAGACGTTCATTTTCGATGAACTGTTCAATCTCCGACTCGCGAACTTTTGACGTCCACGGCAGCGACGATGGAATGGGAGAATGAGCCAATGGAGTTGACGGATCGTCTTCTTCCTCTTTAATCGGATGTTCTTCAGCAGCTGCTGCACCGTCTGGAAGATCGCCCTGTGGTTGCGAATCGTTCAAAACCAACGACGAGGCTTCTTCGTCATCCAACGGCTCATCATCGATGTCCAATGGCAATGGCGGTGGAAGCGGTGCAACCGACGAAGAATCATCGCCGGAAAGAGCCGTCAACGCTTGTTGTCGATTGAAAGCACCGCGATTCGCATTCAGACGTCCACGCGAATTTTCAGCGCCTCCGAAACGTCGTGTTTTACGAGTAGACGGTTCGGCAGCAGCTTCCGAAGCGGTGGAAAAGTTGGTGGCACGCATTTTGGCTGCAGTCTGAAAACACGACGACTGTAAACCACGAGAGTAAAATCTAACTTACGGTGACAGTGTCTTCGATGGGCGGCAACCCAGCGGTTTGACGTTTCTTCGCTTTCTCTTCTTTCATTTGCTGCCTGAAGCCAAAGAAACTGTTTGCTCACTTATCGATTTAAACTCACATGTCACCACAAGACGCCAACATCACTTTCCAAATTAACAACATCACTTTCTTAATTGGAATACGAGTACACGAGCCGCGAATGAATGGTGGGACCAAATCGAAAAGGAACGAAAGAAGCGGTTTGTCGATGCACTCAATCGGTTCACCTGCAATTCGACGATCATTTCACGCAAACTCAAGAATGTAACTCACGTAACTCGCGAATGAATTGCTGTTGAAGTTGTTCGAGACGTGAAGCCGAGTAGTCGGAGACGTGAGTGCACTTGGCCAATACTTCGGAACGTCGAATTGACTCAACCATGTGATACAAACACGACAAAACGGCTCGAATCATCTCGTTCTCGGCCATCGTTGCCGTTTTCTTCGGTCTTTCAGCGCCATCAGTCGACGACAATGATCGAGTGTTCGAGTGCGTGGAAAGCGCCGATGGATTGCGATCATTGCCGTAAATTTGATCCAAATAAGCTTGTCGCTCTTCCGTCGCGTCGTTAGCTTCCAGAAGCAGAACTTCGCAAAGCGTCTGAAGCTCCAAAACATCTTTCAAACCTATCGACTTCACTTACCCTGAAAACTCCAGCTTCGTAGGCCAAATACGCGTTGCAGGCCGCTTGCAGAAGACAAAAGTTTTCCAAAAAATCACCATTAGATCGCAGATTTCGTCGAGCCTCGTCCATACAGTCCGTTACGACCTCGGAATGCGGTGATTCCAAATCCAAATAAGCGCCCTAAACTTCGATAGTCACCTCTCAAAAGTAGAAGCCACTAACCTGCAGAATGTACAGGAGAGTTCGGGCCGCTTCCAATCGATCGTGAGCAGATGACATCTCCAGGTATTGAATGATGTCGGCCAGAACCGCTTGTTTCTCCGCCTTCGCTAACCCAATCCAAACGGTAGACATCTTCTTCTGCTGCAGAAACTGCTGATACGAATCGCCGTTGGCAGTCCACTCGTTCAGTTCGGCGTAAGAATACAACTCGGCCAATTCGGAAGCGAACGTGTCGCAGTCCGCGTACTTGAAGTTAATGTCGCCCATTTCGTTTCGAAACGACTAAAAAGCAAATCAAAACAAAAAACAAGAACTTACTCCCGCTTCAAAGGACAAGTTTGTTAAGTTCGAGGATAACTGCCGCAGTTTGGGCAAATGAGCGGATCGTCGTTGAGCCAATGAGCTTTCGCAAAGCTGGAAAACATAATTGAAAGCACGAATCCGATCACCGAACCTCCGACTCTTCTTGCGGAGCAAACGAACTGATTCCCAAATTCGGCCGTTGAAGTTGCCGAGTCACCGGTTGGTGTGTGTTTTCGGTTTCGCTCAGCGAAAGGGCCGTTGGCTCACTGCTCAACTGCACGTCCACCTTCGAGATCGGCGCCTCGTTTCCATAGACTGCAAACAAATTTAATCAGCAAAACGATCTTTGAAGCCCAGTAGAAATGAAGGGGACAAGGTTGCTTTTTGTTTCTAAACGTCCGAGTTGGCTTTTCACAAGTGGCCAACCAATAATTAGTTCCTTCACAAGCCACTAATCATCGTAAAAAGTCGAAACGAAGACAACTTTTCCATTACAACAGATACCCCGCGCAATTATCGTTCGATGGAGAAACTCACTGTTATTCGCAAATTGCGGTCGAACTTGCCGTTGTTCCATGTAGACTCGACGTTTACGCCAAATAACCTCCGACCATCCTTCGACATCCGGTGCTGCTATCGAGCGTTGCGACGTAACGCCAAAGAACGAAAACTTTCCCGGTCGAGAGTTCGTTCGTTGGTTTTGAAGCTCAAAGAAACAACGAAGAGGTTTTAGAATCAACTGAATTTATTTGGACACAAAAAAGCTACAGACGCACACGGAACCTAAACGACACGAGAAGACCTCTCTACCAGTGATAGACGTTCTTCTTGATCTCCCAATAGCGATGCTGTTTGACGAACCAGTTGAGGAACGAGAAGGCGAAAATGAAACGAAAGATGGTCTTCACGACCGGCGCGTACACAGGTCCCGAATAAAATTTGTTGTGAACACGCCAAATCTGACGCATAAACTCGTTGTAGAAGGCGCCGATCGTCTTTTCGCGACGTCCGATCCACGCCGGCAACTCGGCCACTTTCACGTTCATCAATTTGGTGTCCGCTGAAAACGGAGGACGTTCAGAAAAAGAACAGGACAACTCACGTTTTCCGTAATAGCGCCAATGACAATACGGACCGTGGACCTTTGGATTCCAGCGCTTGTCAAAGAGTCCGATTTCGGTACGATGAATGACGCGATTGTAGAAGTAGACGCCCAGACGTTCGAAGGCGCGCGAAATCGGCGTGAAGATCAAATCCGGAACCCATGGCGTCAATTTGGTGCCTGGAAAAACGAGGACGTCGACGTGAATCCGCAAAAAACTTACCTGGTGGCGGCGGACGAAACATTTTCGCTTTTTGGACGTTTAACTTTAACAGAAATCACGGGAAACCAAAACGTCGCGACAGCGAAAAGCGAGAGCCCCGAGCGCGACGCAGCGAAAAGCGTGTACGTGCAAGTGAGTGCCGGGAATTCGAACGCCAATTTCGCGTCCATTTTCTCTTCGTTTTTTCGTTTCTTTGCGTTTAATGGACGAAAAATTTGGCCAAATTCTCCGCGCGAATTTTCTTGCGCATCACGTCGACGTGCGTCTCGAGTGGCTCGTTGCGGCCGTCGACTTTTGCCGTCAAAAACAAGTGAGTTGAAGCGAAAGCCATCGGGACTTGTGATTCGAATGCTTTCAGATTTCGGACGATCAGATCGCAGCTCACGTCTTCTACGAATGGTTGAATTCCGATCTCCGACTCACGACCCTCAGCTTCTTCCAACCGTCGGATCACGTTCTGACTCAGCGGATTGTTCTTCAGGTACGGAAATTCAACGTTTCCCATCAGTTCGCTTCAGGTGCTTTCGATTGTCGACATCTCACGACCATCACGGCAACCGTCTCAGAACGGCGATTTGGACGTGCAGACAAGTCATGAGACAGTGTCTACCGAGGAACTTCAACTGCCCCATAATCGTATGTTCAAAATGAGGTTGACGGACGAGAAGAACAAAATCTGGGCCATTGAGCACCGGCCAATCCCCGGCATGTCGGCCGTTCGGCCGGGATGCAAAGTAAGTGAGATGTTCTGTCGTTTGACTTTGGTCTTTAGCTTTTGATTCGCTCGAACGTTCGTGTTCACAAAAAAACTTTGCTGATGACCGAACAGAACATTCAAATTCTTGGCGGTTCAGTTAGGGAAATTGCTGTGTCTGAAGCTGAAACAGAATCTAGACCTGCTGTGAAGCAGAAAGCTCAAGCTAAAGAAGTATTACACACCCAACAGCCAACTTCCTCACGTCTCGACCCGGCAGTTTGCTTTTCAGCAGCAATGAAGCAACGAAAACCGAAAGCTCGTACGACGGTGAGATTTTTTCAAAAGGAATGTTTTTGATTCGAATCTTAGGAAACACAAATGGTGACCGTGGAACCGAAACGTCCACTTACCACGGCCACTCAGCCGCTATTAACTGAATACTATCCGGCTGCATCGCAGATACGAAACAAAGAAAATGAGCGTCCGGAAGTGATCAAAAAGTTCAAGCAACTGAAAATGATGAGCATCAAGAAGGCGCTAAACTTTGTTAAGCATCGTATCAACAAGTACACATTTACAATCGTTGTAAGTTTTTGATTTCTATTATTTATAAATTGGGGGATCTTAGCTGTAGAAAATTCAAGACTAAGAGTAGGAGTCCTTTTAGTTGCTTCCAAATCCAAAGTCTCCCGATCCTTGAGCTTCAATTATTCGGGTAGGTTTAATTGAAGACTTCAAAATGGTTTGATTGGGTGTTGGTGACTTTTTTGCTGTTGTTTAAGTGTTCAGTTAAGTTGCTGGGCTTTTAAGTTTAAGCTCCGTTTATTCTCTTCTTTAGTAGAACATCAATCCACTAGCAGCCACTAATCAACCGCCAACTTTCAGGGACGTGTGAAGAGCATTTTGGAGAAATTGCACATCACGGACGATCAATGGACACTTCGGATTTTGTTGGCCGACGAGTCCGGCGACGAACTTGATTGCCGATTCGATGCGAAGTTCTTAGACGAAATGGTCGGAATTACGGCCAAGGAAGCTTTGGTAAACTTCAAAAGTGAATGACGTCTTTCAAGCGCGGTTGCAGGAGATCAAACAAAGCAAAAACAGAATACGCCAAATCGAAGGTCAAGAGAAGTTGCGAATGGTGGACGCGAATCTTCGACGATCGGATTTGGTCTTCGACGTTGAATTCCACTCCCAACTAACGCCGGTCATTAGGCGCATGGAAACGTTAGCAGATCGACTTTTGAGTTCCGATGAAGACGAATAATTTCCCATTTTCAATCAATTTATTAAGATAATAAATAAGTGAATTTTCTCAGTTTTTGCGGCCCTGTAACGTCCGCACAACATCGGCCAGAACGGGTCGAATTTCGGCCGTTTGAACGCGTTGAACTTCGACATTCAGTTGGTTCACTTGTCGTTCTTCGAAGCGACGAAACTGTTCGGACAACTTCATCTCTTGCATCGCCGCCAACGCCTTGCGACTCCCCTCTTTGTTGCCGTAGTTCTCCGTAAACTGTCGAGCCAACTTCTCGTCAACCTTCCGCTCTCTGATCATCTGCATCGCCGCACACGAAAACCACGTGCACTTGCCGTCGGCCAAATCTGTAGAGTTTTTGCCCGTGACTGTCGAGTCGCCAAAACAGTCCAGAAAGTCGTCCTACAAAACATAGAAGATTGATCAATGCAGATGGAAACTGACTTGTGCTTGGAAAAGATACCCAATTCGATGGGTGAGCTCCGTCAACGTTTCGTAACCCAAACGATCGGCCAAATGGAAACCGATGCGAATCGGAAGTGTGTAGGAATAGTGAGCGGTTTTGTGGCTAACCAACTGTTCATAACGTTCCCAATTGCAGTCCTCGATTCCCGCGGTTCGACAATCCAAATTCTGACCGGTCACCGTGATCATTTTGGTCTGAAACAACGACCATCAGTTTTAGCTGTCAAGGAATCAAATAAGCTCCATATGATTACTTACATCGTGGATTTCTTCGAGAACTTTGTGTTGTTTCGGATGCCCGCACATTTCGCTGCGAATCACTTCGAAGGCCGCCAAATCCAACTGAAGACCGTGATTGATGGCCTGCAGTCCCACGCCCGGCTGAACGCTCTAATTAGATCGTGTGTGTTGAGCGAAAACCAACCATCTTGTACCAACAAGCTTTTCCGCGTCGCATCTCACTGCCGTCCATCACGTCATCGAGGACAAGGAAAAAGGATTGCAACTGGAAAGCGCGAATCAACGTCGTGCGTCTCGCAACTTACGAACTCCAATGACGTCGCGATTTTGGCCGCCGACTGCAAGTCGCAATCGGAAGCGTTCGGACGCAACGCACGAAACGTGTCCACGGCCAAAACAGAACGCGCGAACTTGCCGTTCCCCATGCAATGGTCCAAAAGACGCTCCAAATGCGCGCTTTCTTTTTCGCGCTCACGCCCGCGCAAATTTCGACAAAAACGTCCACCGATGTTGCGAGCCAGCGGTCCAAAAATCGATTGAATGAGCGCACGACTGGACATCTGAAAAAGTCGAGTGGTCACTTGAAGTCAAGTGGGTCGGTAATTGTTGTTAAGGAGAGGAATTAGCTGCGATGGGTAGTTGGTGTTCAGTCCGATCAACACATTACCGAGCGATTTCATTTTCCAATCAAAAGTCAACTGGAAATGAACGGTCAAAGAAAGTCGCCGTATTCGACGTTGACTCGAATTCTTCAACAACGGTAATCCGCCAGAAGCTCCCAAACTTAAATGGAGAATCTTTTAGACAAAAAGTCAGATTCCAACAGTTCGCCTCCGTTTTGCTGCCGATTGCATTTTGCGCGTTTCTGATTGTGATATGCGTGGTCGCCACATTGGCGATTTTGACCGACGGATTCACGTTGTGCGCCGAGAAGCAAAATGATTCGTGGACAACGGACGTTTGTGTGTCCGATGAGTGTATTCGGAAGGCGTTTTATCTCGTTGATCGTTTGGATCGAAGTGTTGATTTCTGCGAGGACTTTCAACGTTTTGCGTGCGGCAAATTCAAAGCCCATCGACGAGCCGACACCTTCGCTGAGCAACTCAAAGGTAAGTGATAACAAAGGAGATGACGTGGTTGTTGTAGACCAACTGGAACAACGTCCTCGGCATGCATCCTCCATTCTCTTCGACTTCTACGACTCTTGTATCGACGTTGATCAGCAGGTTCGTTTTGAAGCGTATTCTAGAGGCTTCTTGCGCTTTCAGGGTATTCAACCGTTTCATCTGTTTGTCTCGAAGTTGGGCGGTTGGCCATTGCTTCAGAATGCGCAGTTCAACGTCGCAAACTTCGATTTTGCGGCCTTAGATCGACAACTCACGTTCTTTAGTATCCCAACACTTTTGGACGTCATGGACGCCGAGATTCGCGCTCCCGCGTTTCTCCTGTCGACGCATCGACGTCAAAAATTGGACGATTTTTTCGTACGCATTTTGGCCGAATTCGACGTGGACGAGAAGTTAGCGTCTGAGGCGGTGGAAGAGGCTCTCGACTGCGAATCCCAACTCATGAACGGACCCAAAGAAGTGGAGACGTTGCGGTTGAGCGAATTGACGCGACGTTACAATTCAATCGATTGGACAAAATTCTTCGATGGGGATCCGCAAATCCGCGTCGACTCGGCGCATTTGGATCGTCTTCTGATGCAAACGAACAAAAATGGAAGGTGAGCGAAAGGAGTTCGGAAGCCCACTCACGACGTCTTTTAGTGCGTTGGCAAACTACGTTTGGCTGAAGACCTTGTTCGCCGTGAGTCCCCACCTGCCGTCGAAGTTTCGAGTTCATCGAGATCGTTTGGACTCAAAATTCGAAGCGCGTTGGCGTTTGTGTGTCGACGACCTCGAAAACCTGTTGACAACGCCGTTAATCGAATTCGCTTTCCAACAAATTGAAAACTCGGATGTTCGCAGCGAAACGATCGGAACGGCAAAGAGACAAATCGCCGCACAGATTCGCAAATGGCAGTGGCTGGACGCAGCGACGCGACAGATTCTCCTTCAAAATCTTCACAATTTACGTGTGATCGTGAACGTGGAGGCCGAAATGCGTGGCTTCTTCCGGGATGTACGTTTGGATCGAGCTGCGTACTTCGACAACGTCCTCATGCTTAAGTCTCGACAAAGAAGCGCCGACGTCGATGGAAAAAAGCTGCTTTTGAGTAAAAACGCGATTTTGGATTTCGAGACGAAAAAAATCGGTGAGTCGAGAAAAGGTTTCGATTTGAGAGCTTTCAGTCTATGGTCCAACTGCCCTACGCACACTCATTGAAAAGCCGAAAGCTGTGCAGTTGATAGAGATCAGGAAGGCGCTCTTCGAGTTCCTTCTAAGTCCACGTATGTTTGTGCTCTTGACTATCAAATTCTATTGACTTCAGAGTCTAATAAGCAGTTTAAACCGGAGGTACAATCGATTCTCAACGCTAAGTTTTCCTGCTTCGCGCGCTCGCAAACGCAAATCTTCAACCTTTTGGCTTTGGAATCTGCCGAAGAAGTGAGTTTCCAATTGCTCGTCGATTGGACTTCTTTCAGCAATCGCACGAGAAGCTTCCCGGACTCTCCGACTTCAACACCGACCAACTTCTTTACGTGTTCTACGGAGCTGTAAGCAGTTACACGGAAACCAAAATAATTTGTTTTTAGAGCAATTGCGATGAGGAAACAAGGTAGAAACCAACCTGTCGAGTTAAGATCTGAAATTACAGTGTGAATCAAATTTTGAAGAATTTGGATCATTTCGCGGAAACGTTTCATTGTCCCGTCGGCAGTCCAATGAATCCACGTGACAAGTGCGCGACGTGAAAAGAAACAATCCGAACCAAAAGTGACGGTCAAAATGGAAACGAGCCGCAACAGAATAAAGTTTTTTATTTACTGTACAATTAGGAATGACTAGAGAGAAGAGACCCGTTAGTTAAAGTTGAATTCCATTTGATATTTGGAAAGAATCCAATAGACTCCAACGCCCAGAATCGCAACTCCCGCCGCCGCCAACGGCAAGTTTGTGCGTTGAATTGTGTTGGCGGGTGGGATTCGCTGCAGTTTTCCTTCCCGTTCGCATAGCTGTTCGTAGTCGCGTAGAAACTTCCCTGAAATCCACAATTGAATTCTCATGGTTTCGTTTGTCACCTTGAATCAACTGCGGTCGATAGTCGTTGAAGAGGCTTTGCGCTCGGGCCAGAACATAATCCAAATCGACGCTTTTCGGGACATGATTTAGCATGTGATGCAGAATAGGCATATCGCACTCGGCGCTCATCAGTTCGCCGCGTCGATGTTCGACCAACGCCGCCGAAACATAAATCGGCATCAGCGGATGTGAAGCCAAAAAAAGATCGAAACAACGGCATATCTAAGAACAAGCTCCAATACTCTTGAATCCAAACGTACATGTTCGTAGGAGTCTAGAGCATGCGAAAACCACGTCAATGGCCACGACAATGCGAAGAGGGTACCCAGCTCAGCGTTTCTCATGTGTCTCTCCAATTCGGGATCCGACTTCCACAGGATCACGTACAGAAACCGCAGTTCTCGCAACGCAGATTCTTCCAACGACTTGGTTAAGTAGTTGCAGAAGGTGCCACGTTCTACTAGCAGTCGACCGACCTGTTTCGCTCTTTCCACGTCCATCGCTAACATCAACGTCAAACAAACGTCGTGAAAACCTGAAGACAAATAAAAATACAGAAGAAAGGACTCACCTTGGTAGTATCGGAAATTCCCGTTCAAGCTCAACAGCTCCACGATCATCGGAGTCAAGTCGGCTTGCAGCTGCAGACGTTCGGCTTCGTCGATGTTCGGCGGGAAGCGTGCCAACGTCCGATGCACATCCAACTCGACCTGATTCCACTCGACGTGCTTCTGGAGTTCTTCGAGAGAAGGCGACGAAGACTGAAAATTCTCAAGACTCAAAAACCTCTTTCGCAACTCACCGGCAACTCGGAACTCGTGTTCACGTCATCGGTGGAGAGCGACGAGCGTGCGGAATCGTAGATTTCACTTTCCGAGCCACAATTCGAATGCAAACGCGTCGGAATACTCAAATTCGACGTCCACGTCGATTTGGACCTCACGTCGAGATGGTCGGCCGCCGGCAGATTGGCGGCGAGAAGCGGCCAGATTTCACGGCGATAATCGTCACGCAACAAACCGCCGGATTTGGCGTATTTTTGATAACGCAAAAGCGCTTCGCCGCTTCGTGATCCTGAGTCGATCATTTCGGCGATCTTCTTCGCCTTCGTCTCCAACTGACGTTCTTTGGCAGTGGCAATATAGTCAACGGGCGGTTTCCGGGTTCCATTTCGAAAGTCCACGGAATTCAACATCTGGAAAAAGAGGAGGAAATCAAAAACATTCCAAACTTACTTGGATGTCTTCGCTCGAGTACGACGGCATGTGAACGTCCACGCTTTGCAAATTTTTTGGACGTTTTGGACCAAAAAAGGCAGACGCTCAATTTATGTGCACAAAGGGGAGCGTCCATCGATTTTTGGTTTGCGTGCGAGATTCCCAACCAACTTCTAGAGGTTACGGTTTCCCGCAAACGCTGTGGTCATTCTTACTTTTGCGAAGTCTTGGATTGTTGTTTGCGTGTGATCTGATCACTTTTTATGTTTATTGTCGTTAACAAAGAAAGTGAAAACGACGAGCTGGAAATCATTTTCGATCAAAAAGAAGCGCGGATTCCCGCTATTGATCGACACCTGCTTGCCAGTGCTTTTGTTGTTGTTGCGCGAAATCGCACAATTGGACCGCCCATTCCGACGCAAATGGCGAAAAGACTCACGATTACGCTCATGATTTATACAAGCCGATCAATCGCGCTCTCCGTCTCGACCGTCGCGAACGTCTTTTTTGTTCCAACTTTCAACGTCGACTTTCGGTTTTAGTTTCCGCGCATCCGCCAACTTCCACGGCAGATTTCTGTTGGTCTTCGCGTGAACATCCAAAACGAATTCCCGAAATCCATGGTGAAGACGGTGCGAGATTCCCGGAATCGTCGTTCAATCGGTTTTGACCAACGATTTTTGCTGTCTCTGAACGTTCGATTATCATTTTTCCAACGTGCGCGCAAATTTTGTTTTCGTCTCGTGATTTCTGACCGGAGACGTCGATCGATCATTTCGGCCAACTACGTGGTTTTTGAACGTGACTATGAAAACTCGAACGGGAGTTCAAAAATCGTTGGGGAAACGTTTGCGTTCCACTCGAAACGCGTGTTCCCTGCAAATCCGCCGCTTATGTGAAGGATCCGCGCTTTCTCGAAGATCAGTTGTTTTTGCTTGTCACAAACAATCAACGTCACCTTTGAACTGCGCACGTAAAAGTTCAGTGGGAGCTCCAAGCAGCGGGCTAATGAAGTGATTATTGAACGCGAGTGATTAGTCAGTTGCGGCCCGCAATCGCTTTCGCACTTTTCCCGTTCGAATTCGCTTTTTCAGATTCCCATGTCCGGAGCTCACCGGAAGCGATTGGACTCGTGGAGTGCGCAGCCCAAAGACATTCAGTTTTTGCAGTCAGAAAACATTCCGCTATGGAGGTTGGGTTTCGACTTCGGTTCATTGACTTCGATTTTTAGGAAAATCACGAGACGATATGCACGGCCCTTCACATCGCTTTACGCCTTTCGAGACGCCACCATCGGCTTTCTTCCCGTCATCGACTGGCTACCACGCTATTCAGTCAAACGTCAACTGTACGGTGATGCTATTGGTGGAATTATGTTCGCAAGTGAGTTTCTATCCAATCATTCTAAGTTGCCGTTCAGTTGCCAACATACCTCAGGCTCTCGCCTACTCACTTCTCGCCGGAATTCCTCCGATCAGTGGTTTGTATTCAATGTTGTTAGCTTCTGCTGTTTATCCACTTTTTTCAACTTTTCCTCACGGCGGTCCAGGTATTCAACTTTACGAGTGTAATTCTCATTCAGCTCTTCAGGTCCATTCTCGATTATTGAGTTGATGAGTGGAGCAACGGCCGAAGAAATAATGGAACTTTATCACTCTAATGCGACTACTCACAGTCCCGAATTACTACAACAAGTAACACCTTCAACAATCGTATCGACATTGACATTCACGATCGGTGTTATTTACATCATCTGCGGAATCATTAGAGTTCACTTTCTGGCCGAATACTTTTCGGAGCCACTAGTTAGCGGTTTCATTGTTGGTGGTGTATTTCACATTTTCATCGGGCAACTGGATGCAATCATGGGAGTTCAAAAAAAGAAGAATACGGGATTCGGTTATCTGCTTCGTGATCTTCGCGCTCTGTACGTTTTGGCACCGCAAACAAACCTGTGGACCTTGGGAGCTGCGGGCTGTGGTTTCTTGTTCCTTGTCTTCGGAAAGTTCATTTTGCATCCACAGATTGAACGATGTTTTCCGAATCGGAAGATCATCATACCGTACGAGTTGATTTTGGTTTGTCTTCATTGTTTTTTCGTTGACCGCGCGTGTTCAGGTGATTGCAGCAACTGCACTCTCCGATTTTCTCAAATTTGACACGAACTTTCAAATCAGAACCATCGGACCGATTCCTCGCGAACTGCCAACTCCCGCATTGCCCAAATTCTTTCTCATCGAACATCTCGTTTATGATGCTTTGGCGTTAGCCATCATTCAGGTAACTGACAATTGCAGTTTGGAGAACTTATAAGTTTTAGTCGGCAATGCATTTGTCCGTAGCGAAAGTGATGTCCATTCGTAAAGGTTATCACGTAAACGACAATCAGGAACTGTACGCTCTGGGCACCACACTACTGACTTCCGGCTTTTTTCCTGTCTTTCCAACGGCCACCAGTTTAACTGGACCAGCATTTATGGACGAGTGCGGAGTGACTAGTCAGGTTGAGAAGAATGAAAAGCTGCGTGATGCTCAGTTTTTGATTCCAGATCTCAAATGTGGTTGCTGGAATCGCGGTCTTGGCGGTGGTTGTTGCCATCGGTCCGCTCTTGCATTTCTTACCAATGGTGAGCTCTAAACACCTCATTTCATGTGCGGTTTAGTGTATCTTGGCGGTGATTGTAATTCTTCCGTTGCGGGTTTTGTTGCGCGGATTCTTGGATTTGCCGCGATTTTGGCGCCAATCCACGTGGGACTTCGTGAGTTTCGACTTCAACGCTCAACCAACTTTTGTAGTGCGTTTGGATTGTGACTTTCGTTGCAACGGTTAGCACGGACGTGATTGGCGGTTTGGGAATCGGAATTGCCTTTCAGTTGTTCACAATTGTTGCTCGAACTCAAGGGTAAGAGTTTTTGTTGGATTCGAAAAGAATCTAAAGATTTGAAGGTTACATTCAGTTTGTTGTTTTAGGCCACGATGGAACGCTCGATACACAAAATGTGCCGAATACATGGACGTGAGTTTGTTGCTGTTGATTCCAGAGACTAGTAGGCTTTGTAGGTCTGTGTCTTCCAGTTCGAAAGCATGTTACTGTTTACCAACGGAGAGCGTTTCAAGAAAGCAGTTCGACAGGTTTTCGGTCGTTGGAACTCCGAATCGCAGAACGTGAATTCAAGTTCCGCGATTGACCAATTACTTTGGAAATTTTCAGCGTTCCCGAATCTTTATTTTCGATTGCTCGTCCATTAGTGAAGTCGATTCCGTGGGAATGAAATGTTTCGCGCAAATTCTAAGTGAACTACGCAAAACCGACTGTTTAGTTTACTTCGTCAAACCCTGTGGTGAGTTCTTGTCGTCAAAATAAGTTCACGATTTGCAGATCAAATCGTTCGCAATCTCAAACACTCAGGAGCATTAGTCAAAGGTCGCTACATCTTTTCGTCCGTGAAAGAAGCCGTGGACGAGGCGATGACACCGCGAAAGTCGCTGAGTGTGATGCACTCTTCCAGTCACAACTATCGCACGTTAAACAACAACATTTCACTTAGTGGTCTTTGAGTCACAATAAAGTAACCTTTATTCATGGTTATCTTTTCTAATCGACAAAAACTGATCGGTCTTTTCAACATTAAAACCGTCGGCTCATCGCCGTTCAAAGGAATCAAAACTTAAATGACATAGTTTACTTGCACTTCACACAAACACAACAAAAAAGACATTGATTCAAACGGTAACTTCGATAGTGTCGCAAGTCTCCGCGGTCTCTTCACTCGACTCCACTTCACCACCGGCTTCGTTGCGACGTTTTCTGAAGCTCGAAACAATGAGAGAACTGTGCAATCAACTCACATCAAAAAGACAGCAGTTACACTGCCTGCGACAGAACTAGAAAAACAGATGCAGCAAATAACAATTATGAGAATAACTAAGCCAGTGTTACTGAAATGCCAAAAGTTAACCATCGTTATTGCTTCACTTACCTTCCGCCTTTTTTATCGTCATCATCGCCACCGCAAACAACAGTGCCGATCATGATTGCCAATAGAAGAGAATGGAAGAACACACGAGGCATTTCGAGGGCAAAAGAACGAGCAGCTGAGTGGAATTCGACACAACACAAAATGACGAAAAAAGTTTGTTACAACATTTTTCTGTTTGCTGAATTGCTAATTCCTAAATCTCTGAATTGCTAATTTCTGAACCTTTGAATTTGCATATTGAAAGGTCAGACGTTGTCTGGGAAAAGCTCCGAGCTGCTGCAGACTTGAATTCAACGAAAATCGTATCTTCGAAGTTTCAAATCTTGTTCAAATTCAGCAAGTGATCTCTAACAAGGAGTGCTTGTCATCGATCCCCGCTGTAATTTGACGTCGTTGGTATCAATCGACGCGTCTCGATGAGCTGAGCATTACTGTATAAGTTATTTTTGCTCAATCGTAGAACCGGCCAAGTTATTGGCCAAAAACCAAAAATAAAAAAATCGCTAAAATCGTACTATCGATCATGCTGATTATCGTGGTGAAGACCGTTTCTTTTTATCGCGCTTCATTCTGGAGATATTGGCCGTTTTATTTGGCCTCAAACTTTTTTGAGTTATGGTCCGGTCGTTTTCAATTGAAAATGTGAGCAGCGGTGGCCGAGTGGTTAGTGGCTAGCGACTCCAAGTGGGTCGTTTGTTCGACTCTCTCCGCGGTCGGTATTATCTTTTGTTTGGTTTTTACAAAACACGGTTTCTCTTCAAAAAACTCACAACAGAAATTCGTTTTAATCAAAAATTTCCTTTGAAAATCAAGGGCTCGAAACAAGGGAAAATCGGGTTTCACAGGGGGGAGTACGTGCAAAAATTTCAGAATTGAAAATTCACTTTTCATCAACAAAAAGTGAAGGAATTTGTTTAATTCTTTAAAAATTTTTGTTTTAGTATTTAATGTCACATTCCCGCGTTCGTCTTTCTCCTGAACGGTCGGTCCATACCACCGCCCCGTTCAAACGACGTGGAAGTCTCCGGGCCAAACCGTTGCTGGACCCCGGATGGCCTCCAGGCCAAATGCTAAACAGAGGCGGAGGCGGCAACGGCGTCAAGAAGAACTTCAAATCTGCACGTTCAACGCACGGTCCATCGCAACCGAAAACCGACTCGCCGCTCTCACTGAAGAACTACGTCACATCCGCTTCGATCTCATTGGCCTCAGCGAAACACATCGATCAGGCACATCGCGCACCGAACTCGACTTTAACCCGTCCTCTCCATTGATCTTCTACAACTCTGGGCGAACAGACAACCAAAGAACACACACGGGAGTCGGCTTCATTGTCACCTCGGGACTCGACCAACACACAAGCAGCGTGGAAAATGTTTCCGATCGAATCATGCAAATCACCTTTACGTTCCCGTCTGGTCAAACAATGCGAGTGACTCAAGTGTATGCTCCGTGTCAGGACGACGACTACGACCAATTTCTCGACCAATTGCACACCGCCGTCATCAGCAGTAACTACACCTATGACATTGTGATCGGGGACTTCAATGCACGAGTTGGCAACGACAATCCCGCACAACAACACATCGGCCCGTACTGCAGAGGAGCTCGAAATGTCCGAGGACAAGCGATGGCCAACTTTGCCGAAGCCGAGAACCTGTACGTGCTCAACTCGTTCTTCAAGAAACCCGACCACCGTCGATGGACTCACCGATCCCCGAACGGCTCAACGCTGGCAGAACTCGACTATGTCCTTGCTCGAAAACGAAAGAACATCAGCGACGTCCACGTACTCAGTCAATTCAACTCGGGCAGCGACCATCGTCTCCTACGCACAAGAATCCGCGTCACGAAGATAAAACGAGGCCCGCCACGTCCGCGTCAACTGCCACCAGACTACGACGAACTTGCACTTAAAACAAGCCTTCTCTGCGACCCAACAATCGTCAACTCAAACACCCAAGATCGGGGTCAGAAGCAATGGCGAACAATCCGAGCAGCCCTGAAGAACGCCGCTCAACGAGCCGAAGTAAGATGGAAGCTCCTGCCGCGCATCTCCGCTCAAACAACCGATCTCTTACGCCAAAGACGCGAATGCAAATTTGGACTCTCATCTCCGCACCTGCAACCAACAGCACGAGCTCTAATCACATATGCCGAGCTTTGCAAGCAAGCCCGACGGTCACTCCAAGCCGACCTTCACAACCACCAAATCCGAGTCCTCGAACGGGCACTGAAAACACGGCCGACTGAAACGCGGGCGAGTCGAGCTCGTCCACAAACGTCAAGTCATTACCCAACTCCGGCGAGCAGATGGAACGATTACGAACACCACGACAGAAACAGCAAACACAGCCGCAGCCTTCTACTCAGAACTCTACACGTCGATCGATGGCCCATTTCAATTCACGCACAACTCACCTCTCGTCCAACCAATCACAGGGCAAGAACTCCGCGCCGCCGCCTCTCGCATCCGCGGTAACACATCTGCAGAAACCGATGGCATTCGCTCAAAAGCCGCAAAATATGGAACGGACATCCTGGTGATAAACTCGCAACAGCAGTGAACAAAATGGTCGAAGAGAGCAATGTAGCACCCGACTTCGCTCATGCCTCCACGATACTCCTACACAAAAAAGGTGACCGGATGGACATCGCCAACTACCGACCAATCTCGCTTCTTCCAACTCTCTACAAGGTCGTCACCCGTGCTCTGACCCAAAGAGTTGAAGCCGCAGCTCGTCAACACCTTCCGGTCGAACAAGCAGGCTTCCGGCGCAACTACTCAACAACCGATCACATTCAAGCAATCAACCAGCTCATCGAGAAATCACACGAATACAGCACACCAATCTGCCTCATGTTCGTCGACTTCAAGAAAGCATTTGATTCAGTTGAGTTCCGAAGCATCTGGAGTGCGTTGGAGCGCTATGGAGTGGACACGGACACAATCGCCATCATCAAAGCACTCTACGCCGCCGGGACCGCTTCCATCACTATTGGCCGCTCAACCGCCGAGTTCCAAGTCCAGCGAGGTGTTCGCCAAGGAGACACACTTTCGCCACTCATCTTCGTCCTCTGCTTACAACTCGCAATCGATCAAGTCCAATGGCCAAATGACGGACTCGACATCAACGGCTGCCCACTTCGCTACCTCGCCTACGCCGACGACGTTGTCCTCATCGACCGGGACCCAATCGCTCTTCAACAAACAACGCAAGCTCTCGTGGACGCATGCGCAACCGTCGGGCTGCAAATCAACACAAAGAAAACCGAATGGATGGCAAGCAACCGAGGCAATCAGGCCCAAAGCACAGTGATCACAGTCAATGGGAGCACGATCAAAAGAACGAACGAATTCGTGTACCTGGGGCAACTCATCCAAATACCCCGCGACCATGGGCGAGAAATTGGGCGACGAATCGGTGCAGCATGGGGCAGCTTTGGTCGGGCACGAACGCTTCTCACCAACAAATCAACCTCCATCTCGATCAAACGACGCTACTTCCAAATGGTGATTCTCCCAACGCTCCTTTACGCATCCGAGACATGGGCCCTCACAAAGACGAACCTCATCCGCCTTCTCCGCACTCAAAGAGCGATGGAAAGGCGAATGCTCGGGTTTCGGTTGAGAGATGGGAAGTCGTCAGCATGGATTCGAAGCATCACGAAGCTCCCAGACGTTGTCGTTGCAGCGCGAAAACGCAAATGGCGGTTCGCCCAGAAAGTTCTCAACCGGAGCGACAATCGATGGACAGAGCGACTTACACAGTGGACACCAACAACTCAACGCCCACTCGGACGACCACGCACCCGGTGGGAAGACGACCTACGGAAGCACGTTGGCCAGCACTACGCCTCCGCTGACCGCCGATGGATCGAAGCCGCAAGAGACACAAGGCGATGGAGTCGAGCCGAACGGTCGTACACCCGGCCGCTGAAGTTCCGCCGACGACCGCATGCCGCCTCCGCCAACCTCACCGCGACGTTGAGTGGTTAACCCCACTCTTCATTCTTGTTCATCTGTCGCTGAGCGTGAATAAAACAAACAAACATTTAATGTCAAGTAAATTAAGTATATTTTTTAAAAAATAGCTACCAATGTACGTGGTAGTCGACAAAGAAATGGCGAAAACACAGATTCTGTTCGCAATAGCTGCAGATAAGAAGTGATGAAGATTCGCAGTTTTCGCGATCGCATGTCAAATTGCCGTTAAAACAGTATTGAACAGGGTGTTGAAATTGTTCCGTCGCTTCGCCGTCATCGTAGCCTGCTTGTCTCCACGAGTGTCGGCGGAAATCGTAAAATCGCGGAGCAGAAAACTGATTATGAGTTAGTGACATCAGTTTGATTGCGTTGTCGCGTTGATACATCATCGTTTCGGTGTTGAACAGAATCGCATGGTCGTGGATTTTGCGGACAAAATTCTTCCACATTCGGAAAAAGAAGACGTCTAGAGGCTGCGCCAAGTAGATGACGTGCTTCGGAATTATTCGAATGTTGATTTGTCAATCTCTTGGTCGAACGGAGTTGACCGCGTCTTCATTACGAAAGCCAACCCACGAATCCAAAATGAAGATTGCGTTGTTTGGCATGAACGGGAACGCGCATTCATCCAAGAACTTCTTCATTGTTTCTAGATTCATGATAGAACTTCGCCCCGAAGCCACGACCATGTTGCGGCAATCATTTTCTGGCTGCAAAAAGATGGTTAGGTCATAAGAAACGAGTGGACTTACCCGTTGCGCAAAGTGTCTGACGTTCGGACCGAAAACACCATTTGGCTCTTTCAATTGCATAAACAGTCGCCGGTGAAGTGTTTTGTCCATTGAGACCAACGGCACAACGGTAAAGGAATGGGTCATCGCACTGGTTGAACTTGTGCGTCCATACACTTGTCGTTGCCCACGATCGGCGAGTCCACGTCCCGAATAAAATTCCAACTGACATCCGCAGTGGTCGGCATTGAAGACAGAGCTCGCAGGAATACGAAGACGTTGAACTTCTTCCCGAATTTGGGCGACGAAATTTTGAGCGGTTGCCGAGTGCTGTTCTTCGGTGTTTTGCGACGCGCGAGTCACAAACTTTGTAATTTTCCTGTCTACGATTCCAAAACGTCGTTTGAAACGGTCGCACCACGAACGAGATGCTCTGAACGCAATTGGTTCCATCAACTCGTCGTTTGATTTCGCAGCAAAACGGCGCAAATCGTGCGATCGGATGACTTTATGATCGTTTTTAGCCTCCTGGTACTTTGCGTATGTCGCTGTTTCAATTTCGAGTAGAGCTCGTCTTCGCGTTTCTAATTCCGTTTCATTTCGCAACCATTGAGTTTTGAATCTGAAAGACTCATAAAATGAAGTAATTGCACATAACTTACATTTTGAAACGCCTCCAAGCCGTTTCGCTGTCGAGAAATCGATAGCGACGTTGAACAGCCGACTTGGATCGATAGCTTGCAACATTTGCAGGAACAGGGTGATTGCCCTCAACTTTGCAGTAGAAACGAACGGCTGCCTTCGTTTGATCGATTGTAATTTCACGACCGCCGATAGTGTAATGATGTACGAGCGGTTCAGAAACCTCTTCTTCATCGGATCCATCACGAAACTCCAAATCCACTGTCGCTCCACTATCTTCGTCATCCGAACCCGGCGAGCCCAAATACTCATTTTCTTCAACGTCCATTTCATCGGCGCCAGCGACTGTCTCGATCAAACTTGCAAGTCGGGAAGCAAGTCGACGTTCCATACGATTAGCATTGCTAGTCGATACATCAGATGGAGTTTCAAACTTCTCGACCAAAAGTCGAATCACCACATTTGCGTCGATCATTTTTGTCGAATGGGTCAAAAACGAAAGTTTCGATTTTGAAGCACGAAGGGCCGTAGTAACAACTCTCCGCCCGCCGAATTTTGTTGTGATCGTTGGCAGCCAGACGGTCATTTAATACTCAAGTGCCAATCGAGACAAATGAAAAAAGTAAACGCAAAAGTCTGGTTGGCTTACGCAACAACATCTCCTTCCTTTACACCGTCTGGTTCCCTTACTTACACTGCTTCTTAACCACTCGGCCACCGCTGCTCACATTTTCAATTGAAAACGACCGGACCATAACTCAAAAAAGTTTGAGGCCAAATAAAACGGCCAATATCTCCAGAATGAAGCGCGATAAAAAGAAACGGTCTTCACCACGATAATCAGCATGATCGATAGTACGATTTTAGCGATTTTTTTATTTTTGGTTTTTGGCCAATAACTTGGCCGGTTCTACGATTGAGCAAAAATAACTTATACAGTAATGCTCAGCTCATCGAGACGCGTCGATTGATACCAACGACGTCAAATTACAGCGGGGATCGATGACAAGCACTCCTTGTAAGAACTACTATCTCTTCTTATTTTTATCCAACAATTTAGCAATCAATCATTTTTGCTATTCTGTCCTTCAAACTTGTGTTCAAACACTCTGCAATCTCAGTTTTATTTCCGAAGCTTTAAAATACTTATTAGACGTTTGGATCATAGGTTCAAAGGTTTCTTGCTACGTAAATCTTTATCTAGGAGACATTTGGCAACGAAAACCGTTTTCCGTCATGCGCACATTCATTGGTCAGAAACTGCGTAGCTTTTGATGTTTATGAGTAAGTGAATATTGTCGTGGAAAAGCAATTGTTTTCAGGGATTTCTTTCACTTTTTTGACCGTAACCAAAAAAAAGCGCCGTCTGTTTACAAGAAGAGATTAAGAAAACGATCAGCGTCATTTTTTGTCCTTATTTTATTTATGATCGGATAATTTATTGATTTTTGATCGCACGAGAACTTTGTCAGTTAATTACAAGGCTATTCAACGGAATAATGCAAAGATGTAAACTTCAATGTTTGTTTCGTTGATTGTCGAGAGCACAATCAAAGCAGCAAGTGAACTCCATATTAAGAGATGACGAAAAAACTAGGTAACGTATCGCCCACCATCGTGTACAATAGCGAGCAAAAATCTGGACACTTTTTTCTTATAAGAAATTTCTTTCGGTTTCCCATTGTTTGTTATTTATTTACTGCAATGGCTCCAAGAGTTAAAGCTAGTCTACAAATCGAGCAGTTGATTCTAAAATTGCGAGATGTTGACGAGCTGACATTCGAAGAAATTGGAAATCGCGTATCAATGGGCAAAAGTGCCGTCCGGAAAGTTTACGTACGTGCCAAGAAGCCGGTGAATGATGAAAAACGTGGACGACCACGTAAGACATCGCCGAGGTTAGTTTTAAACTTCTACTATTGTTCATTGCGTTTAGAACCGACCGTAAACTTGTGCGTGTTTAAAAAAAAAACCCGAAATTATCAGCATCCGAAGTCGCCACAGAAGCCGGCATCTCGCCAATTCAAGTTCACACAGTTCGAAGGCGCTTATCAGAAGTTGGATTACATGGTCGAATCGCTGCCAAGAAGCCGTTCATCTCTGAAATCAACAAGAAGAAACGACTGGCTTTTGCCCGAGAACATGCGCAATGGACGATCGACGACTAGAAGAAAGTTATTTGGAGCGACGAATCAAAGTCCAATCTGTGCAATTCCGATGGTATTCGTTACGTCCGTCGTCCGTCCGACACTCGATTTGATCCGAAGTACACTATTGGTACGGTAAAACACGGCGGTGGTAATATCATGGTCTGGGCTGTTTTAGTCCGAAAGGGTTGGGTCCGTTGTTTCAAATTGACGGTATCATGGATCAATTCAAGTACAAGAATATCTTGGAAATTATCATGTTACCTTGGGCACAACAAAAAGGGACTCCGGGATGGGTTTTTCAACACGACAATGATCCCAAACATACCGCCAAATCGGTCAAAAAATTTCTCGAGTCAAAGAAAGTGAAAGTTTTACCGTGGCCGGCTCAGTCTCCGGACCTCAACCCCATTGAGAATCTTTGGTCAAAAGTCCAAGAAGGTCTCCGTGGTAAAAAGTTCAAAAAACGGGAAGAACTTTTCGCTGAACTTTCGTATCAATGGTCTCAAATCCCCACCTCTTTTCTTACCAAACTGATCGAATCAATGACCGATTTCATTAGTTTATTTAAACACTCTCGACTGTTAATGTCGTTTCTTCCATTGTAATCATATGCGTTAATATTCCGCTAAGTGTATTTGACTTTTTCTTCTATTGTTTATTCATGATAGCTCTAATTTCAAAGTATGCAATTGTGGCCAAAGACATGCAGTGGTCTATTTATTCTTGAGATGTTCTGGTCGACAATTGGAAGGTTCTTTGGACGATTAATTCTTTTCTTTGATTAATAGGAATTTAATTTCTGCTGCATAGCCATCATCTCAGTTGGGCTCTCAGTCATTTTAATTAAAAATATTTTCGTCAAGTTGAAGCTATATAAGTGTTTACATGGTTTAGATTTCTTGGATTTTGGTAGTTACGGATGGTAAGTTATGGACTTATCGGGGCGATTACTTCGACGTATTTGCGATTTCGATTGTCGGCTTGGTGGTCTAATGGCATGATTCTCGCTTTGGGTGCGAGAGGCTCCGGGTTCGATTCCCGGCCGAGCCCAATACTTTTTGCTGTTTAGAGGCAGATAAGTCGAGTATGAGTATTTTAATAGTCTGTATTCTTATAGTCATCTTTGCAGCTCAAAATAACCAGTGTAAGAAATCGTCGTTGATTTTGACTTCTTTCGAAGCGAGTTTCTCAACTCTCTCAAACTTGGGTAAATAAACCTCATAAAATTACAACACGATGTGCAAATTCACGAAAATACAAATTAATTTAACGAGGATGAAAAAACAACAAAAAAAGTATTTCAAGATTAAGGCGAGATACGAACACAGTTTGGATTGAGGAGTTTAGGACGGAACGGGGAAACAAGTCAAAATAACGGCCGTTAGGTCGATTGCAAAACGAAAAGATTGAATTGAAAAGGTGGCAAAACGGAAACATGCGGCGAACGATGGGCGTCGATTGCCATCGACTCGATAGAACTGAAAGGAAAACCACGACACAATCGTAACCGGCCAAAGTCTTAGATCTTTGGGAAAAAAAGAGTGAACGAACGGCGGTGAAATAGAACGACTTGTGGTGTCTGCATTCGCGCGTCCTTTTCCTTAATGTTTTCCTCGTCTTGCGCGACAAAGTGATTGTAAAAATTTATAGAGATTTGCTAGTTATTTTAATTGCATACGAACTTCGAGTGTTTTGGAACTTCAGATTCAGGGAGAGACAATCGATCTAATTCGCTACTCAAAGAAACACGTGAAGAAGCCCTTAAGGTTGTTAATGCCGAAGAGACGGATAATTACTTTCACAATAGGTATATTATTTCTATTCAAGGAATATTTGATACGTTCAAACAAGTTGGAGACTACAAAAAAGTGAAGTCAATCATATCGTTAATAAAAAGGAATATCAAACTAGAAGGTTACTAGAGTGCTGGTTTTTAAACTGAACACTTCTAGAAATAAAATTTACAACAATGAACGAGAGTATCGAGTATCAATTTGTTTTTGACCGTGTTGTAAGCAGTCGCCGGCAAGTAAGTTCATTCTCCAATGTTGTGTATTTCCTAAGTTGCAGTCGGGCGGTTGTATAGATGCCAAATGTGGATCTAAAAGAAAAACGAAAGCAACTGTTGATTAAATTTACTTGTCGACATAAAACGTTCATTTGACACTATGAATATCACATGGCTTTTCAGTTGGAAGAACAAGTGAGCAGTTAACAAGGATCAAATCGAAGAGAACCGAGTGACTTTATTTGTCGATATTATTTCCAGATGCCGCCTTTTTTACTCTTTTGTGACTTCGCAAGAGAAAACACAAAACCAGTTGCTACGGTCATTTTTCTTATCAACAAAAATTGTCTCCCTCACTAATGAATGATTCATGGCTCGTAATGCTAACAAGAACTTCTGGGTCTTTTGCTGTAGTCCCCCCCCCCTTTCCTTCCCTTTCCCCCCTCCCCCCTTCCTTCGCAAAAGGCGAACACTTTTACGAACGTCAAGATATCTTAACCGGTTATATTTTGTATTTGTTTTAATTTTGGTTTTCAAAATGGAGCAACTTCGTAATTGGACGTTGAAAAACGTGTACGAAGCGATTAGTAAACCAGATGAGCAGTTCTTGGAATTCTTGGGCGAACTCAACGTAATGAAATGGAATCCGAAATGTTCGAGAGACGAAAGACACAAGATGCAAATGTGAATGGCGCGTCGAGCACGAGATCGGCGATGACGAAGACGACGAAAATGATGGCGATGCTGTGGAACGCGATATACGATTGCGCGAGGAGTTATAGATACAAATTAAATACAATTGTTGTTATTGCTGAAAAATAAACTTGTTGTTAACTTAAAAGAAGAACTCCTGAGGGGGTAGGGCTACAGCAAAACATGCAACTGAGGGGGCGGGGGGGCCTACAGCAAAAGACCCAAACTTCTCATCGATTGTTAAGAGACATTTGGAACAAACATCAAAATACGAAACACAAAGTTGCAATCATCGTCTAGAAAATGGGCAGGACTTGTTCGCGTAAAACAATAAAATTGATGTTTTGGCTGTTCCTAATTTTTTATCTTTAATGGTACAATGGTCGTGCAACAGTTTCTTTATTCTATAATGTTGAAGTGTTAGATTGGAAGGTAAAGTTCAGTTAAATTGACAACTTTGAAGTTTATCCACATTCAACTAGTACTTGAAAGAAAGTTTATTCGACATTAAAACGGTCCGGGAGGATTCTTTTTCAGATAAGACAACAGTTGCGGGAGCCCATAGATTCGGTCATTGTGAGCTTTGAGTGTTGGATAGGCAGCCATAGTGGTGGGATCGAAGTTGAAGAATGTTTTGATAGTTCCTGAAAACATAAATGTATTTTTTGAGGTGTTTGAGTGACTTGCCAGCGACGTAGAAATCAACCCACGAAACACCACTTTTGACGAAGAATCCCGATCCAACATCGTCCAAAATTTTCTCCAATTTTGGCCCGTAGCTTTGGATTGCGGGCAAGAAGTCTTCGGTGTGGAGTTTGTTCTAAAAAAGTTGACTGAGCACTTTCAATCTCTCACTTTATCTCCCGGAAAAACGCCGATGGTCACTTGCATCCATTTGGTTGTCTTTTCGACCAACTCGTGAAACAGCTCGGCGTGTTGATCCAACTGTGCAGCTTCAATTTCGTTCTTTCCGTTCAAATTGAATTTGTGTGCTAAATAGCGATAGATGGACATGCTCTGTGTGAGGTTTTGGTTTCCAATTTGCAGCAAAGGCACTTGTCCGTTCGGATATGCTAAAAGACGTTTAGTTATTCGAAGTGATAACTCACTCGACTTGATCTTCGGCCATTGAGTTTTCGGTTCGATTTGAAAGTCGGTGAACGGAATCTCTCTGTACGTGAACATCATTCTCGCCGGTTCTCCACGAAATCGAAATTGGAAGTAGTGGAGAACGTATTTCGGAAGTTTCCTGCATACTCACGATAAAGATTAGTGATTCGAGACTTACGGTTTCACTGGGGTTCTTTTCTGCGGCTTCTTTTTTGGCTTTCTTCTCGGGTGTTTTCGGGCTTTGTGCTTGGCAGTCGAAGGCGTACAGTATCCACAAGTACGTTGACAGTTGGCCTCCAAAGTTGCGGCCAAATTCACTGACTTACAGTATGGTTGTGTTCGACTACAAGTATCCAGTTTGTCTCTACACTGCGACTGAACGATATAAACGCTCAGAAAGAAGACAGTGGGTTTGAGCCAAAACATTATCCTAATGAGTTTGAATACCTGGAAACTTAAATACACATAACTTGTGCTTTATTGTGCATCAAATTTACAGCTAAACAAACTTCTTGCTGCACAAATGTGAATAATCAAAGTTCGATTCTGTTTAAATGAACCCGACGTTTCTGGTGCGCTTCTTTCAATCTCATCAATTCAAACAGTTACAAATAAACCGAAGATGATTTAAATGGTGAAATGTCATCAAAAAGACTGCTACCACCACTTGGTTGTAGACAACCTGCGAGTAATTGTTGTTTCCAATCGAGCCAGTTTTCGACCAAAAAGTCTTGGAGTTTTAATTTCCAGTCGAACACCAATCGTAGGCCACCACGTGTTGTGCGGTCGGACGGCAAAAAACGCGATTTGTTTTTGTTGATCGAAGTTTTTTCAATCGAACGACTTTGCCAGGAACTTTGTTGAATTGCGGTTGATAAGTTTCCTATTTGAATGCTTATTTGATGCGATAGAAGCTCAGATTGTTGCTATGCAGTTTGAAAGAAATGCAGTTGATGGCCGCTGATTTCATGCGCTAATTGCTTAACCATGTGCTTTTGTTTACGCAGATGTTGATTATGCAAAACAACGACGAAGGAAAGTTGCCGTTGAATTGAAATCAAATTTATCGTTGTTCAATTGACGATAAGAATGTAAAGTCGATGTAAACAAATGTTGGGTCTTCTAATCAATTAACAACTATCTTACAATAAAGAACGAAGCTCAAACAAAAAAATAAAAAGAATAAAATTTAAGTCGAAGAAGTGAAAGTTAAACGCAGCAAACCGTTTTATTGATCGCCATATGAACGCATATGTCGAGAGACCCGACGAAGTTGGACTTTTTCTGCTATATTGGTTTGTAACGAAAATTTTGTCTGATTGCGCAATGCATTTTCTAAAATTGAAACGAAAGAAATTGACCGGTCGATTGAAAATTAAACAAAGTGTCAAATTCGATTTATTGGATCTGCTGTTTCTCGACATCGTTACTCCTGTTTCCTTGACTAATTTCGTCAAATGGGCCTCACTCGTGAACAAGTGCGATTCTGCTTTTCAACGAATATCGTCTCCGTCACTCGCCCGCCAAAGCCGCCGCCATGACCAACTTGGCACATGGAGCGCGAACAACCACCGAGAGGACGGCATGTCGATGGTTCAAAAAGTTCGACGATGGACTTGAGGATTTGGCCGATCAACCACGAACAGGACGTCCGCCAACGGTTCATCAAGCGACTATTCTCGACACTGTGGCCAATCGACCTGCGCAATCAACTCGCGAATTAACTATTGGTTGTTCTGCAATGGCCGTATGGAGGACATTGAGACGAATGGGCAAACAATTCTTTATGTCTACAATCACTAATGGTTACTCTCGTCTAGGTCTCTGGCATCGACGAGGACGCCGATTCAACGACGTCGATCATGTCCGCCGGCCCCTGAACTCGTTCTTCGCCTCCCGTCATCACTCATTCTACTCGCGCGGAATCACCCAATTGCCTGAACGGTGGCGGCGAACTATCAACGCACACGGTGACTATTTTTTGTCCTGATCCCTTGCGATCCCCGCGCGATTTCCCCAATCAGGACGCCACAATTCTCCCACTGCTCGCTGCCGCCGCACAGCGCTTGTCTGAAATCTACTTTTGCTCCTCGACGCTCCCGGCGATTGATGTATTGTTAACTGCTTCTTATAATAAACTCTTCTTCTCTCACGACAGAACATTTTTAATGCTCGGTTAACAGATAATAAAGACCTCTAACCTACAACGGGAACCATACTTAGGACAGTGGCAGCTGAACAGTCAAACTTTATTCACACACTTCCAACCGACCGGCCAATTTCTTTTATTCCAAATTTAGGTCATCCATGACGCGATCAGACATATTTTCGTTACAACCCAATAAAATGGAATTTCGAATGTGTTCGACAAAACGATGAAGCAATAAATCCAAATTTTTCGAACTTTGATTATTGTATTTGAATTTGCACGATGTAAAAACATTACTGTGGCCTTTCTTGACTGTTCTTATTAGTAAGAATAGTTATTCTTTCAAGTTTTGAAATATTGCTACCGAGAACGTTTGTCTTCATCTTTTAAACTCCTCTTAGCTATTGAATAGTGAGTGATATTTATTTTGTCTTGAATAATATTTGGTGGTCTAAGTATGGGAAACAAGTTTGATTGTTACATTTATTTTTAAATCCAATACTATTGCAGCTTCTTAGCATTGATGTTCTTAAAGTAGCCGTGACAAACAGTGCAGGAATTTTGCAAAATTTGTTTCAAGACATTTGATACGTATGCGATTTTACCTGATTTGACCTATTTGGCTTTTTGTTCGCAGCTTCTTAGCTGCTCATTTTCATTTCATTTATTTTCGTTCTTGTTTGCGTGATTGGCGGCTGCTCCGTCTTTACGTCGGCGTCGGGGAAATACGAAAACCAGGTAACTCGTGCATTATTGTGCGTTTTTTGCTAATAAAAAAATTTATCCACTCTACAGGGTGGTTAAAAATGAACTCCCACTTTTTTCCCGAAAAAAAATTTTTGAAATGAAAAATCGGTCTGTTTTCATTTCGAGATCACAATTTATTAACAGTAATGAGTTCATCGGATTTCCACTTGTCCCCCTTGTCGATCCAGGCAGGTTTGAAGTCGCCGATGATAGTTGGCCATGACTCGTTCGCGCATTGGTCGATCTTGTCTTAATTGGTCGGCGACTTCAACAATTGCCGTCCTCAACTCGTCGAGCGTTCTGGGACGCTGATCCGTGTTGAATATTCGGCCTTTCATGTAAGCCCAAAGCCAGAAATCACATGGTGTGAGATCTGGAGATCGAGGTGGCCAAGCCGCGGGTGATGGATGGGCACGGGTTCCTCTTCCAATCCACCGCCCCGGGAATTCACGATCGAGCAAAGTCAGAACGTTGTTCCCAATATGACACGGGGCGCCATCTTGTTGGAACAAGATGTTGTGAAAATTGGGCCAACCCCTAAGGGTTGGCAGGATCTTGTTAACCAGGGTTTGTTCCAACGACTGGGAGTTGATTCCCCGTTGACCGGCTGATGGTTCCCAAAAAATTGGGCCAATCACGCCTTCAATGCCAACGCCCATCCACACCGTCACTTTCGGGGAGGGAAAACGACAGGTATCGAACCAATGCGGGTTGGAATCTGCCCACATGATCCAATCGTGCCGATTCACACCCCCATCCAAATGAAAGTGGGCTTCATCGGTGAATAACAAGTTATTCAACCGATCCGGATCAGCCGCCAGACGCATCAACTCGTCTCGGGCAAAATTCATTCGCGTGGCGGGATCTGGAGCGTCGAGAGCGTGTGCCATCTGAAGATGGTAGGGACGCATCTTCAGGTCTTCTTTGAGGATAAGCTGGAGTGTGCTTCGTGACATCTGAGTGGTTGGCTCGTCTTCTCCATCACCACTGGGTCCAATAACGAACGGATTGCGCCTCGTTGAAAGATGAGGGTTGGCCGCGAACGCTTCTCGAACATCTTCAATTGCTTCTGCGTTTCGAACACGCCTAAAGGGCAATGAAAAAAAAAAGCAAAACTCGAACTCACTTGGACTTGTGCATACCGCGCTCGCCGTGCACTGAACCAGTGGCGTAGAAGTTTTCCACCCATTTTTGGATGGTTTTGCGATCGGGGTTACGAGCATCATCATCTCCGGCATCGCGACGAATTCGTTTGACAAACTTGACGTAACAGTACGCCTCCTCAATGAACACACCAACAAACTTCGCTTTTTCTTGAGCACTGTAGCCCATAACGATTTAACAAAACTAACCGATTTTTCCAATTTTTCATTTCAAAAATTTTTTTTTCGGGAAAAAAGTGGGAGTTCATTTTTAACCACCCTGTAGATATTAAAAACAATTTATTCTTCATCATCTGCAGAATCCCAGTCTTCAAATTCTTCTTCAAAAATCGCGTCCGCTGAATTTTCTAGCGGTAACTCGTCGTAATCTACTGGTTCAAGTGATCGTTGGACTTTTACAACTCGATCATTGAGCAACCTTTTTCATTTCCACGTGACTTGTGTTTTCGTTCGATCATCTGTCCGCTAGAACGCGAAAAAGATTCCTCGATTCTTTCGATAATCCTCGTGCCATCACTTTCACACAAATTATTGTAATTTGAATTAAATTTGAATTTATTCCAAGCTCAACAGATAAATGAACAATAAGTGTGCAAGTAAAATTCTGTGTTGGTGGAGATCGGCTGTCAGTTCGTCTTCGCCGTCGTCTTTTCTGTTCGTTGTCATCGTGGGTTAACAAACATCTTTTTGAGCTGTTACCATCGATCGGAGTTGCTCGCCACGGATGTCCATTCTCGGAGTTGGGAGACCTTGTGGTAGCCGGTGTGCTTGCGGATCTCATCTTCCCATCGAGTTTTCGGGCGCCCATCTCCGAATCTTCTTTTGGTTTGTGGGGTCCATGTTGTCAGGCTTTGGGTCCACCGGTTGTCATTTCGTTGAAAGAGCCGCCCTGCGAATTGCCATTTACGTTTCCGGGCAGCTGAAACAACGTCCGTTAGTAATGTTATGCTTCGAACCTACGCCGCCGGTTTCTTGTCCCGCAGTTTCACTCCGATCATTCGCCGTTCCATGGCCTTTTGTGTTCTTGCCAGACGCTCCATTTCGGTTTTCGTGAGTGCATAGGACTCACAACTGTAGAGTAGTTGAGCCAAGATGCACTGGTTGAAGAAGCGTCGTTTCAATTGGTTAGCGACATTCTTGTCTGTCAGGAACACTTTCATCTTGCCGAAAGTTGACCATGCTGCTCCAATGCGTCGACCAATGTTCTTGCTGTGCGTTCTCGGGAAGTGGATAAGTTGGCCAAGGTAGTTGAAGCATTTGACTCGTTCGATCGTTTCGCCGTCGAGAGTAATGTCGACGGTGGCGTGTTCGTTGTTTCGGTATACGTTCATCCATTTTGTTTTGGCCGGGTTGACTTGGAGCCAACGGTTGCGCACCTGCTCGCGAGTTTGTTGACCATCGTTTCGAGTTGTTTCGGATGGTGGGCGATGAGTGCAATGTCGTCGGCGTACGCAAGCCATCGGAGTTGCCGGTTGTCGATGTTCAGTCCTTCGTTCGGGCTCCAGTTGATTTGATCGATGGAGTGCTGGAGGACGAGGATGAATATGAGAGGCGAGAGTGAATCGCCTTGTCTCACGCCTCGTTGGATGTTGAACTCGGCGTTTTCGTTTCCGATTTTCAGTGACGACCTTCCGGCAGCGTAGAGCGTCTTGATCATTGCTCTTGTGTCTCCATCGACTCCATAGTGCTCGAGGGCTGCCCATATTGCGTCGAACTCTACCGTGTCGAACGCTTTCTTGAAATCCACGAACAGAAGCGCTGCGGCTTGATGGTATTCGTAGCATTTTTCGATGATCATGTTGATGGAGTGGATGTGGTCGATAGTAGAGAACGAATGACGAAAACCGGCTTGTTCCGGCGGTAGATGTTCAGCCACGGCTTCTTCAACTCGGCTAGTGATTGCACGAGTGATAGCCTTGTACATAGTGGGCAGTAGACTGATCGGGCGGTAGTTCGAAATGTCGTAGCGATCACCGGACTTGAAGAGGGGTATGGTCGCGACATGAGCAAAGTCGGACGGCACAAACCCAGTTTCGACCATTCGGTTGAACAGCGATGCAATCTGGGAGGCAACGATTTCCATCGAGTACTTCGTGGCTTTGGAACGGATGCCGTCAATTCCCGGGGCTGTATTACCTTTGATCCGTTTGGCTGCTTTTGTAAGTTCGTCACTGGAAAGAGGACGGGCCAGCGGGGTTTTGTGTTCGTACTTGAACTCACCGTTTGTAGCCGCATAGAGTGTTGAGTAAAACGATGCGGCCACGTTTGCTGCGCTTTTCGTTGTTGTGGTGAGCGTACCGTCCGGTTTCCGAAGTTGCGTCATCACTTGCCGTTGAGTAGTTATTTCGAAGCGGCCTCTTTTAAGTCGGTTACGCTCAATCGCTCGTTCGAAAACCGCAATGTGGTGGCGGTGCAGATCGTCGCGAAATGACCAGCGAACGGCTTTGTTCAGTACTCGAAACGCGACTAGAGCCATCGGTGAACCATCGAGTCCGAATTTTGCGTCTCTTCGTTGCTGGAGGAGCGTGCGTGTTCGATCTGAAACACGAGAGATTGGTTTCCATCGTGTCTCCGCAAAATTAGCCGCGTCTTGTAGAGCAGTTCTGAGTTTGCGCCATTCAGTCTCAATTGCCGTTCTTGTTGTTCGTTCCTCGGTGTTCGGATGTGCGACCACTGGATTCAGGGCTAGTCGGACTTTGAGCGGGACCTCAGCGTAGTCTGCCGGCAGTTGACGGGTACGGCGTTTCGATCGTTTGACGGGACCCATTTTGAAATCGGCACGTACGAGTCGGTGGTCGGAGTTGCCATTGAACTTGTTGATTGCTTGTACGTTGGTAATGGTTGGTAGTTTTCGCACCAAAAAGTAGTCAATTTCAGCTTTGAGATTGAGCCCTTCCGAATGTCATGTCCATCTTCGCGTTCGCGGTTTTCGCAAGAACGAGTTAGCGATGTAGAAACGTTCCGATTGCGCAAAGTCGCTCATCGCTTTGCCTCGTGCGTTGCGTGTTCCCATGCATTGACGGCCAACAAATTGTTGAGCGGGTTGGTCGTTGCCGATCTTCGCGTTCCAGTCACCCATGATCACGTCGTGCTGGTACCGTCGAGAGTGAGCTACGGCGGTGCGGAGGTCGTCGAGAAACAATTCGAAAGCATCTTCATCGTTCTGTTTGTTGCCAGTTGTTGCAGGAGCGTAGATTTGGGTGATTCTGACGAGTTGACCGTTGAGAAGGCGGAGATCGATTTGAGCGATGCGGTCGGTCGGGAAGCGCGTGGCAACGACCAGCCGGTCGATGTGATCGGGCACCAAAAAACCGACACCCGCGAACGTTGCGCCGGTTGTTTCGCTGCCTGAGTGGTAGAAGTGGATCCCACTGTCGTTTCTGTGTACATGCAAGACGCCGCGTCGTCTGGTTGATGAGAGGCCAACGATGTCGACAGAGATGTTCGGCAGTTCCGCTTCCAGGGCGGTGAGACGGTCTTCCGTGGCGATGCTTCGGCAGTTGAAGGTAGCGATTCGTACCGATTCTTTGGATAGACGACGATGTCGGTGACGGTGACATTGTCGATAATTGGCAGATGACATTGGTGGATGCCTGACCGGGGCCCGCCACGGTTTGTCCCGGGGCACGCAATCAATCGTAGAAAAAGAAAAAATTGGAGCGAAAAAAGCACCCGACCTCTCGCTAGCTGTCCGATTTCGCGTGTGTTATTGTAATTATGGTGTAATATAGAAAGAATTGTGCGTAGACGAAAAGTGTGGAGTGGGCTACAAGGAACAATCGAATAGATGAAAGATTTTGAGACACTTACTAAAACTTTTGTTTTGGTCGATACGAAATACAAGTGCAATGAAAATTTTCGATGAGCGACGTGGTCATTCTATGGCTTGTTTTTTCTAGATCATCTAGAAACTTTTTTTATAACAAGTTTTTCAAGAGTATTCCGTAAGCAGGGCTTTCTCGTTCGATAGCTATTCGATCACCAGAAAGACTCGCGGCTTTGCCGCTCGCTTTCTTTACTTGTGTTTTGTGTGGGTTAAACTTGCGGCTTTGTCGCATGCTTACTTGTAAACAATAACAAAAAATTCAACAATTAACCGGTAAAAGGCACTGAAATCAAGAAATCAGAAACTTGAAATTACATCGATCGTATCTCTGCGAATAGCTGTTTTGGAGACATGTATTAAATACCGATGTAACGCTCATTAGTTGAGTTTTCTAGAATTCTAATATGCGTCTGTCAAAGCACGACAAAAAATTACAACAACTACCTCTCGATTCGCACTGAAACCGAAAAAATCTGTAATCTCACATCATATTGGTTCGAATATCTATCTTCGAGTTGCGTATTATATACTGTTGTAACGCTCATTAGATGAGCTTTCTGGATTGCTAATATACATATTAGAGAAACATCTTAACAACCAAAATATGTGAACCCGCATTTGGAGCAAAAATGAACAGAAAATTTCTACCAAAGTTAATAACTTCATTGTAATTATTTTATATGCTGTCATATATTGCATGTCGATGAGCCCTACTGATGCGCACAACGCTATGTTCTTTCAAGGCAATCGGCTCAAGTTTCGATATGGTTTGATCAGAAAAACCGATTTCAGTGTTAATTTCAAGTCAAAAATTTACTCAGTAAAAGTTAGTATCTTGCAAACAAATGTCAAATACGTACTCTCCATACTCAAATCTATAAGTTGAAAACCTTTGTTTTTGCTCAAACTTTCAAAAGCGTCACCCCATCACCATCACCATCATTGCCGATTAGTTAGGGGAACAGGCAGATTCAAATGTTCACATTCCGTAATTGCGTTAATAATGAGGTCTGTTGGTGGTAATTCGAGGTAATGATTGGATAAATTGTTCATTATATCCCAATTCTTCAGCCACTGTAGTACGACAAGAGTATCAAGTTCGAAATGCCGGTTCATTTTTCCTTTTCAGATTTACCTCGCAAGCCGGACACAAGCCTTTGTATTTGATAGGATAAGACATCAAATTAGCTGAATTGAAGATTATAACACCCATAATTTAAAATTTATATCTTACCAAATAACCAAATCGCTCGTATTTCCCCGACGCCGACGTAAAGACGGAGCAGCCGCCAATCACGCAAACAAGAACGAAAATAAATGAAATGAAAATGAGCAGCTAAGAAGCTGCGAACAAAAAGCCAAATAGGTCAAATCAGGTAAAATCGCATACGTATCAAATGTCTTGAAACAAATTTTGCAAAATTCCTGCACTGTGTTAGAATTGATTTATTAGAACAATTAAACACATAAAAGGGGGGTCGGGGAGCAAAAATGTGGAAAAACGGAAACAACTACGAATAGGCCTAAGAAGGTGAGAAAAAAAGGGAGTGACCGCCGTTTTATCTCGCCACTGCAAGGGGGCGGAGTCGCCGGGGTTGGTTCTGGCGACTCGCGTCCTTGCAGTCGCGACAACTGTTTGTCACGCCTACTTTAAAATTCACGATTTTAATGCTGTTGATGTAATCAAATATTCGTGTCCAGATGACAAATTTTAGTTCTCAATTTAGCTTTGAAGTTTGTACTCTAATTGTTATGAAATAATCTTGAAATATTTTTGTTCATGAAACTCATTTTTTATCAACAATTTCATCATACAATCAACATAATCGAACAAATTTAAAACAAGATCGACGCTTTTTGGTTGTGTGGGCCCAGTAATCGAACTTATTGGAATCCAATTCTTCTTTTGCAAAATCAAAAGTGTGTTGATTGTATATTAGCGAATCGGTCATACGAATAGCAGTCATGTAGCGATAATACTGTGCAAATGTGATCTTTTGTTGTTTTCATTCTTTAATTCAATTCCACATCTTCCTTTTCATGTAGGAAAATAAAGCGGAAACAACATACTTTCAGCATGTTTCTCAAACGTTTTGATGCTCTTGAACTCTTTTTCTCGTTGGCTAATGGCCGATTTTTCCGCTGTGGTATTTCGTTGTTCGAACTAAGCACAATACTGCTGCGACTTTGTTACATTTGCAAGGTTAAAGGGTCGCTTGCCAACATTGTTTACATCGAATAGCAAACGAATTTTTGGAGGATCTTCTTCTTTTTGCCTAGCTTTGTCATTAACCTCTTTCTTGACTTCAGACATTGTTTTGAAACTGTGATAGCAGAGATTCACTTGATAAAGTATTTGATCGGTGTTACGCATTACCCGCTCATCGCAGCCTCTATTAGCGCTCATGTTCAACCTTTCTTGTATCGACTCTTCATTGTCCAAAATGAACAACTGAGCATACGATGGTCTTTCGTTTAAATCGGGAAGTGATACCAAATTCACAGTATGATAAATTTGTCCTTGAATTCGATAAGCAAATGGCAATGTGCTTTGATCCAAAATCCGAGCTTTCATTGATGCAAATGCAAAAGAATTGTTGTAGTTTTGCGGCTTCTCGTGAAACAGTTTACTGTCAGTTTTCGCAACATTACACTTTTTCTTTTTCGATTGCGGCTTTGCCAACAGATCATATAACTCAACTGGATAACCATCGAATGCGTTCTTCAATTCGATCTTTCCAAACGAACAACATTTACTCAAACTTTATTTTTGGGTATTCACAATGTGTTCTCCTTTGAAAAGTTTTTCATTATAATGTTTGCATTCCAAAGACAAATCACCACAGAAGAAAGGCAACCCCACGCTATTTCAAAATGAGCAGGGCTCCGCCCTCTGCGAAATATTTCGAAATCGTCTGCGCACCCGCCCTCTGCGTTTCTTTCGAAATCTTCTGCGCTCCCGCCTTCGGCGTCAACCGGCGATCAGGTACCGTATGCCGCGAGCCCTTCACTCGGGTCACAGGCAACTGAGCCGTTCTGAATTGAAAACTAAAAAGAGGAAGCGTTTTATGCTCCGCCCCGAGCACAATCCAATGGCCGCGTGCCCGCCAATGATTCAGGTTTGCCTTCAATCACGTGAATTTTGTACTCCCAACCCGAGGGACGTTTGCTTGATATCCCCTCACTAATAGGAGAAAGTTTGTCATCATGTCCCATTTGGCCCAGTATCTCAAGAACGAATAAAGCTTATCACGTAAAAAAAATCAGTGAATGCGCACCATGAGAAATAGCTGATTTGATAAATATTTGTTGTAAATTTAATTAAAATTTATAAAGTTATTGAAATTTTACTAAAACCTAGAAAATATGTCCAAGCGCCCGTGGTGTAGAGGCAAAACGGTAGCATTGGATCAGGGGGACGCAGGTTCGATCCCGAGTCGCGTCATACAATTCTTTCTGTTGTTGGACGATAAACATTGACATCTGTAATGACTACAATTAATCGATTTTTAATTTAATCTAATTTCTGCAATTTATTTTTCTATTCGTTCAAAATTTTGTTTAAATTTTGTCCAAAGGTCTTCTATTTGAATGTTTCTTAATCGATGTTATTTTTGCGCAATTTCTCTGACGTCTTTTCCGCCCGACAGTTGAACTGCTCACACAACAACCAGTTTCTACCAGTCCGTTTCGTCGGATCGGCTGACTAGCCAAACGGTTCAGTTTCTTTCAATCGAATGCCATCACTTCAGTTTGAAATGCAAATTACATACGATTATATAATTGAAACTGCTGTTAGAAGCAAACATAGTAATGAAAATATAATACGATATATGATGAAATCAATTGCTATGAATGCGAAGAGTTTGATAATTCAAGAATGTTCAGTGATTACAAGCAAAACGTGACTGATCGACGCTAATACCAAATAACGAAATTAAACGTTGAATAACAACCCTAATATTTTACTTGCGTTCGTGTAACTTGCGTGTCGTCTATATTTCGTTCGTGGCGCGAAAACACTCAATTCATGTACTAATCTATATGCTTTCAGTACAACCAATTGAAAAACGAAGAATGATACGTTTTGCGACGATCATCAAGGATAGAAGAAAGGTAAGTTTTAGCGCTTCCGAGCGCAAGATACTTCTTCCCATTTTGAAATGTGACAGTGCTGAGTTCTACTCCACTGTAAGACATAAATTTGGAAAGAAAAACTCTTGCGGGCTTCAACAGCCGATCGGTCTTAGTCAACCCCAAGAGTTGCACCTCGAAAACTGTAAGAACTTCTGTTTTCAACAGTCATCGGTGCCCCGCCCGGTACATCAGAGTTGCGTTGAGCCTCACAAAGGTTCCGCTTCTCAATACGATGGATCCGAGGCAAATGGTTTCAGGTTCGATTTGAACATTTATCGTCGATTACAAGGTGGAGGTAGAAAGAAACAAACTAAACGAGGTCGACCTCGCAATACTAACTCAAATACCGAAACCAATAAAGGTAACCAAAGGAATGATGAAACTTTGAAAGAAGTAAGTAATCATAACAAACGAAAATTAATCGACGAAATCTCAAATGAATTTGAAACCAACAGTTCGGGCCGAACAGAAACCGAACAAACGAATCAAAACGCAAACACTGTATTGTTGATGGAAGTTGATGAACTAAATAACGAAACTAACGAATTCGAACAAATTTTTGAAGCAATGGAAATTGAGAAAAACGTTGAGTTGATGAACGACAATCACAACAATCATCACGCTCCATTGGTTCGACTACCATTAACTCCGAGAATTGTTATGGACACGCGATTTGAGACACACTGTCCAATTAGTAATTTTTCGTCAATTCTTAACCAATACCTTACTATCTTTCCGAACTATTTTGAAGATATGAAAGACGAACACAACAAAATTGACGTTGAAATACTAACTTTGGCGCTGATGCGTCTGATTTCCACAGACAACAGACTGATTTCGTTAATTTCACCTATTTACTTCGATACCGAGATTAACCAAATAGCTCGAAATGAAATCATGAAATACATGGTTGTTCTGCCGCCAGTTATTCCGCAACAAAATGAAATGTTTCATATTGTAATTCCCATTTATCATGAAGTACATTTTACCGTTGCAATTGCGCACGGTTATTACAATTCGAAGATAATTGACGTAGAATACATTGACTCATATCACAAAGCGCAGTGTAAATATTTCACTGAAGAAATCAAACGAATTGTTGAGACGGTCTACAAACGAACAAACTTTATCTCTGAACGCGTTAAGCCAATTATCAAGTTTAGTAGCATGAGCACACAAACTGACCAGCAGCAATACGATGATTCATCAAACTGTGCGGCCTTTGTGTTTTCTAACGTTAAGATGTGGCTTACACGTTCGACGACTAATGCATCAAATACGTTCATCAAACTTTCCGAATCGGGTTTGCAAAAAAGAAAACAACTCATTGGATTTCTTGACCCACTATTTACATACGGTCCGGAAACTGCAATCAATGAAGAAAACCAATTGGTCACAAATAACGATTTTGAATTGTTTAATGAATACCAACCAATCACGACTAATCAAACTGTATCGTCTGTCGTTTCTAATGAAATCGAAAACGAAAAAAAAACGACGTAATGCTGAACGTAAACGTGAAAGCCGAGTTGCCGAATCGCAATACAAACGTAGAAAACGATTGGCACAAGTAAGACAACATGCTATTAGCAAAAGAGGAAAGGAAACTGCAGCCGAACGAAATGCACGTCAAATTCGAAACTCATTAAGTCAGATTGTTGTTCGTTTAAATGAAACTGATGATAAACGTAATACACGTCGAGCAAAAATTCGTCAGTCACAATCACAACGACGCACAAACGAAACACCACGTACAAGCGCTCGTCGACGTATACAAAATTCGGTATCACAAACTCGCTTACGTAAATGTGAAAGGAATGAAAGTCGTAACAAACGAATTAGTCAACAAAAAAAACTGAAACGTTGTGAGCATTTGCTGATTGAAAATACTGAGTTAATCGAAGAAGATTACTTGGGCCCGATGAGTATAGAATGCACCAATTGTAAAGCCAAACACTTTGCTGATGAAACCCGGTCAAAAGATGGAACTTTTGCAAATTGTTGTTCAAACAGTGCTTTTCTAATTAGTAATGATGTTTACCCAACAGAATTGCGTGAACTAATTACGGATAAGTACAAAGAATCAAAACATTTTAAAGAAAATATTCGTTCTTATAATAACGCTTTTCGCTTTGCATCTACGGTCACTGAAGAAGTTCGTCCGAGAGGATTGGGCCCTCAAGTGTATCGACAACACGGGGATTTATATCATTTAATCAATTTGTCAGCTTTACCACAGCAATCGAGTATGGAAACTTACGGTCAACGTTACATGATCGAAACGGACGCAGCCACAGGCATTCGCGTTGTTGAAACACCTAATTTGAACTCCGATCTTTTAACAAAAATTGACCTTATCTTACGAGCAAACAATCACTTTTGTCAAGCTTATCAAATGTTAAAAGATCAAATGGAAGAAGAAAAAAAGATTCGCTCAACAAAACAACACTGAAATCCGGACGTTAAAATTGTTATTTTCGATCAAAAGAAACACCGATCAACGTCGATTTAACATGCCACGAACTAACGAAGTAGCTGAAGTCTATGTAGAAGGGCCAAACGGTGAAATACCGCCAGCGTACATTGTACTTAATCAAAAAGATGGAAGATTAAAGCAGTTAAGTCCCATCGACGAATCAACAGAAGCTTTGTTATTTCCCTTATTTTTCCCAATGGGTATTTCCAAATGGAATTCCGAAATGAAAGATAAAAACAATAAAACGGTTACACTGAGCAAATATGCAATGTACCAACTCTCGATTCGCGATGACACACCAAACAACTTCTCTGCGTTGAAATATGGTGGAAAATTGTTCCAAGAGTACATCGTGGGTACTTACATTCGTGTAGATTACTCGCGACTTCTGTACATAAATTACCATGTAAACAAAAAAAATCGCCATAAACTACGAAGACTTGAACGACTATTTGAGAGAAAAGGCTATTGAGAAAGGCGCAGAAGTTGGAAAAGTAATTGTTTTACCATCAAGTTACACTGGCAGCCCACGATACATGTCTGAAGCATATAACGATGCAATGAGTTTAGTCGCTCGTTTTGGCAAGCCAGATCTATTCATCACATCAACGTGTAATCCAAAATGGCGCGAAATCACAGAGAATCTGTTGCCGGGTCAATTACCGTCTGATCGTCCAGAGTGTAGTGGCACGTGTTTTCCGTTTGAAATACCGACGCATAATTGATGACATTAAAAATTCGCAACTTTTTGGCAAAGTCGATTGCTACGTCGGTACTATCGAATTTCAGAAACGCGGATTGCCGCATGTACATCTTCTTTTCACACTCAATAAAATCACCAAATTAGACGATTGGAAAAAAATTGATAAGGTTATTCGTGCAGAAATACCCCTTCCAATTACAGAACCCAAACTTTACAAAACCGTAACAACCAATAACCTTCACTCCTGTTTTAAGCAAGTTAAAAGTACGAATAGAAAAATCTTCATGCCCTGTTGTTCTGAAGAAAATCAACGGGTGTAATAAGAATTTTCCTTTTGCTTTTCAAGATCAAACCGAACACGGTAACGGAGGTAAAACAAAATACAGAAGACGAGACAATGGTAACCAATTCCACACATTAGATGGTCAAATTTTAACGAATCAACACGTTGTTCCTTACTCACCACAACTTTCAATGCGTTACAACTGTCACATAAACGTCGAGCATGTCGCCGATATTGAGGCCGTTAAATATTTACACAAGTACGTCTTTAAAGGACCGGACGTTGCTATGATTGAGAAAGAGTTTATAACGGAAACTAACCAAAACAAAAAAGTTTTGCATTACGACGAAGTTGACACCTTTAAGAAATGCAGATACTTAAGCGCACCAGAATCCGTATGGCGTCTTTTCGGTTATGAAATCGTGATCAAGTCCTTAGCGGTTGAAAGACTCGATATCCACGAATTCAATCAACAAAAAGTGTATTTGGGAAGAGAAGCAACTGCCGAACAAATGACAAAAGCAAAAGATAAGAAAATATCAAAACTTATGGCTTTCTTTGAGCTGAACAAAGAAAATGCAAAATTAAACTTGCCATCAAAAGACTTTCGGTATAACCTGCTGTATAGCGATGTTCCTGAACATTACGTTTGGCAAGCAAAAAACATGAAATGGTCGCCACGAGTAAATTCAACGTTAAGAACAACAGGCAGAATTTACACAATTTCTCCGAAAAAACTCAGAGCTCTTCCACTTACGTTTACTACTTTTAAACATCGGTTTCACCAAAAAGTTTCGAAGATTTACGAAGATTGAGTGATGGCACAATCTGCCCAACTTTCAAATTAGCATGTTTAGGACTTGGATTAATCGAGGACGACAAGGAGTACTTTTAACGCGATGCAAGAAGCCGTTTTGTTCAAAATGCCGTCAGCACTTCGATTCCTATTTGCTATGCTGCTAATTCACTGCCAACCAACAAATCCATTAGCAATTTACGACGAATTCAAAGAAGCTTTAGCTCAAGATTATATTTATCAGTATAAGAATGAGTCATTGGCGATAAAATTATCGTATAGAGAACTCTCCGATCTTTTACAAAGAAATGGCGTAGACTTTTCGAAATTTGATATGCCTGACGCTGAAGATGTTGATCCTACAACCTTACCAACAAATCCAAGTATACTTCTTCAACCTCAAGCAAATCAAAGTTTTGAATTAACACCCGTTGAATGTGAAAAGAAAGGAGAAGAAATGTATCAGCAACTAAACACTGAAAAACGTAAAATTTTTGACGCAATTTACCAAGCAGTAATAACAAATCAACCTGATACATTTCCTAAAACTAATTGCTACTTCGTGGATGGGCCAGGTGGCACCGGTAAAACATTTCTGTACCGAGCATTGTATTATGCATTGAAAGGTCAAAACAAAAAAATCAAGGCAATGGCATTTACAGGAATAGCAGCAAGTTTGCTTCCAAAAAGGTCGAACGATTCATGACACTTTTAAATTTGGATTGAATATTGACGACGACACACCACATCAAACATTGAAAAGAAAACAAAACTGGCTAACGAACTTAAAGAGACTGATGTTTTCATTGGTGATGAAGCTTCGATGATATCCAAATACATGTTACAGGCGATCGATCGAACTCTGCGCGACTTAACTAATTTGCCAACGATTCCATTTGGCGGTAAAGTGATTTTGCTGGGTGGAGATTTTCGGCAAACACTACCAATAAAAGAAGAAGTTACGGCCGATCAAATGATTAGTCTTTGTTTGAAAGCAAGTCCTTTATGGTTGAAATTTCAAAAATTCGCTTTGACCGAAAATCTCCGTGCCGGAGTTAATCAACACCAATTTGCCCAAGAAATTCTCGCAATAGGCGACGGCAGAAGCAATGATGTTAAAAGCACAATTGAAATCCCAGCTCAATGTCTTTTTAACGATGATCTGTTAACAGAGACATTTGAAAAGAACATTAACGATAACAATTTTAACATCATTATGAACCGCGCAATTCTTGCTACGACAAACATCGAAGTTGACCGTTTGAATGAAAAGGCTTTAAGCATGATCGAAGGGATTGAATCTCACTACAGATCCGTCGATACGATTAGAGAAGCACACAACAATGCCAAACATAAATACATGACAGAGTTACTTCATAAAATTGATCCAAAAGGAGCACCGAAACATCTTTTACGTCTCAAACGTAATTCAATCGTCATGCTATTAAGAAATCTCGATGTAAGCAATGGTTTGTGTAACGGAAACGCGTTTACGTATATTGGAATGTAAAAGTTTCGTACTTAAATGTGCAGTTCTCAGTGGTGACGCTAAAGGTACTGAAATACTACTTCCCCGAATAACAATTGAATGTACAAAACCACTGGCCATTCCTTTCTATCGTAAACAATTCCCGATACGGTTAGCTTTTGCAATTACTGTCAACAAATCACAGGGTCAAACGTTTGATAGAATTGGATTAGACTTAACAAACAAAGAATGTTTTAGCCATGGACAGATGTACGTTGCTCTTTCAAGAGTTTCATGTTGGAGCAATGTTAAAGTGAAACTATCTGATGCAAAACAAACACGAACCACAAACATTGTGTATCAGAAAGTTCTTGACTGACCTCAATTAACACAAACTTATCGTCTTTACTCGCAGTTTCTCCTATTTTTGATCAAATAAAAGATTGTTTGAACATTTAAGAAAGATCAAAAAATAGGGTTGAATTTACGCTTTAGGGTTTTTTACGCGGTTCTTCCCTTAAAAAAAAGAACCACCCATTCAAAGTTGGTCGCCTTGGCGTTGGCGAATGGGCTTTTCACTAAGAACCAACTAAATTGAGTAATGTTGCAGTAATTCTAATTACTCAATAAACTGCCAAGTCATCAACACAACTCTAACAACATTTTATTCTCGAACATCACTACAGAAAACCACACACACACAATACCCGGGAGCCGCGGTAGCGGCGACCAGCCTCTGGTGGTAACCAAAGAAAACAATCAAAAATTTATTGATTCAAAAGCTTTACAATGGCCCTGTTCGGCAGTGCGTCACGTGGTTATTTGGTAGACTGGAAAAAATTTGAGTAATGCATTGTAATCACTTACAACAAAAGTAAGTTCAACTTCGCCGCAAATGAACGACGAGGATGCGTTGTAGAAGAAGACGATGGCGTCGTCCCGCAAACGACTAATGTTGAAGAATGTGTAGACCTAAGGCACAAATAGCAAACGATTGAAAACGCCCAAGTCACCTTGTTCGCCTCGAACGAATCCAATGCGTAATCGGCGAACGTGTCGAAGAATAGCATTTCCATTTGCTGATCGCTGCTAGTAATTCCGGTCAAGCGGACGGTCGCCTTCTTTCCCTTCCCATCGTATTTCAACGATCAACTCCAGACTTTGATCGTCAGACGCCTGAAACAAATCGCGGGGTGTCGCCGCCGCCGGTTGTCAAACTCACGGAACTTTTTCATATTTTGAATCGGACATTGCAGATTTTGACCAATGACAACTGAAAACGGTAAGCAAGTATGATAAGAGCAAGGCTCGATTTTCAGTATTCGAATTGCTGTACGAGTGTTTGGAGTATCGCGAAACCCGCTACAATGTGGCGGCAATTTCGAAAGCACGGGCCAAACTCGCCCTTAAACTTCATTCGGATAAAAGCGGAGAAGGTGGTGAGAATGTGGAAAAGTCGGCACGAACAATGGAGAACGAGGAACTCGTCAAGCGAATCAATGCGACCGTGCAGATGATAAAAGACATGAACGCGCAAAAGTTTGAACGGTGGGAAAACAAAAGTTCAACGTACAATGTGTGTTTAGAGATTATGCCAAATGGATTGCCAAAAATCATCGCCCTTCAACCCGAAAAGCAACCAAACCGGCGTCGTCTCGATGCAACAGGCGAGTGGAGAGGAAGAGAGAGAGAGAGAAATTTGTTTATAGATTCCAATGTCAATTGCAAGACTACGAGTTTGCTTGCGCTGTGCTGAACAATGACGGTCGCGGAATGAATCCGTTGGGGCTGGCGTTTGCCAAACTCGTGCACGCCAAAGCGAACGAAGCCAATCGCTACATGGGCACAATTCCGGTGAAACGCGTCAAAATATTGTCACAAAGCATTCGGTTTCGGCAATGTATAACGAAGGCAATAAAGTATTTTTAAATGTTTGAGGGGGCAATGATTGTGTGCGGAATGCGCAACCGTCGATATAACCAATACGTGAAACCGAACGTCCAAACAAACATGTAGAGAATGAAAAGAATGATTATTAGGCCTGAAAAGTCCTCCTCGGTTTCCTCTTCGTCCCACGTAAGAACGGGCGGTTGTTCGAGGGCGGAATGCATGGCGAATGAATGGTCATTGTTGTTGTCGCACTTATATACCCGCTCAAACATTGAGATCCGTGAAGATACGCCGATCGCGATCGATAGAGATCACTTGATCGAATTCGGCCAATATAACCAGCTCGACACGCGGAGCCGCAATGGGCGTGGCGAAGCGTAAGTGTATGCTGGTGGAGCCGGTGCGCACGAGTTCGAAACCGTCATCATTGGCGCTGTGGGGCGATAGGGAAATGGCGTAAATGTTCCAGCCGCTGCGGAATTGTTGCTTAGTGATGCCCGGGGAATCAGTCGATTGCAAATGACCCATTGTGTTGTACAAATCCACAAACGCGCGAGTACAAGCCTCATTCGGATAGTCAAAAGTGTAGGGCATATGCGGGAACTGCTGACCGCCGGCCATAACGTATAATTCGCGTAGATTGAATGGTTTAAAGTTGAACGGCTGGTGGTGGTTGCCGTGAAAGGCTTGCGAGTCGATTAATCCCAAGGTAAGGCGTCGCGGTACGGCGGTCGCAAACACACACTTATCGAATTCGGCACGTCCGGCACCCAGGAAACACGAGCGCATTTCCGTTCGCCGCACCCCATACTGAACCGGGCGGCTTTCGAGCAGTTTGTAAATCTCCAAGTTCAACGACGGCTGTAACTCAACCAACCGTATAAAGAGTTTGAGTCCGGTGAATATGATGCGTCCGCTTACAATGTCGGCGGTCGGATGGCATTCGGTGAGAAACTCGTCGGAGGCGCGATACAACGTGAACAACAGCGGTGTGTTGTTGAGCAGCAATAAGGGCTGATTGGCCAAATCGAAATCGAGACGGGAATACAGTTGAACGGTTCGACTGCGGCGTACCATGTGAGCGCGATTCCCGAATCCCTCGTCCTCGTAATTGTTCCATTCCTCATGCGTAAAATAGCCGCTGGCTTCGCCGACCGTGTCTTTCAGCGCTTTTGTCAAGCTCAACTCGTCCATGAGATATTGACGGAAAGGGAACAGTGTACTCGAATCGTAGACCTCATCGTTGCCGATCGTTACGCGCAGCTGGCGAATAAACGTGCGGCCAAAGTTTTGGATTGGAGCACAGCGATTTCCTTCGGCCGGTAAAGGAACAACATCTTGATTGGGCGCAATACCTTTTATGCGAAATTGTAATTGTACGAATGTTTGAGACAAATTCACCCATAGGTTATCGGACTGAACGCGAAATGTGTACGGATGATCGGTGAGCGGTGTGAGGGGCAGGAATTCGCGATGAAGCGAACGAATGCATGCCACATTTGTGGGCGGTAGAGTGAAAAGGTTCAACGAGGACGGGAACGCGGATTCCGTTTTCTTATCGATTTTGGCCGTAAAAGCCATGCTCTCAATAATCACCAAAGATATCTGTACGACGTCGTCGGCCCAACGGTTTATGTAGACCGGGACCGCCCAACGCCAAAAATGGGACGTTTCGGGACGACTGGCTTGCACACCTTTTTCTTCTTCTCCGTCAACACGGGTGGCGCCGAATCGCCGGCCGGCTGCAGAGGTGCCGGCCTTACGTTTTCGGTGCTCTTTTGCATCGGGAAAAGAAATCGATAGCTGCAGCGATTCAGGTTTCCCAGACCGCAACCCCGTTGCGCGGTATAGTCCTGAAAATAGGCTCCGCCGCCACCGTACTGAACCCGCGTGTCGAGAGGAGCTGTGAGACAGGAGTGCCAGTTTTCTTTATCCGGCTCGTAAACCACATGCATTTTTGTTTTTGTCTGCAAAAAAATACGTGGTCTGTTTATGTAGAACAATATTTGCGGTAAAATGTTCGCACCCACAGGTCTGCTTTGGTGTTCAGATTGTTTAGCGAATTCACAATGGAGGCGGCCGATTGATGCATGATGCGTGCGACGAGAAAATAGATGGCATAGTGACCGCATACGGAAGAGTTTAGCGCTTGTAGTGGTCGCGAACAAATGTTTTGTTGCGGGAAACGTGCCACAAAATTGCCAATATCACCGGGCGGGGGTTTCGCGCCCAACGAATCAAAATAGTCGCAACATTCCGCATGCGAAACGTAGAGTGCCACCCAATGAGTGCCGGGGTGCGTATGGGGGGCCATGTTCAGAACCAGCGCGTACGGTGGTTTCAAATTGGGCGGAATTCGATCGCAGCTAAAACAGCCGGCAAATTCACGCCGTATACGCGAGTGTCGGCGCATTGCCTTGTCGATATCCCAATTACTCAACGCGTGCATTACAACAGCGGTGCTTTCATGAAACGCAAAGTCAATAAACAGCTGGAAAACTCGAACGGTACGAGTTCGCCCGTCGCGGTTCGCAACTCGACGCTAATCTCGCCGACTTCTTTAGTAACGTGCCTTAGGTCTACACATTCTTCAACATTAGTCGTTTGCGGGACGACGCCATCGTCTTCTTCTACAACGCATCCTCGTCGTTCATTTGCGGCGAAGTTGAACTTACTTTTGTTGTAAGTGATTACAATGCATTACTCAAATTTTTTCCAGTCTACCAAATAACCACGTGACGCACTGCCGAACAGGGCCATTGTAAAGCTTTTGAATCAATAAATTTTTGATTGTTTTCTTTGGTTACCATATCAAGCAAACGTCCCTCGGGTTGGGAGTACAAAATTCACGTGATTGAAGGCAAACCTGAATCATTGGCGGGCACGCGGCCATTGGATTGTGCTCGGGGCGGAGCATAAAACGCTTCCTCTTTTTAGTTTTCAATTCAGAACGGCTCAGTTGCCTGTGACCCGAGTGAAGGGCTTGCGGCATACGGTACCTGATCGCCGGTTGACGCCGAAGGCGGGAGCGCAGAAGATTTCGAAAGAAACGCAGAGGGCGGGTGCGCAGACGATTTCGAAATATTTCGCAGAAGGCGGAGTCCTGCTCATTTTGAAATAGCGTGGGGTTGCCTTTCTTCTCACCACAATCGTAATATAAAGTATTGTCCTCATTCTCAATGACAGAACGCGCAGTGCAAAGTTGCTTATAATTTTCCTTTTCAACAGACCGTTTCTTGTTTCGTTGTCGATTTTTGATGTCATATTCGATTTTGCGTTCACCTATATCATATCTTTGCGACTTTTTCCGGTTTGCTTCTTGTTCGTCTTTGTTTTCACCTTCTTCTTGTATCAGATTTGTATAAACTGTTTGATTTCGTTCATGTGTGCTCTTTAAGGTCTCTTCAATTGTTAATTTGCCATCTTTCCGTTTGTGTTTGCTATTGTCCATGTTTGGTGTACTTACAACAGAATTATCAGAGTTAACGTTCAAAATTTCATCGCGAAGAATACGAAATGCAGATGATCTCCAATCGTTCGCTGTAATTTGCCGAAATTTTATTGGTTCACCTTTAAGTAAACGCTCAGCAAACATGCAAATAGCTGGACCGCAACTACAGTCATTTGTTTGTTGATAGTAATTCTGTCGATTAACAATATTGAAATTAATATCGTCGATTTGCAATTAGCTCATGATTTGTTTAATGAACTCCTGTTGTTAAGTACTTAGACTGCCACCCATAGAATCGTAAAAATCATATATTCCTTCAGTGCTCACAACCGCTAAGATCCCATGGTTTTCTCTGTTGTGGTCGGGACTCGTCGCTTCGAACACGTTACTAACAAGTTTATTAACAAAAAATTAAACAACAATAATCATTTCACAATCCAAAACAGTCGGGGAGCAAGACAAGCCTATACGAATTGCCAATCGGCTTTGGAACCAAAAATAGTTTGACAAGCAATTACGTCACAACATTCTCTAACAAAAATAGGAAAACGACTTTGCTCCAATTCTGATTTAACTTCGGGCAAAATATTTTTTGGGTTTTTACCGCCACCTAGTCCAACGTGGTTACGAATTATTTACTACACAAAACTAACAAGGGAAAGGCACGAAAAGGCGGTGGGTTTAAGGGATGTGTTATACACCGATCGCTTGCGCTTTGAAAAGTAGTCGCCAAATGTGCTGTCAGTTTTTGCCATCTAGTTCATAGAACGGAGTTATAGGGCTTCAAAGTTTGGCCCAACTATAGTCCTTCAGAAATCAGAGAGGAGAAAATGTGCAGTGGTAGCCGAGTGAGTAAGAAACCCGCTTGCCGAGACTCTCTTCTTTTGCGGGTCGAGGTTCGGTTCCGCTTGCCGGCACCCGCTTTTTTGCGGCCGTTGCGCCTCATTTTTTTAATATTCGACTGTTTTTGTTGATTGTGAGCTATTTTCGAAATATGGACTTCTCGACTCCCAACTTTTTTGCGTTGTTGATTGAAAAACTTGGCAATGTTGGTATTGCAAGTGATGCCGGACGATCAAAAAAGAAATTGGCAGATTTTGTTTGCGCAATGGTCAAACGAGCGGTTGAAGACGATGAAGTGGAAGTCGATGAAAAGGAAGATCTTGCGGCCGAAGAATATGACGACGACTACAACGAGGCGGATGACGGCGAGTTTAACAAGTAAGTGTGATTTTGAACGTATTTTGGATTGGTTTTTTTGATTTTCAGCGCGTCCATCGATCCCGCTCGGCCGAATGAAGTCCGTTTCTTCGGAACAACATTCGTTAACGTTGATCGTGTTCGACAAGCCCTCGAATATTATCGTAATGCTCAACAAGGTCGTCGAAGTTTGTCCGCTATGTCTCACAACTTCCGATTTATCAAGAATGAAAACGACATCACAATCTTGCGCAACGGCCACAAAAAGTCAACGAACGACGCAACGGCCGCAAAAAAGCGGGTGCCGGCAAGCGGAACCGAACCTCGACCCGCAAAAGAAGAGAGTCTCGGCAAGCGGGTTTCTTACTCACTCGGCTACCACTGCACATTTTCTCCTCTCTGATTTCTGAAGGACTATAGTTGGGCCAAACTTTGAAGCCCTATAACTCCGTTCTATGAACTAGATGGCAAAAACTGACAGCACATTTGGCGACTACTTTTCAAAGCGCAAGCGATCGGTGTATAACACATCCCTTAAACCCACCGCCTTTTCGTGCCTTTCCCTTGTAAGACAACAACAATAATAATACTAACGGGGCGGAACAACCAAGCGACCCGCCGTCGAGTGGTTTTTTGCGCTGCAATTCTTTTGCTTTCGAGTGATTTTGCTGACAATTTTCATCGATTGAATTTTGAGTTCTATTTGTGTTTTAATTGCCATTTGCTTTCTATACCAAGCGCACGTGCCATTCAACTGCTGATTCAAGATCGTTGCCCGCATTTAAACCAACAAGAAGAATATACGTAGAATGAGGAGCGCAGATTGAGAATCGCGAGTTCGAGAATTGGCATAAACATAACTAACGAATGAAGTTGATTAAACATATGATAAGCTAAACGAAATTAAGAAATGCGATCTGTGAATGCCGTTCAAAAAATGACTCAATAGAACTCCAAACAACGAAAGCAACATCATTAAAGCAAACTAACAGAACAAATCAAATATACTCTATTTCGACCCGAAAATTATTCGATTAAAGAAGATATACGCATACAGACTCAAGACAATAAAACCAACTAATGTTATAAATGAATAACCAGTTGAACGAAGTTTTTAATGCAACAGATATGACCGTGATTTCAATATCTGCTGATGATTCTAAAGACCGCAACAAATAAAATCGAAACATAACAGGACATCTCAGTTAAGGCATTACAATAAGAACCCACTCTTCTTCTACGCCTCGGACGTCATGTCGCATGCGCGAGGAAATTGAACAAAAAGTTTAGCGAGAAATAACGGTGGTTAAAGTTTATTCCATTCCAAACATTTGTAATTGTTGTGTTTCGAGCGGAGGCGGAACGCCAACGTGTTCGCGGATCAGAAAGCGGGCGAGTAGCCGTTGTGAGCTAGTTGTTGTTTTTTGTAGTAAGCGGCTGCGACCGCGAATAAAGGTATTAGACTTTAACGGTAGAACTTAACAGTAATCCTTAGGTTTCTCTGTTGTTTCTAGTAAAAATCGATTGTTGTCAATGAACGGCAATATCAACGGTCTGATGGCCCACTCTCTTATGGCTTAGACGTTCTAAAATTATATCCTTCTTACTTATCTCTCACCTTCTCATATATTTCCGTCTGACAAAATGGATTGTCCGTTTGGTTGTTCCTTCGCACTAGTTTTTTCTCTAGAACGGCCCAAAAGGACCGATCGTCCGCCTTTCCTCTTGGGCTTGTCGGTCGATCTCTTTTCGCTTCAACGGAGGTTGTGTCAGTTTGCACATGACAATTGTTGTTTCGCCCTGAAATTCCCAAACTAAAATCTCATTTGGTTTTCTAATTGACCGTCTTCGGGAGGATGAGATTCGCAAGCACGCCGGTCAATTGAAAGTCTCCGAGAGTGGATTAACAGCACGAGATCCGAACCGATGGAACGAACTCAAAAAAAGCTTCGCGACGCTGATGGCACTGAAACAACAACGACAAAACGGACTGTTGGCTAACACAGAACTATTGTAATCACCTATTGTTTATCACGACGAACAGCGAATCGGGAAGTGTAGTGATGATCGAAGGATGGAGAGAAGATGCGGAACGCCTAATTGCAATTGCTCGAACAGGATACGACGTAACCTTCGAAGGTGTTCGTGTATGCGCGTTAAACCAGCATTCAACAGTGGGAATGTTCCGTTTAAACTGATCTTTAATCGTCATTCCGATGCTAATAACGCCCGACGTCACACTACATCACACGGCGATTTGATCTTCACGGCATTCGGAGATTCGAGAACAGCGTCCGAACTCTTTCGATCTACGGCTTACATCAAAATAGCCCCAAAGTTATCCCTCGTTCACAATGCGTCCGGTTGAAAAATGCGGAACGGGTGTGCGGATGCGGATTGCGGAGGAGATCAACCCGATTTGATCTATTTTCATTAAACGAATGGCAATCCATAGATGAAATTTTGGAATTTTAAAATGAAAACTGGCAATCTAGTAGAAGATTATACGAGGAATCGGATAAGCGCATTTTTGATTTCGTTAAACTAATGTAAAGGATTGATATTGCCCGTAGAAGGTGGTTACCTAAAAATGCGAAGAAACACTATTGATTTTTTCATTCTCTATTTTCAGCAGACGCACAGTCATTTTTAGGAAACACGCCGTTGTTTTTGTGTCGAATTAGATGAGAGGATTACCAATTTAACGTTTCTTTGCTTTTAGATGTCCACAAGATCGGAAAAAAACCGAAGACGAGGAGAAGACGTTCCGATTGATCGGATGCGTCCGCGAGTACGAGCCGTTCTACGACAAAGAGAGTCCTCAATATAAGGACAACAAAAAGAAGGATGAGATGTGGAAAAAGTTGTCTGAGGAGTTGGCGTATAAAAGTGAGAATTTCGATAGAGATTTTAGGTAATAAAGTTTTAGACCGTCATGAAGCGGAATCGAGGTGGATGTACCTCCGCGACTTCTTTGTGACGATTGAGCGAAAACGGATCGAAATTGCTGACGCATTGTGAACAGGGTAAAAAACGGATGAGGGCCGGAAAACGGAACGCAAAAACGGTTGCGGACACATTGTGGACACTTTGCGGATTGCAGGTGGGCGTGCGGAAGCGGACGTGATTGTGAACAAGGGGTAAAACGTTGGCCGATTACGGGTCTGTCGTGGTTTTCTTTTTAGTTTATCGAGTCGATGGTAAACGATGCCCATCGTCCGCCGCATGTTTCCGTTTTGCCACCTTTTCAATTCAATCTTTTCGTTTTGCAATCGACCTAACGGCCGTTATTTTGACTTGTTTCCCCGTTCCGTCCTAAACTCCTCAATCCAAACTGTGTTCGTATCTCGCCTTAATCTTGAAATACTTTTTTTGTTGTTATTTCATCCTCGTTAAATTAATTTGTATTTTCGTGAATTTGCACACCGTGTTTTAATATAATGACTTTGATTAACTCAAGTTTCAGGTTTATAATAAATTTCTCTTCTTCTCAATCGGAACCCTTTTGGCTAAAGTACGCGAACGGAAACACAACGGTTCAAGGACAGTCGAAGGTTTTACCAACGCCCGTGGAACTCCAAGCGACATTCCTTTTTAAGAAAAATTGTCGACATAATCACGATTTTTTGATAGTGCGTTTTTGCAAAATCATAACGATTTTTCCCCAAAATTTTCTTTCTCTTATCATTTTCAATTATCATGTCTAGTACGGAGAACGATTCTAATGACGAAATTGAAGTCCGTTTGTATATTTATCGAGAGTCTCGAATGATTACCGATTCAACTCAATTTCGAGAGCGGTACCGTTTCACTGCTCGACTTTTCGAATTATTATTTCATGAATTTGAAAGGGGTCTTCAGTATTCAAACAACAATTCGATAACAATAAGCAGTGAACAAAAATTGATGATTGCTCTAAGATTTTACGCGACGAATGAAGTGTATTATAATGATAGGCATTTACACGGTATATTTTTTTCCAATATATCTCTCATTGTTGTGGTTCAATGGGTTTCGGTATAGGAAGTGTGTGTCGCGCGATTCGACAAGTGACTTCGGTAATTAACCAATAACTTCAACACACAATTTGTTGGACACAGAATGACGCGGAAAATCGTAAAATTGGTCGTGAATTTCACTCATTGGCCGGAATCCCATCAGTTTGCGGAGTGATAGATAGAACATTCGCAAAACCATTAGAAATAAAATATACTCCAATCTTATCCCAACATCCATGTTTTTAATAGCCGTAAGTTTGGTAGAAAAACGGCCAAACAGTTTATCCTTTCATTTGAAAACCGTATCCAAAAACGTTAATTTAAGATCATTTCGCATGGCAGCAAAGCGAACGTCTATTCGGAGAAACAAAACGTCAAACAATAATAACAATCAAACAATTATAATCAACTGACATGTTGAAAGTAAAAAAATTTTTCGCTTTAACAGAAAAACAATCACTGTCGATATTGTCGAAAAATAGGCCCTGGCCCGATTTCCGGTTGTAACGTCCCGTTATAAATTCCTTCTTAATCAAGTTCTAGAGTGCCGCACCCCTAACCCCGCCTCCAATTTATCGTTAACGAATCTTCTCTCCACCCAACTTTGACTTCGACCTTTTTTCTTCATCAAGTGTAGTTGTGTACTTTATTTTCGTCCATCGCTTAAATAAACTTCTCTATTACCTAAGTAGATTTATTCGATTTTATTGTAAGGAGAATACAAAACCTTACACGGTCAAAAGTATTCGAATATCCCGTTTTGCAAAAACCGGGACTCAATTTTTCTTTTCCGATTCCAGAAAATTGGGGATGTTAAAACAGGCCACTGGTCATATAGAATCCGCCGAATGAAGCAATATGCTCGTCAACATGTTTTCTGGTCTGGAATCAACAAGCAAATCGAGAAGTTCGTCAATGAATGCAAATCATGTGCATAGGAAGCCGCCGCACCACGAAAATAAGGCTTCAATCATGGCCCGAAGCACTGGAACCATGGCAGCGAATTCATCTCGACTTTGGAGGTTCAATGCACAATGCCCACCTTCTGGTCATCGTGGACGTTCACTCCAACTACATAATCCCGAAGAAAATGGTCAAAATCACCTCCGAATGCACCATCAAGGTACTCGAAGATCTTTTTCGCACCTTTGGACCTCCTCAAACAATTGTCTTGGACAATGAACGTCAATTTTATTTCGGGAATTTTGTTGTAAGTGAAGTATTGTTCACTTGATCTCTCCGCCTTATCATCCTCAAAGTAACGGGAGAGCGGAACGCGCTGTAGGCATCGTGAAATCTTGCGTAGCCAAGCAGGGGAAGGGTTTACGGGTCTAAGTCAAGTCATCTATGAAGTCAATAGTCTATTAAGCGACACCAACTCTGCAATCGTCAATCCGGCAGCCGCCTTCTTTTGACGCAAATTTCGAACGCAAATGGACGTTATTCGACCAGTCAACCAAGATCGTGACTCAACTCTACGGCGATCAAATAAGACGCTCCAGAACCAAGCCAAGTTCAACTGCCATCATAGAGCGTAAAATCGAAAGTTCGACATCTGTGATCAAATCGTTATCAACAGTCCGTCAATTCGAGAAACCTCAGGCCACATCATCAAGTTCAGGGGCCAAGCTCTTGTGGAGATCAAAACCGAATTCAACGAGACCGTAATATTTCATCGCAACCAATTGCTGCAACGTCAAACCGAAAAGCAACTGTCCAATCAGTCACCCAACTCAAACTTCTCTCAATCAGCGCTCAACGTCAACAGTGATTACGACTCGGGTGCCGGGCTCCAACTCAATTGAGGTCCTGTGGGACAATCGGGCTGAAGGTCGGCAAGTTCAATTCTGTTTCTTTGTCCGCCTCTTAATCGCTGTAAACTTGTAAACTTCGCTAGCTGCGATTTTTTGTCTTTTATTTCGCTCGTTATAAGGTTTGTCTGATTGGTTACCTTTCTCATTTGGATAGGAGAGGGATGTTCGGCCTTAAAATTATGGTTCAAAACCATCTCCCTTCTACCACGGGTTATTTGGAATGTTGCTACAACGCCGAATGGCCCCGGCGTACCCGTTGTCTTTGTTTTCAAGTTGTTTTATTTATTGGTTTTTAGTAAGTTTTTGTTGTTATTATCCATTGGCAAGCGGACCGAACATGTGTCGACCATTGTTTTGTCCCTCAACTTAAGAGTAGATTAAAAAGAGAAAAAAGTTTTATTCGTTCCAAAATAAAAGATCACAACAATATACGGGAAAAACGGATCAATCACAACGGACGAGAAAAACAAAAACGACGCGACTCTCCACCCAAAAAGAGGGTTGGCCTCGATCAAAGACTCAACAACCATCAATACTCTACAAACAAAAAGAATCAATGGAACCAATTATGCACAGACCTTAATCAACATCTGTTCATTCGAGCAAATTGCCCCAAAGGCCATCACTCCTCCGTTTCCTTGTTGACGCTTAATTCTCCTTAAACGACTCTTGCCAACTCTCCTTCGATCCCATAGAATCAGGACCATCCAACGAGAAGCGTTTTTCATCAGTGAATATCCAAGATAACAAGTCGGCTTTCAGTTCCAGATACCGGATGGCAAACTTTTGACGCGCAGCCAAGTGAGACTTGAGCGGGAGTACTTTCTTGGCAAGTTTGTACGATGAGTTGTTGGCGTTTAACGTTCGTCGAATAGTTCGACGAGAAACAGTCAAATTGAATTTTTTTTGATCGTCGTAGATGTCACCCTCTAGCTACGTTGAACAGAAGTTCAAATTTCTCGCTTCATTTGACGAATTGTCCGATTGGAAATTACTCGTGGACGTCCCATAGGATTTGGCAGTGTATTTCGGACGATCTTCCGCACAGTAAACCGTGTTACTTCCATCTTACGCACAATTTCGCTTATCGCCGAGTTTTCGTTGAACATTCGCAAAATTTCAATTCGCTTTTCCTCCGAAATCGTTTTAAATCATCCTAAACATATTAAAATGACTTAAACAACAAATCTTCAAAAAATAATAGAGAACTCAACTAATAACACAATCTGGTCAATACTTTTGTCCAGACCAAAATGAAAACATACAAATTTTTCTGTTGCTATTTGATAAAAACTACTGATTTTTAGCACATAAGTTTAGTTCTATTCCTATTATATTTTGTAAAAATTCCAGTCAATTTCATGCAGTAATAACTGAAAACAGGTCGGTTAATAGCTTTTTCCAGCAATGTATGTTCGACTGGTCCAGTTAATACTTTCTGAGTCTTTTTGGAATCATGGAAGTGATTATACGCGTCTCTAAATTGAGCACATCAATTGAATTTGCCATCATTGCACTCACATTGGCGCTTTTGGATCTCAGCATCGATTCTCCGCATGCTGATTGATCACCGGCATATATCGTATTATATTTGCATCGTCTATCTTTATTTCAACAGCATTCTCAAATCGTATATCGCATGTAAATTGCATTGAAAAGAGGAATGACATTAGATTAAACGGGACTAGAAACTTCTCTGCAACTTCAATGGAAACAAAACCGTTGAGAAAGTGGTAGCAGCTTCGAATTCTGGCATCTAAAATCACGAGCGAAATGAACGTTTTAGCGAAAAAAGAACCAAATTCCCGCAATTTCGAGCAACTCACTAGCAAAACGTGCGTTTTGCCAATTGCCGAGCAAATCGACGAAAATCCACAGCGTTTGAAAAGACCACGCTTTTTGCGTGGAGACTCACGGGCGGCGTCGTGTTCGCTTTTTTGCGTCGAACGAAAAAGAGCGTAAAGTTAGCGGGCGCACCGATTTGCGTTCGAGGCTTCCAATTGGACGGGAATAGAACATCGTTGGAGAAAGCGAGTAAGAACTCAAAACTACACGACCAGGTTGTTGGTACCGTTAATTCTTGACCATAGAATCGTTTGTTACCTTCTGTATTCTTTGGCTGCAAATAGGTTGGAAGGTTCTAAGAATTGTTGATCATTAATCCGGCAGCTGAACAGATAAACTTGCTCTATGGATGAACAGTCGAAGAGCATTTGGCATGTTCAGTAACCGAAATAACAGCACAGCAAACTCTATTGATAACTCTTTTAATACTAAAGTTTATTCAAAATCTACAGAGCTGTTAATAAAATTATTTGCAATTTACATTGAAAACAACTGGTAATTCTGAAGACCCCCTCAACCACTTCATCGCTCTTTTACTCTTCATCAGTTCGTTTCTTTCCACCAAGTCCCGTCAAACGCTCCCAACTATTGTTTCGAGAACATGGACGGCCCTTACGACGAAGTTCACGAACAGCATCCTGGTCGGCAGAATGAAGAAGTTCGTTACGACGAGTGCAAGTTTGATCCCAAGTCAAAGATTGATCCTCTCGAACTCCCTAAATCAAACTTCAATCAATGAACCCGACTGGATTTCGACCTTGAGTTTCGCAAACAGGTCACGAGCTTCACGCGATTTGCCGTTCAAAAAGTTTTCTTCGCCAATTAAACGCAACTTTCTCATCAACTCTCGTTCTTGAATAAACAGATTAAATGCTTCCTAAATGTGCTTGTTCATTATTCAGAAGCGTATACAACCATACCGTAGTTTTCGAGTCTTCTTGCTCGTGCACCCATTTCTCAATCTTGTTTGCGATTTCTGCTTTCGTAATGTTGGCTCGAAGGATTTGCTTCACTTCACGACGATCATCGCGTTTCAATGCCCGATAGAATGGTTTGTAATATTTCTTGGCCGGATTTCGTCGACCGCCACGTCGATGTCGATGATTGCGATCACCGCGTTGAGCCAATACCTGGGCGATTGCCGTGTTCAAGGCTCGAAGTTGGGGCGGACCGACGGTCGGTAACGGCAAGCGAACTTCAGTCGACCCATCAACCGACTTCTGTCCAGCAATCGTATAATCAACCAAAGCAAAGGCAACGAGAAGAAAAGAGACGAGAACAAAACTCAATTGAGTCATTTTTGTTGAGAAGAAGTGAACTGTTTGAACGATGATTCAACTAATTGAAAGTCTCGACTTTTATACCAATTTACGAACACAAACTTCATTTTCGAAACCAACTTCTTTGCCGTCAATTTCGAATGAACAATGACCAGTGTTTGAGCAGCTTAAAATTAAAATGAGTCGATAGCTTTTGTTTATTCTCGTAATGTAAGAATCCAACTTTATTGTCCGGATCTTGGCTTTCAATCACCCCAATTGACCAACGAAACAGCTAACAATTGTCTTTGTCTCTCAATTGCAATTGTTTTCGTCGTCCCATCAACAAACGTTTCGTTTTTCTTTGTCACTTTTGTTTTTGTTTGCATAATCTAGACGGCAATCGTGAAGCAGTAGATCGCGTTGAAATTACAAATTTAGCAGCTACTGAACTGCTTAGTCGAATAACTGAACAATATAACAGTTATTTTTATGTTTCCGGGTTCTTCAAAGAAGCTTTTAGACTGGAAATTCATAAGCGGCATTCACAATCATTTCGACCAGAACTTTGACTTAACGACTTGCACAATTACTGAATTTCAACTTATTTAACATAGTTTGCTTGGAGGTGAAATCTTAATTTTTAATTGTCATGAGATTGAACACTGCACTTTACCGGAGATGATCGTTTCCAGGTTCTTGAAGACATCAATAAAATTACGTAGACACTATATTTGCCATTATATGACCACTCACTATTAAACAAACCATCATAAAGTAGCATATTTGAAAATAACTCAAGATTAGGGTAACGACTTGAACTATAAAACTGCTTGGAACCGATCATTCTTGTTGTAGATTGAATAAACATTGTAGTCTAGACATAGTTAGTAGAAACAATTGACCTGAAAATGTAACAGAAAAGAATGCCAACTATCAGACATCGACCGCCGAGAAGTCAACTTCCATCGACTGTAACTCGAGAACTACTGACTACGAAAGACTGTGATTAACCGAACAATAACAGACACTAGTGAACTCAAAACCACGTGAATATCAACAGAATCCAATCAGCCAATGAGCCAAAATACACAACACCGCCCATTCCCTTGTACGACACGTCCATCGCGCAAATCGATGTAGTTCGGAGATTTTGGCAACACCCGACAGTTATATTACATCAATAAGAAGCCCAAAAGTCTGGCTATTGATTGTGTTCAAACTCGTAGCCAGCGGATAACTGAGGAAGAAATGAGAGCTCTTCAAATTCGAAGAGTTTGTCAAAAATTGTCCAAAATTGCAAAAGTTTGTGCAGCGCTTTCTGTCGATCATGCTAAGCTGTAATTTGCACACTTATAAACACGATAGAAAGAGGATAATCTTAAGAGTTTGGAGAACTGAAGCTGATCGGGAGCTAAATTCGAATCGATTATCTCCTTAAAATCGTCTTCTGCAGGTCAATCTTAACGACGATGAAAATTGATCTCAGTCGCTATAATTTGCGGGAACAACTACACAATATCGAATCAGTTTGAGGTCTTTATTGTAGATCAATCGATTTACTGGTTGTAGAAACCAAACATCACATCTGTGGCTCCGAATAAGGAATACGCTTATGCTCATGCTTTTGGTTTATAGTCTTCGTATGCTGTTCATTTGGTGTCGTTGAAATTCCAGACACTTAAAGAACAATTCTAAAATTGAAATCCAGATAAACTTGTTGCCTTAGAGTTCCGACGGCCGGACGATTTTATGTCCTTTATTTTCGTTACAGTCGATAGTCTTTTAGCTCTCAATTTGATGACTACAATGCTTGTTATTATAAATTTCGCTTAAACACTTCAGTAGACAAATTAAGAGCCGACCAAATGAATAGTTGCTAAGAAGAGAAGTAATGGAATTGATATACGCATCTTTAAACACTTGAAATGTAAGGTGATGATTTGATAGAAACAGACATCCCTTAAATACCTAAAGTTTGGGCATTACAAGGAAGTTCCACTTTGCGGATTGTTTGTTTAGTTGGTTGGTTTAATTCCGAGAACGATCGGGTTTTGATTAAAATGAATGTTTATCATTCAAATCTATGAGTTTCCTGTTTGAACAGCTGTTTTCATTCCAGATAATCTTGTGGGTCTGTCTATCAACTATGTTAACCACCTATTTCAAATCCACGGGAAGACGCAAACATTTTGTTTTGAAATCAAAGGTATTTCAACAGCTATAGTCGAGCAGATGTTAGATATCTATTCTAATACAACAAAATAGTTTATCGTCCAGGTGATTTAAAGTATTGATAATGCAAGCAAGAGAAGATTTAACCAAAAACTGATTTAATAATAGAAAGCGCAATAAAAATGATAAAATAACGCCGAATTCCCCATTTTGATAGTTGTTTAAGGCAGTGTTGGTAAATGTTTTGAAATCATCCACAATAGTACTTGGAAGAACATCAAGAGCAGTTTCCAACTCTCTTGTAATGACCCATGGAATCTCGGAACTCTTTGGTCTTGCAGATCACGCCAACATAAACAAAGTCTCTGGTCTTCTGTAAACTCGTTACCTACGTCTTATTGTTGTTGACTTACTGAATGGGATAACGACGAGTGTGCGACTTTCTGCAAAACGAAGTTGAGTCGTAATGAAAATGAAGGAAACTGTCCTTTATGTTTATATGCGGTTGAGTAGACACGAATGTGTTTATTTTAAATGAACGGCAAGTACCATCATCGAGATCCCAAATCTTTATAAGTTGGTTTACGTAAAAAATTGGATTTCTTGTTACGTATGGTTCATTGTATCCATAAAGTGTGTACATAAAATTCTGTTCAAAACATACATGTATTTCAAAAAGTCTGCAGCTTTTCTAAACAACATTATCGATGAAACATATCAACACGTATTCCAACTTGCATAACCGGTAGACAATTGAATGGCGTCCAAAGCTTTCAACATCATTCCTGTTTCTGTTGACAGTAGCTCAAATCGTTTACATTCTTTTTCATAAACATTAACGACATAAAAACGTTGAGTATCTTCGTCAAAATGTGACTTGCTAAAGTAACGCTCAAAAGTTATGAGCCGTTGGTTAGCATTTGTTTCATAGTTGTACAGAAAGACACTGTGAGTGTTGGACATGTTTGGACGAATATCAATCAAAAGCGTGCTCTGCACGTTTGTTCTAATGATGGAATGAGTTACGTTGAATTGAGGTTGCGGATACAAACTCAAAGTTCTATATTGGGACTCGTAACTGCGGTTTGAGAAGTTCAATATGACTGTGTACGCATAAACATCTCGTCTATCAGAATAAAGGATCAAAATCTTATTTATGTCCAATTCAATCATCTTTGAAAACGACGGGTAAATGTAATGATATCTCCACTAAACAGACTGAAATAACAATTAATGTACTAGTTACAGTAAGCACATACTATTTTCTTTGTGTCCACGTGTCGTATATCGAAATCTCTTTGGGCTCAAAAACATATACAAATCGTCATTTGTAGAAACGGGCGTTAAAATGGTCGTTCAGATTGTGGTAGTCTTCTTGTTTGAAGTTTTCGTATTCGATAGCATCGGAAAACATGGACAGTTGATGCATTTTAGATAGCGACGAGCTGCGCGACTAAATCATTAGGTGCTCAGCCGTTTAGATCGCGCAGATGGCCACCAAAAATAACGCATTTTCTAAGGACATCTTTCAAAGCGAGGCATCGACTACGCGTTCACGCGCGCCAAATTTATAACTAGAGATGTCTAATCGACGTGAACACAAAAACTGTGCAAATGTCTGTACACAACTTATGCTCATTTGATGTTTCTGTGGTCGGTTTTCTTCGATGAACCCTTGTCTTCTTGTGTTGATGTTCGTTGGAGCATCGTTCGTATTTCCTCTACAATTACGTGGTTGAATATTCAATTGACAAATCAACGATTACATTCAAAACATAATTTTGATAGTCAACATTAAGTTCAAGTTGCTAATGGTTTCAATAAAACGCACAGTCGAAAGATTGTTAGGTTACTATTGTCAAACAAAATTGGTTCTCAGATATGATCACTTTTTGGGTTTGGAAATGTAACAGAGTTAACGTGCTTCCAACTACTTGATTTCGGACACAACGAAGGCCCTTAACGTTTACGCAAATTCGAGTATAAAATTTTTTTCTGATCAAATTTGCATAGACCCAGAATAAGCAGATAAAAGTTGATCATTTTAGTCTTGATCTACAGAGTGGGGCAAAATAAACTCTCGTCGGTTTTTTGCGAATAACTTTTTTATCGATGATTTTTTTCTGAACAAAGTATATTTACTGTTTGTTCCCAATTGTCCTCCCGCCCAGAATATCTTAACGCAGAAGGCCAAGACACCACGATCCCTCGGCCTCTTGTGTTGTCTGGTTGTGATTGCATTGTATTCATTATTATTGGGCTCCGACGCTAGTTAATAAAGTGTTATTGTTAACTACCCAAGAACAGGACAAATTGGCGCAGTCAGCAGGATGCATCGGAAACACGAACGTTGTTGGGTCTTGTTAATTACTACGGGAAGTTTGTGAACCGGCTCCACCAACTCAAGAAACCATTGGAAAACCTCACGAAGAAGGACGTGAAGTTTGAATGGAAAACAGACCAAGAAATGCATTTCAGGCGATCAAGAAAAGTCTGCTAATCCCTCTTGCATTGGCGCATTACGATCCACGCCAGGAACTGATTGTGGCAGCCGATGCATCACCCGATGGAATGGGAGCCGTGCTTCAACAACGCTACGCGGATGGAACGGTTAAGGCAGTTTTTCACATGTCGAAGAGTTTCAGCGAGACACAAAAACGATATTCTCAGATTGAGAAGGAAGCGCTGGCGTTGGTCACGGCAGTCGAACGTTTTCATCGTTTTATATTCGGAAGAAAATTCACGTTGCAAACGGACCATCGGCCGCTGCTTGCCCTGTTCAAGTCGGATAACACCAAAGGGCTCGACGGAAGAACAACCAATCGCTTGGCTCGTTGGGCGCTCCGACTCATTGGATACTCGTTCAAGATCGAGTATATCAGAACGGAGTCGTTTGGTTACGCTGATGCGCTGTCGCGTCTAATTGAAGAACGCCAACGAACAAAGGACGAAGAAATGGAAGAGGTGATCAACCAAATCGAAGACGAAGAACAAGAACTCGAGATGAGTATCAACGAAACGTTTTCTGTGTTGCAACGGTCAGTTACACGATCCGATATTAATGTTGCTACTTCCAGCGACCCCGTTCTTTCACGTGTTCTTCAGAAAATCCGAACCAAATGGAACGACGACGACCGCACAGACCCGCTGATTGGACCGTTCTACCCGAAACGCAACCAACTGTACGAACTCCATGGAACGCTGATGATGGAAAACCGAGTCATCATCCCAAAAACCGTACAACCGAACGTCTTAAAGATGCTCCACGAAGGACATCCAGGAATCGAAAGATCGAAACGATTGGCCCGACAGAACGTTTATTGGCCGGGAATCGACAAGGACATTGAAAAACTGGTACGGACATGCGACTCATGCGCGCGAAACGCCGACAACCCTCGCAAATCAACGCTCAAGCCGTGGCCTCAAACGACCGAACCGATGGAACGCCTACACGCCGATTTCGCTGGTCCGATAAATGGAAATCACATTTTGGTTATCGTCGACTCGCACACCAACTTCATTTGGGCCAAGAAAATGACCAAAATTACGTCCGAAAAGACAATCGAAATGCTCAGCTCAATCTTCTTAGAATTTGGACCACCAACCACGCTTGTCACGGATAACGGAACTCAGTTTACAAGTGAAATGTTTGCTAACTTTTGTTCCCATTTTAGTATTGTCCATCTCCGATCTCCGCCATATGTTCCTCAATCGAATGGCCGCGCCGAACGTGCAGTTGGAATGGTGAAAGCGACTTTGGCGAAAGAGGAGAAAGGTCTGAGTCGACTCCACGAAATCGTCAGCAAAATCAACGCACTGCCCTCTGAAACGGCAAGCGGACATCCGAATTCAGCAAGTGCATTCTACAAGCGAAATTTTCGCACTCAACTCAATCAACTGAAGCCCAATGAATGGCAACTGAAAGCAAAGACTACAACATCAGCGACCGACGAAGAGAAACCAACAGGCCCTGACGATCGCACGCTCAAACGTATCCAAAAGTTCAATCGACGACACGGAGCAAAAGACAGAAAGTTCATTATCAACGAACACGTCTATGTCAACCTGAATGCAAAGACGAAAATTCCCGGCAAACTGGTGAAATTCAATGGTGCTAAAGTCGCAGTTCTCGATACCGCCGCCGGAAGAATCGTGCGCCACGTCAATCAATTGCATAAACGACAGTCAATGGAGGCTGAAGTGCAACACCTCGACCAAACAACAGCGATCAGACCCTCGACTCCGAGCTGAACAAGCTGAAGCCAGGACAAGTCGCTGAGGTAAAGCCTGAAGATAACTCTCAATCCACTTTCGTTGTATCCGCTAAAATTGCACATTGTTCCTGGTTATCTTACAGATCGTTTCCTCTTTGTTGCTAATTCCGTTACTTAAATTGTCGTCTTTTTCCCGAACCAACCAACAGGGGTCCAATCTTATTGGGGGAGGGATTGTACTGTTTGTTCCCAATTGTCCTCCCGCCCAGAATATCTTAACGCAGAAGGCCAAGACACCACGATCCCTCGGCCTCTTGTGTTGTTTGGTTGTGATTGCATTGTATTCATTATTATTGGGCTTCGACGCTAGTTAATAAAGTGTTATTGTTAACTACCCAAGAACAGGACATATATATTTTCTTGGTCCTGATGGTCCCCATTCTTAAATGGAAACAAAATTGAAATTTTGAAAATTTGAAAAAATTTCACCTTACCCCCCTCTTTGGTCCAATTTTGTCGATCTGTGTTAAAACAGTTTTTAATGTTTAAAATTGAAGCGTTTGATTAACAACAAAACAAATGACTAACGGATTTCCACTTGGCCGCCTTCACGCTCCAAGCATTGATGAAGACGACGAGGAAAACTGGCCGCAATTTGTTCTCTCATTTCGCGATTTTGTCGAAGATCGTTGGCAACTTCCACGATTGCTGCTCTCAGTTCCTCAAGAGTGACTGGCGGCTGCGACCGTGTAACTCATTGCAGACAAAAACAAAGAAACCCGAACATGGTCAAGATCGACAACATTGGACCAAAGAGGGGGGTAAGGTGAAATTTTTTCAAAATTTCAATTTTGTTTCCATTTAAGAATGGGGACCATCAGGACCAAGAAAATATATACTTTGTTCAGAAAAAATCATCGATAAAAAAGTTATTCGCAAAAAACCGACGGGAGTTCATTTTGCCCCACCCTGTACTTTCTGTTTCAATGGAGCCGATTTCGGGCGAGGACTAGCTCGATGTATTTCTGATCACAGTGTTGTGAGTTTGTTTGATCGTTGCATTCAACTCATTTGTTCCAGTAGCCTCATCAGCATTTGCTTTATCCCGTTGACATTGTTCTCTATCTACATGTTTGTGAGTTTCGGTGTTTTTTTTCGTATCAGTCTCAGATTTTCAGGTCACAAAGAACCAAAAATCATAGAAGTCGAAACAAAGTTCGCAGTTGCCGCCAACTGCCGTTTTGACTTCATCGGAGCCAAAAGCACAACAAGCGTACGAGTGCCCGATGCAACCGGCCATTGAACAAGCAAATTCGGTGGAGAGGAAAGAAGAGCCGATGGTCGAAGAGCAAAAATCGGACAAGCAGAAAGAATTGAGTTAAAAATGTAAGTCCCTGATCATTCTGTTGCAGAAGGAAGGTCGTCAAAAAATTCGCGTTCGTTCTCCACAAACTTCCACCATCGACACTCCGATACCAAGCAAAAAACAAGTATCTGCGAAGAAACCGCGCTGTAAACGACGTCGTGATCACGCTCTAGATACGTCACCATCGAATTGCCGTTGAGTACCAACGAAAAGATGTTTATGAGCAGTTCGCTACCAACCAGTAAAAATGAGTCTGTGGTTACAAAGAAATCTTATCGAAAGAAACGTCGTCGTGACCACGATCCGGACACGATCATCATCGAATTGCCGTCCTCAGCCAAAGAGCGTCTACTTGCGAACCAGCACTACAAGAAAAAAAATGAACGATTTTAACCAAAAACAAGAAACCTCGAAGAAAGAAGTGAAGAAGAACCCTTCAGCTTCTGTACCCACGGCTTCTGTAGCGAAAGAAAACAAGCCTGTCAAAAAACTTGAGCCGACTGTCAGCGTGGATCTCAACATCACCACTACGAACACGACCGTATTCGTTGATGATGAGGAAAAATCGAAAAAGTAATCTGTTTGTCCTTTTGCTCGCTATAAACATCATGTCTCATCTGTTGACTCAAATGTCGATATTAAATGGTTTGAACTAAGGAAATTGAACGTTAAACTAACTTTGCATCTTCCTATTAACACCCACTCTTCTTTTACGTGAATCCAAATCTTGTGCTCAGAATTATGAAGTCAAATGAATGACAACAAGCAGTCAAATGGGCTCGAAGCTCTTGTGTGAGATTCCCATGACGGTCAGTGAAGTTTAATATGTTGCAATCATTACGTAAGTTCGGTGTTACTTAACGCAAACTAATGAGGCTGTTTTGGAAACCGCACAAATCAATAGGCTCAACACGAGTCACACAACGCATGCGCCGAACAATTTCGACTCTTAGCACCTCCGCGAGCTGCGCCCACTTTTCGGTTGCAGAAGATAGTATTCGCGCACAGAAAAAACGCTGTGGACATGGCTTAGTCAACTTTTGCCTGAACAGAATCCTGCGGCGACTTCTTGGGTACCTAATGAGCCGAGCATTCTTTGTGGCATTTAGTTCCACGCTAAGTTTATTTTGGTACTAGCGAAAAAGTTTTTGCGAGCGTCAACTTTGAGATGTCGTATCTCGGAGTTGGTTCCAGAGTTTTAAAAATCCAACCGTATTTTTGTTTCGCATACAATTGCGTGTTCGTGTACCAAAATTTGTGTCAATCAATCCAGCGAAACGGGATTTTGACCATGCTATGTATTGCAGATGGAGGAAATGTTCAATAAACTGACATTTTTATGTAGATTCTAACATTTTATCCCATTAAAGATACCTAAGAAATCCAAATATATTTATTTTTCAGGATTGTTGATGTCTAGACACATTTACATACCCCACCTTACAGTAGGCTACTCCAAACTAGCGACAAAAAATCGCTCTCCAAAAAGCCCGTTTGAATACGCGCCCTCGTTTCAACGAAAAAGCACTTTTTAGTGCTCACTTGTCCGGTGTGAGCGCAAGCTTTTTATTTCCGAAAGTGTACCACAAAGAACCGGCGCACAAGTTGGCACGAAAGTTGGTGCAAACGGCGTGGGTTATTTGTCTTTTTTGTCGGTCCCCAAGAGCGCCTCGTGATGTCAAAAGGAATCACAAACGTTCCAGATTGTCAGCAGATTCTTTTCCGCCTAAATTTCTGTAAAATTTTCTCGTCTTACGAATCTCCACTTTCAAAACTCTAACGCTTTTTGACTTTGCATTAACTATGGAGAAAATGTTGATGATTAATTTGCAGATGTCGCTCAAAAACTGCTCTGAAGAAACGTCAACAATGATTGAACAGCTTTAAGTGGCTGAAAACGAAGATCATCACTGCTCAATAAAACGATTGGTATGTGTAGTAATTCCATTGTCTCGATAGTGACTTTAAATTGCGATAATTGCTGTATTGATGTGCACAGTAATTCTCATCTGTGCTGTGGAAAAACAACATCGACAGCCAAAAAATCATCAAGCTCTTTTGAGAGTTCGACGAGTTGGTGGAACGCGCAGTAAGCCGTCGTATTCTGAATACGAACCCGCCGGCAAAGAAGAAACGAGGTGGGTATTTGAACGTTCAGAATTTTGAACATCGCAGTAATTTTACGCATAATGCGCGTTAATAACGCAGCTGACTAACATGTACAGGGTGGTTAAAAATGAACTCCCACTTTTTTCCCGAAAAAAAAATTTTTGAAATGAAAAATTGGAAAAATCGGTTAGTTTTGTTAAATCGTTATGGGCTACAGTGCTCAAGTAAAAGCGAAGTTTGTTGGTGTGTTCATTGAGGAGGCGTACTGTTACGTCAAGTTTGTCAAACGAATTCGTCGCGATGCCGGAGATGATGATGCTCGTAACCCCGATCGCAAAACCATCCAAAAATGGGTGGAAAACTTCTACGCCACTGGTTCAGTGCACGGCGAGCGCGGTATGCACAAGTCCAAGTGAGTTCGAGTTTTGCTTTTTTTTCATTGCCCTTTAGGCGTGTTCGAAACGCAGAAGCAATTGAAGATGTTCGAGAAGCGTTCGCGGCCAACCCTCATCTTTCAACGAGGCGCAATCCGTTCGTTATTGGACCCAGTGGTGATGGAGAAGACGAGCCAACCACTCAGATGTCACGAAGCACACTCCAGCTTATCCTCAAAGAAGACCTGAAGATGCGTCCCTACCATCTTCAGATGGCACACGCTCTCGACGCTCCAGATCCCGCCACGCGAATGAATTTTGCCCGAGACGAGTTGATGCGTCTGGCGGCTGATCCGGATCGGTTGAATAACTTGTTATTCACCGATGAAGCCCACTTTCATTTGGATGGGGGTGTGAATCGGCACGATTGGATCATGTGGGCAGATTCCAACCCGCATTGGTTCGATACCTGTCGTTTTCCCTCCCCGAAAGTGACGGTGTGGATGGGTGTTGGCATTGAAGGCGTGATTGGCCCAATTTTTTGGGAACCATCAGCCGGTCAACGGGGAATCAACTCCCAGTCGTTGGAACAAACCCTGGTTAACAAGATCCTGCCAACCCTTAGGGGTTGGCCCAATTTTCACAACATCTTGTTCCAACAAGATGGCGTCCCGTGTCATATTGGGAACAACGTTCTGACTTTGCTCGATCGTGAATTCCCGGGGCGGTGGATTGGAAGAGGAACCCGTGCCCATCCATCACCCGCGGCTTGGCCACCTCGATCTCCAGATCTCACACCATGTGATTTCTGGCTTTGGGCTTACATGAAAGGCCGAATATTCAACACGGATCAGCGTCCCAGAACGCTCGACGAGTTGAGGACGGCAATTGTTGAAGTCGCCGACCAATTAAGACAAGATCGACCAATGCGCGAACGAGTCATGGCCAACTATCATCGGCGACTTCAAACCTGCCTGGATCGACAAGGGGGACAAGTGGAAATCCGATGAACTCATTACTGTTAATAAATTGTGATCTCGAAATGAAAACAGACCGATTTTTCATTTCAAAAATTTTTTTTCGGGAAAAAAGTGGGAGTTCATTTTTAACCACCCTGTAGAGCACATTTTCATACTTTCGCCTTTTTTCAAAAGAGAAAACAACGAATGAACTAAATTGAATGTGAGGTTTAGCATCATACGAATGGCACTTGGTAGAAAATGAAATACGAAGTTACGTCCAGGAACTGGTGGATCAATACAACACAGCCGGTTGCAAAAATACAAAGTCCCCACATGCACTAGCCGATGTGATCAACAAGGGCTGTATCGGTCCGTCCGTAAAAGGTCAGTTGGTCGAGAAAGACGGACAGCGGGTTATTGATGAAGCAAAGTTCAACCAACTATACGACACGATTTATGATTTCTTTTCAAACATCGTTTCGAAGAAGATCAACAACAAAAGATGAAAGCTCGACGTGCTGAAGATGAAAATCTTACATCAGATCGACTCACCGAAATCAAAGAGGAAATTGGAAATAGAATCAAGAAAGAACAGCAGAAAAAGTTGTTCGATTACATTCGACAGGTTCTTGCTGGAAAACGAAGTTTGCTGTTTCGCCGTACAATTGGAAGAATGCGTCTTTCTCAGAAGCGTACACAGAATTCATTAAAAAACAGTGCCAATGGTCGTTAGAATACGATAATATGAGAAGTTTGGGTGATGATTCGTTGAAATGTCACTGGAAGAATCGACCCAATTTCGACAATTTCGTAAAAACGCAGGAAAACTTGTCGTTAACGAAGGAGATTCTACACCAACACCGGTGGCTATTCATTATCAACTTCATAACAATGAAGATTTCATCAATTTGGAGAAAGAAGTTCTACAATCGGACGATAACTGCAAACAAATTACGGAAACGACCGGAATTAAGTGTACTATGGAATAAATGCGAATTCGTGTATACCAAATGGAGGAAAGAAGCTGTTTACTTGATAACACGAATAACATGGATGTCGATATTATTAGCGAAGCTTGTACCTCCAACGACAATTGTGGCGCAGAAGAACTTCGGGCATTGAATTCGAACACACAAAATCTTCTTCCACAATTAACATCAGCAAAAAGCATTTCGGAACTAACCACTCGACAATGCAACAAAGTTGGATGCGAACATGAAAGTTGTTCGAAAGCAATTGAAGGGCAAAAGATGCTTCGTAAATTGCAACCGCCAATGATTGGTGAATATTTTAATGAAATGGTTAAAGCATTCGAACTGGGATTCTTGGCGGGGCGGCGAGCGGTCGGTCCCTTTTTCCGCTCTCGACTTCGCGATCGAGGACACCAACCGAGGTCCGTCTGTGCCGGGCGGGCACAACAGGAGCAACCTGTGGACCGGGAGCCAATCCAAAAGAGGAGGAGAGGGAGACGAGGAACCCAACAACGGAGCATACAACCTCGATCAACAAACCACAACGAACATAACCACGACGATACAACCCCGATTAAGAAAGAACCTGAGAAGAGGACGTGCATCATACGCAAACTCAATAAACAAGGCACAAAAACCCGACCAGAAGATACACATCAGCACACTCAACGTGCGCGGAATAAAAACGGCCCATAGACTGCTCGACTTTGAACAAAACACGACAGAACTGAATACACCGATAATCGGACTGAGCGAAACCTGGATCGACGGGTCAGGATGCACGGAACTCGCGTCCGGTCACTTGCTCTATTACAGTGGAGTCGAAAGTACCACGAACTGGCGACAAAAAACCGGAGTCGGCTTCTATATCACAAAGCACATGAACACACACATAAACACAGTCAGATACGTGTCGGACAGAATCATCCAAATCACGGTACAAATAAAAACACACGTACAAAATCACGCAGGTATATGCACCACACAACAGCTATGACGACGAGGAATACGAAAAATTCCTCGACGATCTCCAAAATACCATAAACGACCGATCAACAACACATATCATAATGGGCGATTTCAACGCCAAAACAGGACCACAAGAACAGGATGAAAGAAGCTGCGGAAAGCATGGAAACGGAAACAGAAACGAAAGGGGACAAATGGTGATCGACTTCTGCGAGGCAAATGATCTCTATATAACCAATACGTTCTTCCAAAAGAAAAACGACCACAAATGGACATGGAAAAGCCCGAACGGCAGAACAAAAAACACAATCGACTACATAATCACAAACAGAAAACACTTAATCACCGACGCCCACGTACTCAATAAATTCGACTGCGCGAGTGATCACAGGATGTTAAGAGGAACAATACAACCACGAAGCAACACAAAAGCCTTCAGACCACACCAGACCAACCTACCACCAAAATTCGACAAAAAAATGGTCCAAATAGTAACGCGCATAAAGTTGCTACAACAAGACCCGAAAGATTATAATGAAATCCTACAACTACAAAGAACCATACAAGACGAAACACAAGAACCTCAACGAAAAACACCGAGAATATCGGAAAATACAAGAACACTGATGAAACAACGAAGAGAACTAAAACACGGAACACAACAAAATACACACCTGCAATACACAATCTTATGCAAAACAATCAGATGGTCAATCATGGAAGACCTCAAAGAACACCACAAAGCAGTCCTCGAGAAGAACCTGAAGAAACACCAATTAAAAAATGGAAGGCGAGAACTGGCCTACAGCCGAAAGACAATTACAAAACTACAGAAAGAAGATGGAACCTACACAACAACGATCGAAGAAGCGGTTTGTGAAGCTGCAAAGTTCTACAGCAAACTCTACGCCTCACAAAACGGAGACTTCACCTACCACAACACACAAAAACTGAAAAATCCCATAAAACCGGACGAAATCGTCAAAGCATGCGAGAATATCAAAGGAAATACCTCACCAGGGATTGACAGAATCTCGCCAAGCATCACAAAATACTCCTCACCATTTATGGCAACACAACTTGCTACACACATAAACAAAATGTTCGAAGAACACCAGTTCCCAGTACAACTAACACATGCACAAACCATTCTGCTACACAAAAAAGGAGATACGACAGATGTCTCCAACTACAGACCAATAAACCTACTCACCATCAATTATAAAATGATCACCAGAATCTTAGCAGAAAGAATCACAGAACAAATGAACACACAAAAAGCACAACTACCAATCGAACAAGCCGGATTTAGGAAAAACTACTCCACAACCGATCACATCCTAACTATCAACCTGATCAGCGAGAAACACCGTGAATGGGCGTTTACCATTACATATGGCATTTATCGATTACAAAAAAGCATTTGACAGCATCGAGCTCGACTCAATATGGGAGGCTCTTACAAGGAGAGGTCCTGAGTGGTCCCCGCTACTTTTGGCTGAATTATAGATCAATCGACGCGGAATTTTACGCTGATGCTGAATATACCCATCTTTTTTGCCCAGTCGCAGAATTGGCCGAGTTATTGGCCAAAAACTAAAATTTTGAATTTTTGACATTTTGGCATCAATTGATCGCAATTTTTCTGCTTGATCGATTGGTGTTAACAGTTTTTTAATTGGAAGCTTTATGGCCAAGATATTGGCCGATTTTTGAAACCAAAAAATTTGCAAGTTATACCTCGTCTTTTTACAAGGAAAAATGTGAGCGGCGGTGGCCGAGTGGTTAGTTGGTTGCTTAACAGAACTGTGAGGTTGATTCTGTTGACGCTCTTTTTGCTTGTTTTTTTACAACCACTATTTTTGAAGACGTTGTACAAGTCTTCCACTGGTAATACAAAAACATTAATTGAAAACAAACGAAATTACGATGTCTTTCTTATTATTATCAAAATGCTCAACGTTAAAGTGGTCGTTCAATTTTTGGTCGAGAGATTTGGACCGTTGGGAGATGTTTCAACCAACTCTGCTACTCGAACAGAGCGTCAACTTGCTTCTCGACTCATACAATTGATACAAACCGTTGCCGCTGCAAACCAATTCGAGTTTGATAAGGATGAGATGGTCGGTATTGACGGTTCTGATGATGAAAATGAAGCCGCCGATGAATCAAGTTTCCCTCTTGATTCGGATGAAGACGATCATATTGGCGTTACTTCTGAACATTGGACTATTGGTGGTCGTGAGATTCCAATTGAAACGATGAAAGAAGCGATACGTTTTTACTGCAAAGTAGATGACAACCAAACAGTTCCCGTCAATGTCACGGAGTTTCGTCCAAAACAGAGCGTTCAACATCGTTTCCGTTTTTTGAATACCGATTCTGCTTGGCGACGATTCAAAATGTAAGCTAGAGCAAGTTTTATGTGTTGAAAGCTATTTTACAGCTTTAAAACTCGATGGTTAGACGATCAGCAGTCTTTAGAAACGCGACAACGAGCTTTGCAATTGATCGATGAAGCGACTTACGCGAAATACTGCGTGGCCAGAAATGCGAACAAAGTCGTGAAAACTCTCGATCTTCGTTTATTTGCCGTTCAATCAAACGCAGAATTGATGGAGCCAATCGAATTTTCGGCGTCGGAGAATTGGGCCAAACGTTTCAAGCGTCGGTTCGGAATTGTTGATCGCAAAGTCACAAAGTTCGTTACACTCGCATCACAAAACGCCGACGAGCAACACACAACGAATGCAAATGCTTTTGTGGCGGATATCCGAAACGAAATTCAAAGACACCAACTCGCGCCTTCACAAGTCTTCAACGCTGATCATTGCGGGTGTCGTTTGGAGTATCATTCGGAGAGAACTCTTGCTGATCAAGGACAACGTCACGTTCATGGAATGGCAACTTCAAGCATTTCTCTGACACATTCGTATACAGTCGTCCCGTTGCTTTCCATGGACGGTACGCTTCATCCGATTCTTTTCATGCAAATGAAAGAACGAGACGGAGTATTTCCCCGAACGGTAACTCATTTCGCACAAAATGTAAGATTGCACGTGAAGCAATGTCAAGAATTATTTTAGCGAGCAAATGATTGTCGGAACATGCATGTGACTGCGGGAACAAGTTCAATTATGAACCTTCGAACAATGACGGAATTTCTTGAGCACTGTGCGTTTCCGTATATGCCCGACAACTCGATTTTTATTCTCGACTCGTGGTCCGGATTTCGCAACAACACAGCAATCAATTTCGTTCGTCCGCAAGATCGCAATATCAACATCCCCTCACTAATAGGAGAAAGTTTGTCAGTTTGTCATCATGTCCCATTTGGCCCAGTATCTCAAGAACGAATAAAGCTTATCACGTAAAAAAAATCAGTGAATGCGCACCATGAGAAATAGCTGATTTGATAAATATTTGTTGTAAATTTAATTAAAATTTATAAAGTTATTGAAATTTTACTAAAACCTAGAAAATATGTCCAAGCGCCCGTGGTGTAGAGGCAAAACGGTAGCATTGGATCAGGGGGACGCAGGTTCGATCCCGAGTCGCGTCATACAATTCTTTCTGTTGTTGGACGATAAACATTGACATCTGTAATGACTACAATTAATCGATTTTTAATTTAATCTAAATTTCTGCAATTTATTTTTCTATTCGTTCAAAATTTTGTTTAAATTTTGTCCAAAGGTCTTCTATTTGAATGTTTCTTAATCGATGTTATTTTTGCGCAATTTCTCTGACGTCTTTTCCGCCCGACAGTTGAACTGCTCACACAACAACCAGTTTCTACCAGTCCGTTTCGTCGGATCGGCTGACTAGCCAAACGGTTCAGTTTCTTTCAATCGAATGCCATCACTTCAGTTTGAAATGCAAATTACATACGATTATATAATTGAAACTGCTGTTAGAAGCAAACATAGTAATGAAAATATAATACGATATATGATGAAATCAATTGCTATGAATGCGAAGAGTTTGATAATTCAAGAATGTTCAGTGATTACAAGCAAAACGTGACTGATCGACGCTAATACCAAATAACGAAATTAAACGTTGAATAACAACCCTAATATTTTACTTGCGTTCGTGTAACTTGCGTGTCGTCTATATTTCGTTCGTGGCGCGAAAACACTCAATTCATGTACTAATCTATATGCTTTTAGTACAACCAATTGAAAAACGAAGAATGATACGTTTTGCGACGATCATCAAGGATAGAAGAAAGGTAAGTTTTAGCGCTTCCGAGCGCAAGATACTTCTTCCCATTTTGAAATGTGACAGTGCTGAGTTCTACTCCACTGTAAGACATAAATTTGGAAAGAAAAACTCTTGCGGGCTTCAACAGCCGATCGGTCTTAGTCAACCCCAAGAGTTGCACCTCGAAAACTGTAAGAACTTCTGTTTTCAACAGTCATCGGTGCCCCGCCCGGTACATCAGAGTTGCGTTGAGCCTCACAAAGGTTCCGCTTCTCAATACGATGGATCCGAGGCAAATGGTTTCAGGTTCGATTTGAACATTTATCGTCGATTACAAGGTGGAGGTAGAAAGAAACAAACTAAACGAGGTCGACCTCGCAATACTAACTCAAATACCGAAACTAATAAAGGTAACCAAAGGAATGATGAAACTTTGAATGAACATTTAAGAAAGATCAAAAAATAGGGTTGAATTTACGCTTTAGGGTTTTTTACGCGGTTCTTCCCTTAAAAAAAAGAACCACCCATTCAAAGTTGGTCGCCTTGGCGTTGGCGAATGGGCTTTTCACTAAGAACCAACTAAATTGAGTAATGTTGCAGTAATTCTAATTACTCAATAAACTGCCAAGTCATCAACACAACTCTAACAACATTTTATTCTCGAACATCACTACAGAAAACCACACACACACAATACCCGGGAGCCGCGGTAGCGGCGACCAGCCTCTGGTATTCCTAATACAAGCAATACGAGCATCTTCGCTTTTGAAGAACCGGCCGTACTCTTAAAAATTTGTAAGCAACTGATAGACCTAAAGAAATTTGTTTACTCTGATTATAATCTTTACCAAGAACAATCGTAAGTTGATGAGTTTTTTGAGATACTTGTTTTTCTTTAGGACGGTGTGCCGATTTTGATGAATCACGCTGGATAGCTTCAGTCGAGATTCGAATACGTGAAACAAGCCATTAAGAATGGAACTCAAGCTCAACTCTTCCTTACGTATGAACCGCTGGTTTCTTTCAAGAAAGACGAATACATTGATGGTTATATGGTAAAAGCCATGCAATTGCTGTTTGTCACTGACTTGATAAGCAAATATATTTACAAAAAAGACATGATCGATGATTAGGATTACCAACCAAGTCCAGTTTACCACCAACTTTGTTCTGGCATCGAGCTTTTGCGACACATTAATCTACACCAGTGAACAGCTGACCTTCTTCTTTGGCCCATTTTTAAAATCACGCCATCAACTGACGATTCGAAATGAGGATGACTTGTGAATCGATGGAGTCTGACGACAAAGAAGGTGGAGCGGAAGATTTATATCATGAGGAAATGGAATAAAGACCATTCACTTTTATAAGATTTATTTGTGTTTCACAACTTTAAATTTCTTAATAACTTTTAACGAGTACTTAAACGATTTTACTACCAAAGCACCTCATGCACATGCCTGTAGGAAAAGACTTTAACATCCTTTTGGGTTTTGTTTACTTTATTTGGAAAACTAATGGCTGTTTAAATAAGAGGTTTCAAAGTAATGAAATATCAATTGGCTTATTCCCCAAGAGGATTTCGATCTCTTACAAGCGACTGCATAACATTCGGCTGCTTACGTGCAAGCGGTTTATAACTCCACTTTTTGTAATCGAAGTCGCCGCTTCATTTGCCCTTTTATTCAACTGCCGAAATCCATCGCAATGTAGTTTCTAATGGTTGCGAGGAATAAGTTGACGGATAATATTACGTAATGGTCGGGATTATGACCTCAATTGGATCGCGACTTCATAGATCCGTGATAAGCCGCTCAGCACTTTCGTGTACACAATCAACTTCTAAAGCCAGATATTGATAATCAAAAGTTTGATTCTTTTTTGAGAACAATATATCAAAACCCTTCAGATAAGCACGCAAAACAACTTCTATTTCCAGCAATGAAGTTTTGCGAAGATCGTCGCAATTTTGTACGCTTTTGATCTTCGAAACCGCTGTTTGTTAAATGGAATTCGAGTTTCGTAGTTGAGACCTAGGAACGACATTTGCGAAATAGTATTTTGGTATCTTTCCGAGAACTCGAACAAAAGTTAACAGTTTTTATGCCATCTGTTTATTTTTTTATAGACACCAGAGGCTGGTCGCCGCTACCGCGGCTCCCGGGTATTGTGTGTGTGTGGTTTTCTGTAGTGATGTTCGAGAATAAAATGTTGTTAGAGTTGTGTTGATGACTTGGCAGTTTATTGAGTAATTAGAATTACTGCAACATTACTCAATTTAGTTGGTTCTTAGTGAAAAGCCCATTCGCCAACGCCAAGGCGACCAACTTTGAATGGGTGGTTCTTTTTTTTAAGGGAAGAACCGCGTAAAAAACCCTAAAGCGTAAATTCAACCCTATTTTTTGATCTTTCTTAAATGTTCAAACAATCTTTTATTTGATCAAAAATAGGAGAAACTGCGAGTAAAGACGATAAGTTTGTGTTAATTGAGGTCAGTCAAGAACTTTCTGATACACAATGTTTGTGGTTCGTGTTTGTTTTGCATCAGATAGTTTCACTTTAACATTGCTCCAACATGAAACTCTTGAAAGAGCAACGTACATCTGTCCATGGCTAAAACATTCTTTGTTTGTTAAGTCTAATCCAATTCTATCAAACGTTTGACCCTGTGATTTGTTGACAGTAATTGCAAAAGCTAACCGTATCGGGAATTGTTTACGATAGAAAGGAATGGCCAGTGGTTTTGTACATTCAATTGTTATTCGGGGAAGGAGTATTTCAGTACCTTTAGCGTCACCACTGAGAACTGCACATTTAAGTACGAAACTTTTACATTCCAATATACGTAAACGCGTTCCGTTACACAAACCATTGCTTACATCGAGATTTCTTAATAGCATGACGATTGAATTACGTTTGAGACGTAAAAGATGTTTCGGTGCTCCTTTTGGATCAATTTTATGAAGTAACTCTGTCATATATTTATGTTTGGCATTGTTGTGTGCTTCTCTAATCGTATCGACGGATCTGTAGTGAGATTCAATCCCTTCGATCATGCTTAAAGCCTTTTCATTCAAACGGTCAACTTCGATGTTTGTCGTAGCAAGAATTGCGCGGTTCATAATGATGTTAAAATTGTTATCGTTAATGTTCTTTTCAAATGTCTCTGTTAACAGATCATCGTTAAAAAGACATTGAGCTGGGATTTCAATTGTGCTTTTAACATCATTGCTTCTGCCGTCGCCTATTGCGAGAATTTCTTGGGCAAATTGGTGTTGATTAACTCCGGCACGGAGATTTTCGGTCAAAGCGAATTTTTGAAATTTCAACCATAAAGGACTTGCTTTCAAACAAAGACTAATCATTTGATCGGCCGTAACTTCTTCTTTTATTGGTAGTGTTTGCCGAAAATCTCCACCCAGCAAAATTACTTTACCGCCAAATGGAATCGTTGGCAAATTAGTTAAGTCGCGCAGAGTTCGATCGATCGCCTGTAACATGTATTTGGATATCATCGAAGCTTCATCACCAATGAAAACATCAGTCTCTTTAAGTTCGTTAGCCAGTTTTGTTTTCTTTTCAATGTTTGATGTGGTGTCGTCGTCAATATTCAATCCAAATTTAAAAGTGTCATGAATCGTTCGACCTTTTGGAAGCAAACTTGCTGCTATTCCTGTAAATGCCATTGCCTTGATTTTTTTGTTTTGACCTTTCAATGCATAATACAATGCTCGGTACAGAAATGTTTTACCGGTGCCACCTGGCCCATCCACGAAGTAGCAATTAGTTTTAGGAAATGTATCAGGTTGATTTGTTATTACTGCTTGGTAAATTGCGTCAAAAATTTTACGTTTTTCAGTGTTTAGTTGCTGATACATTTCTTCTCCTTTCTTTTCACATTCAACGGGTGTTAATTCAAAACTTTGATTTGCTTGAGGTTGAAGAAGTATACTTGGATTTGTTGGTAAGGTTGTAGGATCAACATCTTCAGCGTCAGGCATATCAAATTTCGAAAAGTCTACGCCATTTCTTTGTAAAAGATCGGAGAGTTCTCTATACGATAATTTTATCGCCAATGACTCATTCTTATACTGATAAATATAATCTTGAGCTAAAGCTTCTTTGAATTCGTCGTAAATTGCTAATGGATTTGTTGGTTGGCAGTGAATTAGCAGCATAGCAAATAGGAATCGAAGTGCTGACGGCATTTTGAACAAAACGGCTTCTTGCATCGCGTTAAAGTACTCCTTGTCGTCCTCGATTAATCCAAGTCCTAAACATGCTAATTTGAAAGTTGGGCAGATTGTGCCATCACTCAATCTTCGTAAATCTTCGAAACTTTTTGGTGAACCGATGTTTAAAAGTAGTAAACGTAAGTGGAAGAGCTCTGAGTTTTTCGGAGAAATTGTGTAAATTCTGCCTGTTGTTCTTAACGTTGAATTTACTCGTGGCGACCATTTCATGTTTTTTGCTTGCCAAACGTAATGTTCAGGAACATCGCTATACAGCAGGTTATACCGAAAGTCTTTTGATGGCAAGTTTAATTTTGCATTTTCTTTGTTCAGCTCAAAGAAAGCCATAAGTTTTGATATTTTCTTATCTTTTGCTTTTGTCATTTGTTCGGCAGTTGCTTCTCTTCCCAAATACACTTTTTGTTGATTGAATTCGTGGATATCGAGTCTTTCAACCGCTAAGGACTTGATCACGATTTCATAACCGAAAAGACGCCATACGGATTCTGGTGCGCTTAAGTATCTGCATTTCTTAAAGGTGTCAACTTCGTCGTAATGCAAAACTTTTTTGTTTTGGTTAGTTTCCGTTATAAACTCTTTCTCAATCATAGCAACGTCCGGTCCTTTAAAGACGTACTTGTGTAAATATTTAACGGCCTCAATATCGGCGACATGCTCGACGTTTATGTGACAGTTGTAACGCATTGAAAGTTGTGGTGAGTAAGGAACAACGTGTTGATTCGTTAAAATTTGACCATCTAATGTGTGGAATTGGTTACCATTGTCTCGTCTTCTGTATTTTGTTTTACCTCCGTTACCGTGTTCGGTTTGATCTTGAAAAGCAAAAGGAAAATTCTTATTACACCGTTGATTTTCTTCAGAACAACAGGGCATGAAGATTTTTCTATTCGTACTTTTAACTTGCTTAAAACAGGAGTGAAGGTTATTGGTTGTTACGGTTTTGTAAAGTTTGGGTTCTGTAATTGGAAGGGGTATTTCTGCACGAATAACCTTATCAATTTTTTTCCAATCGTCTAATTTGGTGATTTTATTGAGTGTGAAAAGAAGATGTACATGCGGCAATCCGCGTTTCTGAAATTCGATAGTACCGACGTAGCAATCGACTTTGCCAAAAAGTTGCGAATTTTTAATGTCATCAATTATGCGTCGGTATTTCAAACGGAAAACACGTGCCACTAACTCTGGACGATCAGACGGTAATTGACCCGGCAACAGATTCTCTGTGATTTCGCGCCATTTTGGATTACACGTTGATGTGATGAATAGATCTGGCTTGCCAAAACGAGCGACTAAACTCATTGCATCGTTATATGCTTCAGACATGTATCGTGGGCTGCCAGTGTAACTTGATGGTAAAACAATTACTTTTCCAACTTCTGCGCCTTTCTCAATAGCCTTTTCTCTCAAATAGTCGTTCAAGTCTTCGTAGTTTATGGCGATTTTTTTTGTTTACATGGTAATTTATGTACAGAAGTCGCGAGTAATCTACACGAATGTAAGTACCCACGATGTACTCTTGGAACATTTTCCACCATATTTCAACGCAGAGAAGTTGTTTGGTGTGTCATCGCGAATCGAGAGTTGGTACATTGCATATTTGCTCAGTGTAACCGTTTTATTGTTTTTATCTTTCATTTCGGAATTCCATTTGGAAATACCCATTGGGAAAAATAAGGGAAATAACAAAGCTTCTGTTGATTCGTCGATGGGACTTAACTGCTTTAATCTTCCATCTTTTTGATTAAGTACAATGTACGCTGGCGGTATTTCACCGTTTGGCCCTTCTACATAGACTTCAGCTACTTCGTTAGTTCGTGGCATGTTAAATCGACGTTGATCGGTGTTTCTTTTGATCGAAAATAACAATTTTAACGTCCGGATTTCAGTGTTGTTTTGTTGAGCGAATCTTTTTTTTCTTCTTCCATTTGATCTTTTAACATTTGATAAGCTTGACAAAAGTGATTGTTTGCTCGTAAGATAAGGTCAATTTTTGTTAAAAGATCGGAGTTCAAATTAGGTGTTTCAACAACGCGAATGCCTGTGGCTGCGTCCGTTTCGATCATGTAACGTTGACCGTAAGTTTCCATACTCGATTGCTGTGGTAAAGCTGACAAATTGATTAAATGATATAAATCCCCGTGTTGTCGATACACTTGAGGGCCCAATCCTCTCGGACGAACTTCTTCAGTGACCGTAGATGCAAAGCGAAAAGCGTTATTATAAGAACGAATATTTTCTTTAAAATGTTTTGATTCTTTGTACTTATCCGTAATTAGTTCACGCAATTCTGTTGGGTAAACATCATTACTAATTAGAAAAGCACCGTTTGAACAACAATTTGCAAAAGTTCCATCTTTTGACCGGGTTTCATCAGCAAAGTGTTTGGCTTTACAATTGGTGCATTCTATACTCATCGGGCCCAAGTAATCTTCTTCGATTAACTCAGTATTTTCAATCAGCAAATGCTCACAACGTTTCAGTTTTTTTTGTTGCCGAGTTTTCAATTGTCGTTTTTTTTTTGTTGACTAATTCGTTTGTTACGACTTTCATTCCTTTCACATTTACGTAAGCGAGTTTGTGATACCGAATTTTGTATACGTCGACGAGCGCTTGTACGTGGTGTTTCGTTTGTGCGTCGTTGTGATTGTGACTGACGAATTTTTGCTCGACGTGTATTACGTTTATCATCAGTTTCATTTAAACGAACAACAATCTGACTTAATGAGTTTCGAATTTGACGTGCATTTCGTTCGGCTGCAGTTTCCTTTCCTCTTTTGCTAATAGCATGTTGTCTTACTTGTGCCAATCGTTTTCTACGTTTGTATTGCGATTCGGCAACTCGGCTTTCACGTTTACGTTCAGCATTACATCGTTTTTTTGTTTTCGATTTCATTAGAAACGACAGACGATACAGTTTGATTAGTCGTGATTGGTTGGTATTCATTAAACAATTCAAAATCGTTATTTGTGACCAATTGGTTTTCTTCATTGATTGCAGTTTCCGGACCGTATGTAAATAGTGGGTCAAGAAATTCAATGAGTTGTTTTCTTTTTTGCAAACCCGATTCGGAAAGTTTGATGAACGTATTTGATGCATTAGTCGTCGAACGTGTAAGCCACATCTTAACGTTAGAAAACACAAAGGCCGCACAGTTTGATGAATCATCGTATTGCTGCTGGTCAGTTTGTGTGCTCATGCTACTAAACTTGATAATTGGCTTAACGCGTTCAGAGATAAAGTTTGTTCGTTTGTAGACCGTCTCAACAATTCGTTTGATTTCTTCAGTGAAATATTTACACTGCGCTTTGTGATATGAGTCAATGTATTCTACGTCAATTATCTTCGAATTGTAATAACCGTGCGCAATTGCAACGGTAAAATGTACTTCATGATAAATGGGAATTACAATATGAAACATTTCATTTTGTTGTTGCGGAATAACTGGCGGCAGAACAACCATGTATTTCATGATTTCATTTCGAGCTATTTGGTTAATCTCGGTATCGAAGTAAATAGGTGAAATTAACGAAATCAGTCTGTTGTCTGTGGAAATCAGACGCATCAGCGCCAAAGTTAGTATTTCAACGTCAATTTTGTTGTGTTCGTCTTTCATATCTTCAAAATAGTTCGGAAAGATAGTAAGGTATTGGTTAAGAATTGACGAAAAATTACTAATTGGACAGTGTGTCTCAAATCGCGTGTCCATAACAATTCTCGGAGTTAATGGTAGTCGAACCAATGGAGCGTGATGATTGTTGTGATTGTCGTTCATCAACTCAACGTTTTTTCTCAATTTCCATTGCTTCAAAAATTTGTTCGAATTCGTTAGTTTCGTTATTTAGTTCATCAACTTCCATCAACAATACAGTGTTTGCGTTTTGATTCGTTTGTTCGGTTTCTGTTCGGCCCGAACTGTTGGTTTCAAATTCATTTGAGATTTCGTCGATTAGTTTTCGTTTGTTATGATTACTTACTTCTTTCAAAGTTTCATCATTCCTTTGGTTACCTTTATTGGTTTCGGTATTTGAGTTAGTATTGCGAGGTCGACCTCGTTTAGTTTGTTTCTTTCTACCTCCACCTTGTAATCGACGATAAATGTTCAAATCGAACCTGAAACCATTTGCCTCGGATCCATCGTATTGAGAAGCGGAACCTTTGTGAGGCTCAACGCAACTCTGATGTACCGGGCGGGGTACCGATGACTGTTGAAAACAGAAGTTCTTACAGTTTTCGAGGTGCAACTCTTGGGGTTGACTAAGACCGATCGGCTGTTGAAGCCCGCAAGAGTTCTTCTCTCCAAATTTATGTCTTACAGTGTGGAGTAGAACTCAGCACTGTCACATTTCAAAATGGGAAGAAGTATCTTGCGCTCGGAAGCGCTAAAACTTACCTTTCTTCTATCCTTGATGATCGTCGCAAAACGTATCATTCTTCGTTTTTCAATTGGTTGTACTGAAAGCATATAGATTAGTACATGAATTGAGTGTTTTCGCGCCACGAACGAAATATAGACGACACGCAAGTTACACGAACGCAAGTAAAATATTAGGGTTGTTATTCAACGTTTAATTTCGTTATTTGGTATTAGCGTCGATCAGTCACGTTTTGCTTGTAATCACTGAACATTCTTGAATTATCAAACTCTTCGCATTCATAGCAATTGATTTCATCATATATCGTATTATATTTTCATTACTATGTTTGCTTCTAACAGCAGTTTCAATTATATAATCGTATGTAATTTGCATTTCAAACTGAAGTGATGGCATTCGATTGAAAGAAACTGAACCGTTTGGCTAGTCAGCCGATCCGACGAAACGGACTGGTAGAAACTGGTTGTTGTGTGAGCAGTTCAACTGTCGGGCGGAAAAGACGTCAGAGAAATTGCGCAAAAATAACATCGATTAAGAAACATTCAAATAGAAGACCTTTGGACAAAATTTAAACAAAATTTTGAACGAATAGAAAAATAAATTGCAGAAATTAGGTTAAATTAAAAATCGATTAATTGTAGCCATTACAGATGTCAATGTTTATCGTCCAACAACAGAAAGAATTGTATGACGCGACTCGGGATCGAACCTGCGTCCCCCTGATCCAATGCTACCGTTTTGCCTCTACACCACGGGCGCTTGGACATATTTTCTAGGTTTTAGTAAAATTTCAATAACTTTATAAATTTTAATTAAATTTACAACAAATATTTATCAAATCAGCTATTTCTCATGGTGCGCATTCACTGATTTTTTTTTACGTGATAAGCTTTATTCGTTCTTGAGATACTGGGCCAAATGGGACATGATGACAAACTGACAAACTTTCTCCTATTAGTGAGGGGATAAAGAATCAAAATTCAATTTAGAAATTTATTCCAAAAAAATACGATTTACCCATTTTGAAGATACGAAAACAACCGGCAACTACAAAAATGACAGACGTCAGCTGAATTCTCAAGAATGAGGTCTATGATGTCGATGTGGATGTGTAGACGGTGCAGTCGTGTCTTCCTGTTGATATGGATAAGCAGCCAACAAATCGGAGTAGTAATCCTAAAGTCATAGCGATAAGTCAAGATGCAAGTCATTAAACTTACAATTTCGTCTTCTGACATTTCTTTTAGTTGAATTGTTTTTTGATCCTTTGAAGTTTCCACATCAGCCAGCTCATCAGCTAGATGCTTGAAGTCCTTGAATCGATTGTGCGGTCGGGAGTAAACGGAAGTGAATGTAAACAAAAACAGGAAGCTGAGAATGAACGCAATAAGTTTGCTCATTTCGGACATAACAACTCGTCTAACAAAATAACCGTATGGTCGATGTCTTTGCGCTTCGTTTGTACTTGTCAAGACCGCGATGGGCGGAGCTTTGACCATACGGTCGTCCGAAGAGCTTGAGGCGTCGCTTGTGGTAGGCGGAACATTTACGTCAGAAGCTCGGATCACGTGTGGAAGAGTGAAACTAATTCCATTTTTCTTGTAAAATAACAAAAACAGTGCAACACGCCTACAAACCTCATCTCAGAACGTGACTCGTCGGTTGTAGTTGAGAGCCATTGGTTCCTTGGCTAAAATTTCCGGATGTCCGATTCGAGTTCGAATTGTTCGAATGAGAAGACAAAGGGGTCGAATTAAGATCTTAAAATAATGACGCGATTCGTCGACAAACTCAAAAGTGCAGAAAAAACAGTAACCAAAATGATTGTAGTCTCGAGCAACATCATTCGAAAACAAGAAGCGATTGTTGTTAATTTTATTGGATTGACTTATAAATCGAGCACTTTCCGAGTAAATACCATACTTCAAATAGTTTATCTGGGCTCATGTCTAATCGTATTAAAGACAGAAACGTGGATATTTTGTTGATTAAATCACCTTTAGCGGCTCCACGACATTAAACTATTAAAGTGAGGAGAACAAAATGAGACAACTACAGAAACGTCAAAGTTATCAGCTCATTAAGTTTTCAGCGAAAGCGATTACTGTGACGAACTTTTAACCACAGTCGACAGGTGCTAAAAGCGAACTATTCGATGTAAGCAACTGTCAATTATTTACGAAGAATGTTTAAGAATTAAGTGACTAAAAAGAACCCCAAACAACGTTTATGACTAAATTTAAGGTTATTACGTTTGAATCAATCATGTACGAAGTTTTAATACTTCGAACATCACAGACTTCAAACTTTGAACTGATACGGTAATAACACAGAAGCACATTTCCTTGAAATCAGTTGACCGAATGAAATGATAATACTGTCCGTAACTTCGATATCACAGCAATTGGAATCCAAGTTTAAGCTCTCAAATTGAATTAACAGTTTTTCTCTTCCGATGCATGTGATCAACTAAAACATCAGCTATTTTACGTACGAAGTTCTATTTTCATCGAAATCGTATTTTGTGTAGGCAGCTATTGAATTCAAGTATCAAAAAGTTGAAATGTTCTTCGAAGTTGTAGGTTACGAAACATTCTTAAACATTTGTACATTCGTAAGTATTGTACTCAACGATTGACGTTTTTTAATGTTTTGTTACTCAAATTCTTTTTGAAGCTTCTAGGGACGTTTTTGAGCGATTGCACTCTCATAGTCAATCGATGGTATTTGGCTCAAATTTGGTTACTCAACAGCTTCCGGTCGACCTTTTGCCAACATTAATTTGTGTTTGTTGTAATCCAATTTGCAGCTTGTTATTTTGGTTGTTAAAAGTTTCACAAGGACTGGCAAGGACCGACAGAAAATTTTATGAGCTAACTAATAACCGCTATTGAATACGTTTAATTGCAGGAATTCAAACTTTTTGCACTCATTAGCTCAAGTTGAATGCAATTACTCCATTCACTACGTTTGAAACCAATGTTAAGATTAAAAACTTTTAATTTGACCACATGTCCAAGGTCCACATTTTACAAATATCTCGACCATTTGGTTACCTAACTAACAAATGTAACCGTTCTTTCTAATTATTTCAGAACTATTTGTTATACGGTTGTTGCTAACAAAGTGTTCATTGAATCTAAACGAAATATTAACCAAATCAAGTACATTCCTAACAAATGGTTGCGAAGCAAGAGAGAGCTGTTAAACAAAGTGCATTCGCACAATCAAAAAGGTTTTGTCAATTGAGTTGTTTCTGACAAGCTTAAAATGACCGAATGTGTGGTTTTTAAAGAGCAAATAAGTGCGTGGTCGCTTATCCAAAGCATCGTTCAGATAGCGATTCCGTCTCGATCTCGTCCATTGAATAGTCAACTTCTTCCCAATAGCATACATGTAATTGCCGACACAAAAACGGGTGAATTTTTTGAGTTAAAACATGGTCGTAGGTAACTCGTACATCTACTTTTCAACAAGCATGATTCGTACTATTGCAAGCTTGTTCAAAGCCAAGAAACAAGGATTTTATTACACGACTGATTGCAATGTAAAGTTCACTTTCGAAGTTGAGATCAAGGAGGAAAACTTCAAGGTGACCGAAAAACATTTGTATTTGTATCAACTGATCAACGGTCAATTTGTTCTTGCAATTGCCGAGAATACTTGTGACAAAGAAACGTTTATTCTGGAGCTGGATTCCATCGAGCTGTTTGCGTGATCTACGAGGTTCAACTCGGTAAACTTGGTTTCACTCAATTGTGGTTCATTAACCTTCATACCTTCACAAAACTAAAATAACCCTAAAGCTGAATAAAATTGTAATGCTAATCATTTTATTTGCAAAGAGTTTTCCCAAAAAGCATGTGAAATTGCAATCTTGGAACTTCAATCATGTGTTGACCAAAAATTGCTTTTTTGCGCAATCATCAAAGTATTCAACAGTTGCAACAAATGCATGTGCAATTGAAACATTGAGTGCAACTCCAATTGACACGACACAATGTTCACAAAACAAAACCATGAAAATTTGCTTCGTGAACGAGCACATTACCTTACACTGTCATTTCAATTTTGCATAAAATTGACGATGATTGCGATTTTTTTATTAGTGCTTCTGCTATTGCAATACGGTCTTTGTTTGGATGTTTACTCATGTGCGGAGTGTGCAATAATCGAATTTTGTTTTCATAACACTGTGTATGTTGCATAGAGTGTACTATTTGGTAACTCTTATATAATATTTATGCCAAATCTTATCAACTGTTTTACCATTGCAGTTTCATGGACAGGTTCCATTGATTATATTGCCATACAATTTCTCATTTTTGGGTACATCGTGCTTCAAATTACTTCAAAAATCAATCCACGCATCTGATCAGCCAACTACACGCACTCGAGCAATGTTCATTTGATTTCCAAAAGCAGATGATCGCGGTGATGTGCTTGTTTGTAATGATCGAAAAGTATAACCCGATTATTTCCTGATTATCGCAATACAAAATTGCTGTTTGTCGAAAACTACAGTACGACAGAAAGTTGAACATCAACGGATAGCATTTCGCTGACGTCAAGTTAATGAAAATTTGTTGCTTATTTTTGCAATTTTTATTTTAAGGTCTTTTGTTGTTTTTCAATGACACGAGTGCAGTGAACTCGAGAAGAAATTGTTGGTCAAAGTTCTGTGCAAAATTGGCATCATCAAGAAAACGAACTTGAAGCTTTTCGGTAAGTTTTTCATTTTGTTTTTCTACTTCTCTGTTTAAGTCTAGGAATCCCAGTAGTCGAAAAAATGACTATCTGGTGCTGGACGTCAACTAACGTATTCGAAGAACACTTAGTTAATTTGTATTCACGACGTCGATCAGACGGCGAACACTTGGTGGTTTTTACGCTCTCCTGTTTCGTCTTCCGCTCAATACATCGTCAATTTTGCTGTGTACACCAACCAACAGCGGTGAATTCGTCGAGATTTACAGTTCTGGACAAAAGTATTGGTACAGGGAAGAAAATCGGTTAAATTTGACCATCTTTTGCTTCGACCACCTTCAAAAGACGTTTTTTCATACCGAGAAAGAGTTGCTTAATAGTTGCGGGTTTGATTTTCTGCGTGGATAGTTTGATGGCGGCCAGAAGTTGAGCTTTGTGTTGTATTGGCCTTTCTTGTAGATTACGTCTTTCATCAGCTTCCATACATTTTCAATCGGACTCAAATCGGCACTACGTGATGGCCAGTCAGCAATGGTAATGCTCTGCTCGTGAAAGTAGGCGGAAACAATGTGAGCGGTATGGATTGGGGCGCGATATTATTGCCAAGCCCACTTCCTGTTCTTCATGTCTTTCTTCGCCCACGGGATAAACGTCGTTTTAAAGTCGGAGAGATAGTCAGTCGCCTTGTATTCGCTCTTGCACTCCTAAAAGCAAAGACCGTGTTTATAAATTTTGAATAGATGGTCAAAAAACACCGTAATCAGGAGTTTGCCGGTAGATGAAATTGCATCAAGCATCATAACTGATCTACCGCCCATTTTGGCGTTTGATGCGCTCCAAATTAACGTCCTCGGTTCCGAATGGTTTTTAAGCAACACTTTATTAGACGAACAATAAGTAACCCAAATAAATATAAGGGAAAAAATAAAAACTAGAGCTCAGGAAAAAAACGACAACAACGCGAGTCCACCTCAAGGAACGCGGCCTAAGACCACGAAGGGAAGGCGGAACGGTTCCTGTCGGGAACCAGTCATTTCCAACAGGGGATTTTTGGCTTTATCCCAAACACGTATGATCCAAAATTGTCAGAGCCATCTAAACAAAATCGTTTCTCATCGGAGAAGATCCAAGTTGAAAAGTCCGTGCCAGCAATCAAATGTCGACGTGCACAGTTGAGGCAATTTTGGCGATGCGTCAAAGTCAGCGAAACTTTCTTTTAGATGTGATGATAGAAGACGTCACGGTTCAACCATTGGCGAATTGTTCGGCGGCTTACATCCAGCTCCAAATTTTCCTTGATGCTACGCAAAGTGACAAGGTGATTGGAGCGGAGTTCGGAGATCACATGGCGTTTAATCCAACGGCGAAGGCGACCAGTGTATTTTTGGACGACCCATGGACTTACGCGGTTGTTGGTTGATCACGCTCATGATTATGTACTTGGAATGTCCGAGTTTTTTTTTGGCAACTGCTTGATAGGACTTGAGACTGTCGTAGAGTTAACGGACCTTCGTAATTTCTTGGTCAGTCAAGATTTTGGTAAATTGTTGGTTCAATCAGATCCCTCTAATGTCCGTTCGTAAACATACCAAAGTTCAGGATCGAAGAGAGAATAGCGGCGGTTTTGGTAGACTGTACCAACGTAGTTGGTTTCAAAGTATTAAAGCACGGGAACAAGGTCATCGAGCAATTGTTCTGAAAATTGTTGAAGAGCCGTGTCCAAGTCGTCGATGGGGACGAAAGCAAGAACGGCGGTCATTTGTGTTTACAGTGCGAAGTTGGCATCGGAGTTATATTGATGTGTCAATCTGAATTCTGAAATCTTCTTTTTTAAATTACGAGTTAAATAAAAGCGTCGAAGCTCGCGTTTTCAACACCGCAAAACAACTGCTGGTTTATTAGGTCACCAGAAAAAAACTAACAACAACCAATAGAGTGGCTATTTATGGTGGCTCTACAATGAGACGGAACAACAGAACTGAACGGAACGGAAATTGACGGAAACGGAAAACATTGCTTGCAATAGAACGGCAACGGAACGGGACGGAAAAAGAAACGGAACGGAACTGACCGGAACTGCCATTATAAGCAAGGTGCTTAGAATGGAAGTGAACAGAAAAGGGAACGGAAATCGACGGAAAACCCAACGGAACGAACTGCCATTGTAAGCGCGAATTAAATTTGTTCACCGCAATAAAATCAATGCGAAAATGATCGGTTTCTTCGGTTAGGCGCCGACGCGGTTGTTGTGTTGCCGCAGTCTATCGGGTGTTTTTCTTCGGTGTTATCCGTCGGTTATTGGCCGTTATGTCGGAAAGCGGTGATGTAGACGAACCTGGTCCTTTTCCACATATCATTGTGGAATTCGTACATCAGACCCCTAGTCTCTGGAATTTGGCCGATCCACGCTACAAAGACCGTGAATACAAAAGGCGTAAGTGGGAGGAATGCGCAAAGGCGGCCAAATACGAAAGTAGGCTTCTTGTTGGGATTATTTGCTCTACTTTTTGTTTCAGCTTGGGACCACGCATATAAAGCCTGGGTAAAGATTAGGGATTCCTGCGCTAAATACGCGAACAAGATGCGAACAGCAAAAAGTGGATCCGGTGCGTCGACTAGTATTCCGCCTGCGTTTTTTGAAGAGTTGGAATTCTATAAAAAGGCAACGAAAGAACGGGCCGAGTAAGTACCGATATTCACAAGGTCTATTCTCGTTGCGCTTTGTATTTTCAGGTCGACTTCTTCGCTTATGCAAAACGCTTCGTTGGGTTCCGGTGATGCATCGCCCACGCTTTCAGATATCGCTGAGGGTAAGATTTTGATTCCTTCAGTAGTTGATTGCCTTTATTTTCAGCTCACGACATGTTCTACAGTCAAGAATCTTTCGAAGTGACCGACGAGACGCAACCGATCGAATCTCCTCGTTCTCTCAACGGCACTCAACCGATCGAATCTTCTAGCTCTGTCACTAGTGTTTCGGTCACGCCACCAAAAATCGGCAATCGAAAAAGAACTCGAAATTCTGGATACACAAGAGCCTCTGATTTTGAGGAGCGTTTGTTGCACGTATTGAAGCCAAAAACGGAGAATGCTCAATCGACATACGAGTTGCAAGGTATAGTACTGGGAAAACAGATTTCTGCACTCAAGCCGTCCCATCGATCGTACGTTGTTGCGAAGTTGTACGAAGTCATGATGCTTGCTGAAAAGGAAGAGGCCGGTGCTGTCTATCTTTCATTCAACTAATTAATTCGGAATAAATATTGTCTATTCAAATCGTTTGCTTCTATCAACTCGTTACATTCGAATGTACTGAAATTGATCGACATTCTTCTTTTCAACTGTTTAGGGCGAAGATGCCGCTCACTCGTGCTCAAGCCATTGCGTTGGCAGTTCTACTCATGAGACGCAGGCATAAAAGACATAGAGTTTGGGTACAACCGGAGCTTCGACGCGATCGACGCGAAGCTGTTGGATCATACACACAACGTTTCCTAGTTTACAAGAAAGAGGCCGAGGAGGGCAACGAAACAAATTTCCGTAACTACGTGCGTATGGGATTAAACGAGTTCACGATTTTGTTGAAATCGATTCGAATAAAATGAGTCGATGCCAACAGTTTTCTTTCATTATTTTACATTGGGTTTAGGCTGCTGAAACGCTCAATTCGTACGCCCATAAGCCCTCAAGAGCGGCTCGTCATCACGCTCAGATATTTGGCCACAGGACGTTCGTTTCGTGATCTGCAAACAGACTTCCATGTCCATAACTCAACTATCAGCTCGATCGTTCGAGAAGTGTGTTCGCTGATCTACAACGAATTACACACAAAGTATCTGATCTTTCCAACTTCTCAAGATGAGTGGACTGAGATCGCAGAGGGTTTCTGGAATCGATGGAATGTGCCCAACACGTTAGGTGAGTACTCATCGTTCTTCGTCTTACATTCAATTTGTTATTTAGGATCCATTGACGGCAAACACGTTCATTTACGTGCTCCAGCAAAATCGGGTAGCTTGTACTACAACTACAAAGGGACATTTTCAACAGTTCTGTTAGCCGTTTCTGACTACCGGTACAAAATCCTTTACGCGAAATTTGGCTCGTACGGCCACAACTCAGATGCAGGGATCTTCGACCGGACTGATTTCCGACAGAAGATGCGCGAAGAATCGCTCAACCTTCCTCCACCAAGATGCCTGCCATCGACTGATGTTTCCGTCCCGTATTACTTTATCGGAGATGGCGCTTTTCCCTTGCTTATAAATCTCCAGAAACCAATCTCAAAGCGAAATTTGACCGACGAAGAACGAATTTTCAACTACAGGTTAGTTCAACTCTTTTTCCCTATTGTTTCCTTGTCATTTCAGAATCTCGCGTGGGCGTCGTGTAATAGAGAATGTGTTTGGGATTCTCGCAGCAAAGTGGCGCGTACTTCAGAAACCGATCGAGACAAGTGTTCAGACCGCTGATCAGATCATCAAAGCGTTAGTGGTGCTTCACAATTTCCTGATTGAAGAAGCGGTGACCAGTCAATCGCCTGCTCGTCTTGCTGATCCTGACGACAACGACACTGAAACGTGGAGATCGATGGTGGACGTGCCACTTTCAACGCCGAGCAACATGCGAACAACTCGCAACAACAATCCCGTCCATGACGCGAAAGTCGTCCGAAATCACCTAATTCGCTTTTTCAACAATGAAGGAGCAGTCGAGTGGCAGGATTCGCGCATTTAAGCTTGTTCCCCTCATTTACAAGGCCGTTTTTTGAATAAACTATTGATCGAATTTGTTGTCTTCAGTTTGCCGCCTGTATCTTTTTAAAAGAAACAGTTTGAATATTGACCCGTGGAATGAATTGTAGAGGAATAAACGGCAAATCCAACGACACCACAACGACCACCAACGGCCCGGTAGATCGTCTCAAAAGATTCAAACCGTTCGATACTTGAAAACGGAAAGTTTTTCCGTTCCGTTGAGCCAAAACCTCCCCACTTTAAACACCCTGCTTATAATAGCAGTTCCGGGCAGTTCCGGTCAATTCCGTTTCCGGCCGGTTCCGTTCCGTTTCTGTTCAGTTCCATTGCATGCGCGCTACTTACAATGGCAGTTGTTTTCCGTTTCCGTTCCGTTCCGGCCATTTCCATTCCGTTCAGTTCCGTTGTTCCGTTGCATTCTAATGCCCGCATTATGGAGGTCGGTGGGCGGGGAATCACCAACAGTTCAGGCACAAAGGCGGGAAGAAACTACAATCACAAAACACAAAAGGGGAACGAATAAGACAAATAACAATTGGAATTCAAGAGTAAGCAAGTAGGGATTTTGGGGTTTTTCGCAGCGAAACGACACTCCCGACCGCCCCTTGGTTTCCCGAATTCGACCTTTTAAGAACAAAAACAAAACTTTCAAATACTTTAGCGTAAGCGATCAAAACGACGTTTCCGGATCATCCGCGACGATCTCCGCAATTTGGACTTTCGCCTTCTCTTTCGCTTGGCGCGGCTGTTGCTTCCGAGTTGGCAATTCCTCCTCAACCGTGGTCCGGGGCTCTCCTCCTCCAGAGACTCGGCCAATTCCAGCGGATATAACTGGTTGATAACTCGAGTGAGAAATTTGCCGGAAGGAAAGAAAAGCTTCGCAGTTCGACACTCTCCGTGAGCATCGATGACTAATTCCGCAATGCGCGCTAGTTTCCAAAAACCGCGTGGCAATTCTGCCTCAAAAACAAGAACGACTTTGCCAATCTTGGGAATGCACTGAACGAATGCTGACGGTTTATCGACCGAGTTCTTGTGAAAGAGCGTAGCGAGATATACTCATCCAAATTAGTATAAATACCCCCTCTGTTTGTGAAAAAACTTTGCGGGTATTTGTTCGATTCCTCTCAAATTTGGTGTGCAGTTAGCTGGTGGTATAAGCAATCAATAAAGAAAAAACAAGCGTGTAAATCGGACAAAAAATGGCAATTTTGTTCGAACTAAGATTTTCGACTTCCAAATTAGTATAAATACTCGTGCTGTATCTTCGTTCTTTTTCAATGCCTCGTGGGAAAAGCCTTACAGTCGCCGAGAAGGCCCGAATTGATACCTATCGTGAAGATAGCCATTCATACACGTGGATAGCAAAGAAGATTCGTCGATCAAAAAGTGGAGTTCAGATGTACCTTTCCAAATTGAATGGTTACGGGCAATAAAAACGAACCGGTGCCCCAAAGAAGCTGACAACAAGAGAAGAAAGAAGGATCGGACGATTGGCATCCAATTCAACCATCTCGGCAGCCAAAATCAGACGGGAACTGGACCTCAATGTATCGAACGAGATTGTTCGCTTGGAAATTCACCGTAATCCACACATTGTACGTGCTCGAATGGCTAAGATACCGAACTTAAAAGACACACACAAGACTGCGCGATTATCATTCGCACGAGAGAATATGGCACGCAATTGGGAACAGGTAAAATAACCGGTTTCTTCCCTTTGATCTCCGTTCGATTTCAGGTGGTTTTTTCTGATGAGAAAAAGTTCAACTTGGATGGTCCCGATGGATTCAATTCGTACTGGCACGATCTCAGAAAAGAGCCCTTAACATTCTCAAGACGCAACTTGGGCGGAGGATTGGTTATGATAAGAAAAGTTTGCGTTCTCATTTACCCCTTTTTTCAGGTCTGGGCATCGTTTTGCGCTGACGAGAAAGTTGCCATTGCGTTCACTTCTTCAAGAATGAATAGCCGCGAATACATTGGCGTACTCAACGAGAATCTGTTACCGTTTTTTCGCCGTCGGAGTCGTCGAAATTTCACTTTTCAACAGGACAACGCATCTTGTCATGCGAGCCGGGAAACGCGACAATGGCTTTCCAACCATGAAATCGACCTTTTGGAATGGCCGTCTTGTTCGCCAGACCTAAATCCGATGGAGAATCTTTGGTCGCATTTGGTCCGTAGGATATACGCGAACAACCGTCAATTTCAATCAGTTGAAGACCTCAAGAAAGCAATTTTATCGACATGGACCAAAACTTCTGAAGCAACTCTGTAGAATCTCGCCCGTTCGATGCCAAATCGTGTGTTCCAAGTAATCAACCGTAACGGTAATGTTACCGAATACTAAATGTATATTCTCTACGCACTCACTCAATAAAATCTGCAATAGACTCAAGGGTATTATACTAATTTGGAAGTCGAAAATCTTTAATTAGCTGTAACTTCTTTTAAAGTTGTCCAAATCGTCCCAAATTTTTAGCAATCGCGTTGTAATGTCTAATAAGCATGCACACCAAATTTGAGAGGAATCGAACAAATACCCGCAAAGTTTTTTCACAAACAGAGGGGGTATTTATACTAATTTGGATGAGTGTAGAGATTTCGTCAAAGTTAAGGTCAAAAAGATTTACTTTCAAATGAATCTGACAAAGTTATGAGTCATGATCGTGGAAAGATTGCACTGAAAATTGAAGGTTCTGTTGGATGATTCTACGCATGTACCATATTATCTCCATAAAATATTCAATTTCGAACTACTGGAATTCCACCAAACATTCCCAATCGCAATTCAACGTTTTCAGCTTACTACTCGAATTCAAGAATTCAATCCGTGTTGCTGGGCATTCCGGATAGTCTTCAAATCTTTGTATGTCGAGTTCTCGGACAACTACAAATTTGAACACATTTAAATGCCGTTGTGAAGCAAGCTTACCAATGAGATACCGTAAAATCTTCAGATTGATTTTTTCAGCTGATCGTCTGAATCTTTCCACACGGTGAAGTTCTTGATCTTTTCTCTTTCATTGGTGTCATATCAATTGAGTTCGACTCTAAGAGCTGATGATTCTGACAACTTTGTGTCGTCAAATCTGCTGAATTTCCATTCGTTGGGTTCGTTGCTGTCGATCGATTTGACCGAAACATGAACCTCTGAGTTGCTCAAATGTTTTTGAGCAGTCAAACAATAATTCTTGCACTCGTTCTGAAATAAAGTAAATTTGAATGGAAGTATTATTCTTGGCTTGCTATTAAACGTATTACACGTTCATGTTCTGATGGTCAAGAGACTTTCAAGTAGTTTTTACCAAATGACGAAAGAACTCCTCAGGTGCTTTGCCTCTCAATTTTGGCCGTTGAAATTCGCTTATGACGCTGAAACATAAAATGAGATGCAACGAGAAACGGCTTTCATGACGATTTCAAAACGTAAACAAACTGAAAGTGCTTATTGAAGGCATCAATTTTACGACTACGCAACCACATTGAAAACTTTCATGGTAATCGATATCCTCACAACAAATCAGGGAATCCTTTTGTGGTCGTTCGAACTTCAGTGCAACAAGCAGGTGAAGCCCTCGTTGTTTGTGTCGTCTAAACAAACACTTGTGCACTATGAACACACATGAAGACATTAGTTGACCTTGCGGAAATGAACTTCTCGAAACCAAACCTGATCTCCGGGCTTCCCTCTAAAGCGAAAGAGCAGCGGGAGAACAACGAAACTTTTTCCGACTTCTTTCTTGTCCGCCTCGTTGGCTCAGGGGCAGAGCGTCTGTCTAGTAAACAGAAGGTCAACGGTTCGATTCCGTTACGAGGCAGTCCTTCTTTTTTGCGTTTTTACAGCGGCTAGACGATGAACATTAATCATAACTTCCAAGGAACCATGAATACAAAAACAAGTTAAATTTGAACAACTTTATTTTAACAAAAAACATAACAATCTTCAAAACAATTAACCGGATGCTTCTTTTTGTTCTATTATTTGATTCACATCAACGGAATCTTCAGCCAAATTGTTCAGATTGAAATCGATGATCGTCGCGCTCTCTGGTGGTGGCCAAGACCACGACGGAAGTGGAGCTGTGAACGACCAATGCGGAGACAAATACCGCCAACAATGCAACGGCATCCAGAAATGAGAAGACGGCGGTAGTTTCTTGATCACGTTGCAATTCAAACAAATCAAATCGTAGGTGGAACGATCCCCAAACTTCGGATCTTCAATTGACCACTCTTCTGGTTTTGTCTAAACACAAAGAGCAATAAGAAACAACCGTAAGTCTCACGTTTGAATCGGCTATAATCGAATCTAATCGCTGTTCATATTCGGGATCCTTCTCTTCGTGCCAATTGGAAATCGAATGTGCTTCTCGAACTTCTTTTCCCAACTGAAAAACTCGGTGTATAAAAAGCAAAGATGGCAACTCACTTCTTCCAACGGCTTCCCATATTCAGCGTTTTTGCCGAAACTCGGACCCCAAACAGCGGAATCATAGATCAAATCGCCAACTATCGGATGACCAAGAAATTGCAAATGAACACGAATCTGATGTGTTCGACCGGTTTCAATTTGACAGAAAACCAGTGACTCATTGGCTTTTGGATCATACCAAACACGTTTGAACGTCGATCGACACTTCTTTCCATCGTCTCGAATGCACTGAACGCCCATTGATGGTATGAGAACACCAATCGGTTGGTTGCAGACTTGAACATCACTGAACAAACGAAATGATTTTCGAAAAAATGGGAAACTTACTCGTAAAAACGTCCTCGTACCTTGGCAACGTATGCTTTTCTGATTTGATTAGAAAGGAGAAGTTTCTTAGTCTCCACATCTGCTTCTTGAGTCTTAGCTAAAATGAGAACTCCAGAAGTGGTTCGATCGAGTCGATGAACAACTAAAACCAAAAAAAAGAATAAGAGTGGAAACGTGAACAAGAACCTCTAAGCCCTGGACGACCATCTAACCTCCACAATAAACCCAAAACTGTGTGAACTCGGTACTGACCACAGGCGTGAATGGGCAGAGACGGCGGTTTGTCAACGACCAGCAATCGATCGTCTTCATGGATCACACGAATCGGCTGTGCCAAAACGGGATGTTCGTGTTTGTGACAAATGTGAATAATCTCATCGTTCTCCTTCAGTTTATGAGACAAATCCGTGACTTGTTGTTTGTTCACGAAGATTCTTCCCAGTCGAAGAGCTGCTCTCTAAACACCAATAAAAAAAAGAAGGAAAAACTTCTTACCGAGTATTTTGGATTGTGAGCCAGGAACTCCGTTTGAAAGACCTCCACAATCTCACGACCAACCCAACGACCTTTGGTTCTTGAATAGTAACAAGTCCAGTAGGGATCGAGGTGTTGAACGCCTGAAAGCGAAAAATAAAAATCAACTAGACATCTATCTCACCGTCCACGATTTTAAAATTTACGTCCTGTGGCATTTCGCGGATCAGTCGATCGTCGACTTCTTTCTCCGTTTTCCTTCTCTTTGGATTCTGAGTACTCTAAAACCCGAAAAAAGTTTATATGCAATTCGCAGCTTCAGAACAAAACCCACTCGATGAAAACGGCGTAGATTTTGAAGCAACTTTTCGAACTTCATTACAAAAACTAAACCGGGAATAAGACCAAAAACAAAGAACTCACTTCTGTAGCCGTCCGTTTTGCTTGTGATCCAGCGGTCGTAGTCATTACCGTTAAATCAAAAGATCTTTCAGCTAAAATCTCCTAAAAAGCGAACTCGTAACACAAAGCCAAATGGAAACAAGAAGAAGATTCCAATTAAGAAACTTTCGGGTTGTCAATAACAAGCATGAGCTCTTTAAATACTCAGTTTATTGACTAAAACTAAACAAATTCAACAATTTGAACGCGTCAAACGCTCCAGCTCGCCGCCACAAACTCGGTGCTGATTGATAAGAACGCGAAGATGATGCAGATCTCCGGCCAATTGGTCGCGCTGTTTGATTAACTGCGTGGTTCGTTCTCTTTCAGCCGCCAACTGTTCTTCCAACGTCGCGATTCGATGAAGTTTCCGTTGACGACACTTCTCTGCTGCCAATCGATTTCGCGCTCTTTTGCGCTCCAGACGCTGTCGGGCCTGATCGTTCAAGAGGAAATGACTGAAAGAGGAGAGATTGGCACTAACATTAAGAACTTACTTGTCAATTCCCAATTGGTAGTGAGAGGTCGGTGGTTGATGAATCACGTGCATTTGACTTGATTGAAGATATTCGTTGGACATCGGAGTGGTCGGTTGCGGATCTTCGGGTTCCGCTTTGATAGCGATTCCATTTCCCTGACCGATTGGCTGGTTTTGATGAGATCCGATCATTTCGTTGAATTGAGAGAATGGAACAACATTCGAGTGGTCGGTGGATTGATGGAACAAATCCGAGTAGCTGAAAACAGGGTTCTTAGAGTTCCAGTGACAAAAATGCGCAAACAGAAAAGACACTAATGACACATCTGTTCGTTGGCAATCAACTTTCTTTTCAAAAAATTACCTTTGTTGTGACGGAATTTCGTTGTTATTCTCCAGTTTGATATGTTGGTGTGAAGAAAACCGAAAAAAGATGTTGAATTGAGAAAGTGATTGGTTGATGTTACGGACAGTTCGAGACTGTTGGAGCGGAGAAACCAGAGAAATGAATGGCGCCGAACGGGACGATGAATCAGTCCGTAGACGTTGAGAAAAAGACCGCCGATACATACGACATTTTCGACGCTTCGCTTTTGGCCTTTTTGGTTTTGGATTTTTCGGCTCGTCATTTACGACGAAAACAAGCATCTTCGTGGCTACGAACTGAATTGTTGTGGACCATTTGCGCAGCTGTTGAGTCGAACAAGTGACATCGGGCATCTTAGTGACTACTCACGTTGTTTCAAGGGGTATTTAGACATAAACTGTGCTTCAGCTCTGTCATTAAACTTTCAATCGGCAACTCAAGATGAAGTTGGCAACGATTCAAAGACGCAACTTCTCAGGCTCGACAGGGTCGATTACTTTCAATAAACGGTCTTACAACTTCGAATCACGAGAGATCACAAATACAATAGGATTGCACTTTCAACGAGTTTCGGTTGTAGACAAGCAACTTAAAGACGATCTTAATGCGAGTAAGCTCCAAATAACTTGCTACGAGCATTTCCACCAAGTTAGTCGAACTAAACGGCTTCTTGGCATTTGGAGCTCAAACGATCCTTCGTGCCTTCCATTTGGTTTTTTGGCCATGGATCCGAACGTTAAACAAGAGTTTGTTAACGTAAATGCTGAAGTAATTTCGGTTAGTGATGAGATCAATAAACTTTCTGAGCTTATAAAATTTGGTGAATCGGATGAGAATAGTGAACGACTAAAACCCCCTTAAGATACCATTCAATCGGGAAGTATAAACGTTACGAATTGGTTCGCGTGAACTTCTTTACGACTCCAAGGTTCATAAGCAGATTCACGCATGAGTTGTATGTCGAAGAGAGCAATACGAAGCTTGCATTTCTTATTTGAAGTGTTTATTCGTGATTAAGATCTCTAACAACTCATTTGTCCAAGTGAACTTTTACGGATTACAATGTGCTTCATCTCTCGCAGTTTCCTTGTCGACGTCTTCTGTAGGTTCAAAATTGCTGATCTGGAAATTGTATCTGACAGTCTGGTCGTTGTTTTGTTGCAACATTGAAGAGCAAATCTTGAGGCTTTGAAAACCTGGAATCTACAGATACCATCAGCACAATCAAGAAAGAAAGTTCATTTATGCAGCTTCCAAGAGCAAAGGTTCTCGTAGACATCAAATCTAATATTTATCAAACTATTTATTTCCATTTAGCTGATAATCCAAATATCTTTAAGTTGATTTTCATGTTATAAGTTCACGAATTAAGCGCTTTTGAATCCCGTTTCTCGAATGACTCTAAATGTACATTTTCGTTTGTCATCTGGGGAGTCCTAATTGGACTGCTAAAATCATCGATGAAAAGCGGCGGAATGTCGCTTTCATTGGCTCCAATCAGCTCCATTTCCTCGGCCTTCTCTTCAATCAAATGCCGAAAAACGAACTGAAAACCCGGATGGTCAGTCCATAAGAAGAATCTATACCTTGGCACTTGTAATGATTCGAATTGCTTGCGGTCGACCGAGTTGTGCGATCTTCGCCACAAGCTCGTCGGGAGTCGCTCTAGCAACCGCACCAACACTTCTGTATCCGGCATCGAAGAGCATTTGTGCTCTTTTTCGTTTAACACAATCGATGGCCAGCAACTGCGTGAGTTCTTTTTGCGAGCACATGTGCAGACGTTCTAGAAGCTCGGGCAGTAGATTTCTATAGGCCCAAAAGGTAGTGATTTCCTAAAATCGTAGGCATATAACCAATGATTTCGATGTGAACCAACGGTTGTGAATCTCACAAGTTGACTCGCATGTGAGCACGACAATTGCACAATGTTATTCAACCATCCACGAGACACATTGAATCTCTCGGCAATCTCGGCAATTGATTGCGTCGACCACAGTCTTTGCAACATGAGCGCTATGTATACACGTACGACGTGATCGGTGGGCTTCTGAATTGAAACAATCACTTAACTTCAAAAATAGTGGTCGTTTACAAGTTTTGGCGGAAATAGAAAGCAGTTGGTTATGTAGCCGAGATCGATTCCCCACTCTTTCAACAGAAGTTTTTCTCCTTGGCTTAATTGATTGTACTAAAACACTTAATAAGTGTCGATTAACGGTGAGAACAAACCTCCTCGATAAAAACTTGAAAGTCGATGGTATAAAGTTCAATGTCATACGGAACAATAATGCACAACATGTGGAAATGTGATGAAAGAATAAGACCTGAAAATATGTTGATCGTTTGCTGAATGATTAATATTCAAGACCTGTATCCAAAGTTCGTTTCAATTCGTTGTAAACGAGAATCGCATCCGATGGTTTGATAGATGAGCGCGAAGTAGCTAAGCCAAAATCCGTCAACTCAAAATTCTCCTAGAACACAAATCAACAATTTGCAACTGAAAGACCTCACGTTTATCATCTGCCGATCCATGAGTTTTTGAACAACGTCGGTAACCACTGTCTGACGACCTTCACTGTCGTTTTCGAGCATCGTGTATCGGAGAGCTTCTTGGACATGATCGGGCGTTTCGCAGATCTAAAACCAGTTGATTACAAAAACAACAAAAAAACAACCTTCAAAGCAATCAAATCTAAAACAAACGCCTCCAAACAATCAGCATTTAACATTCCACTTTTGCATTCGGGCAACGGTTGAAATCGAACACGATTGAACTAAAAACAAACTCAATGAGTGGATTTGAAGTCTTAAACGAACGTACGTCTTCTCTTTCAGCATGTCCCTGAATCATCAAAATCGATTCACCGTAGGAATCCAAACCCGCACGTCCAGCTCGACCGATCATTTGCATGTAATAACTTTTGCTCATCACATCACGACCGATTTTAAAACGCCTGATGATTACACGACGAGCCGGAAGATTAACTCCAGCAGCTAAAGTTGAAGTTGCGCACATCACGTAAAGAGTTCCATCCTAATACAAAACTCAAAAATGAATTTGACTAAAAACTAACTCTGAAACCATTCTCGATTATGTTACGTTCTTCTCGAGTCAATCCCGAATTATGATAAGCGACTCCAGCTTCGATTCCACTTCTCATTATTGGACAAATGGCTCCCTCATTGCTGTCAAGAATCTGTTGAATGAGCGCGCCCTTCTCCGCTTTCTTGTACTCTTTGAGAGCACTTAAATAATAAAATGAACTCCAAAAACAGCAATCCAAATTCTTACTTAGGTACCGTTCGTGCCAACAGTTTGCAAATGTCTTCCGTGTTCCGTTTTGTCTGACAGAAAATGAGAACCGATTTGTTGGGAATAACTTCAGCAACCAGCGGAATAATGCCATTAGTATCGATTTTTGGCGACACCTAAAACCCGAAAGAATAAATCATTTCAAAAACAACCTACGATCTGTGGAAGATCTCTTACATACTCCAGTTCACCGTTCGGCTCATTCAAACGATGAATTTTGTTGTCGATTTTAACGAACTCATGTAACGGTAACGGTCGGAACTCGGTGGTGTAGAGATGTGCGCGAAGAAACCTCCGGATCTGCTCGACGCTGCTCAATGTTGCCGACATTCCAATGATCTGAGTTGCCGAGTTGACGACCATTATCTTCGTCAAGCATTGCTCGAGAATCGTTCCACGTCTCAGCTCACCTAACATGTGCAACTGAAAACTTGAGTCGTTTGAGTTACAACGCTCTCAACTCACTTCATCGACAATCACCAATCCGATTTCATTGAGTCGCTTTTCCACGACCAATGAGTTCACTAGAATGTTCGCCTTCTCGATTGTGCAAATGAAAAGACGAGGAACAAAACCACGTCGTTTATGTGGTGGTATCCGTCCGCGATAACCCGCATACTCTTCGACGGTGAATCCCAACGGTTCTTCGAAAATAGCCAACGAAATCGCCTAAACATCAAACAAAATGCTTTTGAAATCGAAACCAACTTTCTCTTGGACGATGGCAACAAACGGAAGAATTATGATGCAGTCCTGTTTATTCTGCAGCAAACACTTCAACATCAGCAGTTCAGCGACCAATGTTTTTCCTATAAGGATCTCCAAGAAACCAGAAAGCAGAAAACAAACCTGATCCTGTAGGCAGCGAAAGGATAAAATTTGAGCCGGAAATAAGACGACGATCCGACAAACATTCTTTTTGCCAATCTACAAAACTACAATTAATCGAAACTTGATTGCCACTTACCGTAGAGTTTCTCGATCTTTCGAGTCGTTTTGTAGATTTCTTTCGCCGAATCAGGAATCATTAACATCTCGAACGGATCCATGGCTTCCAACTGAGTGCCATTTAGTCGATGAGCTCTCGGTCCTGTCGGATGAGTGGCGTTCAACGGTAAATTGCTTCCTAACAACAAATCAAACTAAGTTCCCAAGCAAATCAACCAACCAATTTCTCCAGTCACCGGACTCTTAAACGGCTGACGATGTGAAGGGACTCCACGCGGAATTTTGGTCGCCGCATTTCCCTGCGATGGAGATGCTAAAACACCGTTGAGACTCCGTTTCTTGCTGATCAACATCTTTCATCATCCGAAGAAATTTCATCGAGAGCAGACCGCTGAATAAAAACTCGAAATGGCGTTTCACTTCGAGACCCATTCAATTTCTGGACATCAACACTTTGGGTTGTCAATTTTTTGGAGTCGTGATTAAAAGCAAAATCTAATGGATTCAAAAATACTTTTATTAACGAAATAAACGTTCATAGAAATTTGTTGCCAACTGGTTGATTTCTACGCATAAACGTAACACTGAATGCCTTCGAAATGATATTCGGGTTGATTCCGTTGAACATGATTCTTCTCATGTTTTCTATTCGTGTAGAAATGATCTAAAGATGTACATTGTCAATTGTATATTTGCTGAAGACATACCTGGTTGGCGAACATTATAGAAACGATAGAGAGGAACGAGTCCACATCCGGGCTTCGACGAACAAAATCCCATATTAGTTTCGACTGTGTAGCCGAGACGATCGCGCGCATTCTGCATCTCATTATCGTTCGTTGTATAGAAGTGATTTCCTGCAAATGATCATTAAGCATGAAATAGTGTTGAAACAACTTACTGATCACCGGATTCCACAGTCGATGAAGCGGCACAAGACCCGGACATTCAGGTGCTGTTTTGGTAGCGACAAATCCTACTGCTCCTAAATAGCAAAGATTATTGGATTAGGATACAAAAACTGACTTTCGATTCTGAATCCCTGTGAAACGATTTCCTGTTGCTCTTGGGCATCGATGGTATAAAAGTGGTCAGTTGATTCAGGATTATTAGAACGGAGTAAGGCTCTAGCTTCCACTAAACTTTTGCATGTACATGGATCGAAAGGTTTGGGAGTTGTAGTCGTTGTTGTAGTGGTGGTAGTTCTTGGAGTTGTTGGTTGCTGAGTTTTACCGACAGTTGATGGCTGTGTAGTTCCACGATCGGTTGGTTGTTCGGGTGTAGCGAGAGTAGTTGGCTGTTGAGTGTTATCTGGTGCATCTGTATCGGCAGTGTCCGGAGATTCAGTATTATCAGGGATTGGCGCATCAGTATCTCCGGCAACTGGAGATTCAGTGTTACCTGAAGGTGGTGCTTCTGTGTTGTCAGTAGGCGGTAAGTCGGGATCACCAGGTGCTAGAGTTGCTTGTTGCGGATCTTTAGCGTCGTCTTGTCCACGACTCAAACTAATAAATAGAAGGAAGAGAATAACGAACAAATCCAAACTCGTTCTCATTGCTGAAACGCAAGAGCAAACTGACGATCTGCAGGAGTTTAACGTTGTTTTATAGGGACAAAGACAAAAGAAATTGTTATGTTCACATCGGAAATTGGGCGGAGAGAGATGTTCTGACAACGAACAATGTTGTTTGATTAGGAACAAGCAAACGACTGATGCTTGAGCTCTTACTTCCGTTTAAAAAATGAAGAAGTTACGTTAGTCAGTGGTTGCAGTATCTGAAGCTTGTAAGCATTTGGACATTTGGAGAAATGTACTTCTTGTGTCAAATCGAATGTTTTTTTTGAGAGATTCGAAATGAAGATTTGAAGTTTTGGTTAGACATTTCTTTCAACTCTTTGCCGTTTCCAAGCGCTGAATCGCTGAAACAGTTGAGCAAACAGAACTTCGATTTTGAAGTCAGCCGCACTTCCAACTCGTTTCGCTAGTTTGAAATCAACAAAATGAATACACGCGATCAGTCAAAGGAATCTTCGATTAAGAGAAAACGTAAACGTCGTCCACTATCGGCACCGGGACATCGGCAGCCCGATCCGAATTGTTCGACTTTAGAATACTCACTTCAGGCGTTTGCCGCATTCTTTCTCTTCTTTCTATGGTCATTTTCGGCAGTCTTGTCTTTTTGGATTCCAATATGGTTGATCTTCTTTTCATCTCATTGGTATCTCATGGTCATGTATGGTCTGTGGTTTCTTTACGATTTCTGGACACCTGCTCAAGGTTCACGACATTTGGTATGTGCGACGAAATTGACCTTTAAACATTTCGAGGAGTTTTAGCGTTGGGTTCGCGAATGCAGAGTATGGAAATGGTTGGCCGACTATTATCCTATTGGTTTGATTAAAACAGTTGATTTGCCTCCTGATCGAAATTACATTCTATGGTTTTGTTTCTATTTTGTACTTTATCTTTGTTTTTTTCAGTAATCATCCACACGGTTTTTGGTGTACAGGAATTTTTGTTCATTTGCTTAGCGATGGTACTGGTTTCGCCAAACAATTTCCGGGACTTGTTCCGAGTCTTCTAACTTTGAACGGTCAGTTTTGGTTTCCGTTTCGACGTGAAATCGGCGTTTGCATGGGTATGCTTGTTGCGTTGAGAACAACAATCAGTGAAAAGTTTAGGCGGTGTGATGAGTTCACGTGAGAGTTTGCAATATCTTCTTGAATCTCAACCATCGGGTCGTATCATCGGAATTGTGGTCGGTGGTTCTCGAGAGGTCTTGGAAGCGCATGTTGGTCAACATTTCACGTTCCTAAAAACTCGACGTGGATTCTGTCGTTTTGCTCTACGTTACGGGTAAGTTCAATGGTTGAAATGATTGATTGAGTGTTCAGAGCATCACTTGTTCCTTCTTACTCATTTGGAGAGAACGATCTTTTCTTTCAGTACCCAAATCGACCTGGATCATGGCTGAGAAGAATTCAAGTAATTCAACAAAACAGTGCTTTCGACTTTGAGTTTAGGATCGTATCAAAGACAAATTTGGCTTCTGTCCGCCGATTTATCGTGGTCGTGGAATTTTCAATCGCTTCTTCGGTCTTCTGCCTTTTCGACGTCCGATAACCACTGTGGTTGGAAAGCCGATTCCCGTTGAGAAACGAGAAGACGCGACCATGGAAGAGATCGACGCTCTTCACGCAAAGTACGTGGAAGCACTAGTCGAGCTTTTCGAGGAGCACAAATCCAAGTTCGGTATTCCCGAAGACAAACATCTAATCATCGGCTGATTTATGTTCATTATCATAAAGAGTAAGTAGGTAGGCAGGTGGACTAAGGAAACCATACGGTCATTTCGGCAGGAAACAAATGGCAAGAAATAAATTGAAAAATTACGAGGTGAATAGAACTCTAAGATATACGATGTATTAACATAACAACGAAAAACTTAAGAAAACACGTAGAATCTGAAAACCCCAATGAATGCAGAATCTTAAATACAAAATGAACACCGGAAAGAATGAAAGTAAAATGCAATAATCTGTTCGACCAGACGTGATTATAGCGCTGTGATTTGAATCTCTTCGACGAGCTCGTTCCGTCTCCCATCGGTTCCGTATTGTTGCTCGTCGGCCGAATAGAAGCCGGTACTCATCGAGCGTCGAATATCGGTATCGTGTGTCTCGTCGCCCGCTGCTCCGCCCGATGAGTCCTCGCTCATCGTATAGCCGGTGGATGAAGCGCCAGAAGACGACGGTATTTGATCCAGGTGTCTTGATCGTCGTGTTTCCGTCCGCGATCCATTCGCTGCTTCCACGTCTATGAGCAGTTCGGCGGAGCGAACATCGGCTTCAATCATGGCGATAAGTTCGACATGATTCAACGACTCCACGGCGGCCATATCCATTTTCACCTAAACATCAAGACTTGTTTTTGAATCGTAAACCTTTTGCCCAATGTCATTTCCTTCGGCGACCTTCAATTTTTGCTTCTTTAGCAAAACCTCCCGTTGCGATTTCTTCCCACCAGGTCCCCAACAACTCGATCATGTTCTTTCGGTTGTAAATTGAAAAAAACTGGAGAACAAAAAACGGCAGAGCAAACTGATAAACCGGAATGTCGAAGCGAATTGCCATCAGATCGGTTCTTTTGTTTCATGTTGATAAGCAACATCGAAAAGTATCGTTGATTTGACTGTGAACCACAGAGCCAATTTGACTGCCCTGTTAAAAAGTGGGGAAACGAAAAAGTTTTGTTGTTTTGAAGTGATAAAAATGACTTTTTTGGAGACCTCAATTGGTTTTTGCCAAACTTGTGACTTCGAATTCGTCCGTCTTGTACTTTGCACATGACCTCCGATCTAGCGCTCTTTTTTGAATCGCCGGCGATAGGTGTGTTATCAGCTGCCGATGTTACGAATTCGCGTAAATGTTGTGCAGAAGCCGTTACGTATCGCACTTACTCGAAATGGACACGCCGGCTCCGACGGTATGTGTTTGATGAAGGGTCGGAAGAAGACGTGGTTGATGGCTTCGTGAACGTCGATACGATGATCGGGATCGAAACGTGCCAATTTGCTGATCAGGTCAATGACCGCCGGATTCGGTTCGTGATCTTTGGATGCGAGAATCTCTTCCCATAGACGCGGGGATTGTTGACCGAAAGTTTGCAAATAGGATCGAGTCTTTTCGCAACAAATCGCATTGATCATCTAAATTAGTCAAGAAGAGGAGGATGATAGAATTCAAAGCCTCTTACTCTTTCCGACGGACTCCCGAGCTGATTAAGTATGAGTTTGATTTGACTTCCGACACTTCGTCCGGGAAACAATTCTCGACGCAACAACATTTCGGCGATAATACACGCAACTGCCCACAAATCCACGGCTGTCGAGTGTTCGGGCATGACAAAAAGAAGTTCCGGTGCTCGGTATGGTAAAGTGGCAATGTGTTGTGTCATCTGAAACTCCATGTTGCCAATCGTATTTCTCTTCAAACTCACGTAAAAACAATGCTCATCGGCTTCGTCGATTGTGTTCGTTAGAGACAATTTGGCCATTCCGAAATCCGCAATTCGCAAATGACAATCACTGTTGACCAACAGATTCGAAGGTTTCAAGTCGCGATGTGCGATTCCGGCGGCGTGCAAATACTAAAAATCAAAATGAGTAATCGAACTTAAGATCTGTGCTTTCGATCACAAGTGACTCATTGTGCTTAGTCACATAAATAAGAGCTAATTAGCGGGCCGGTTCGCAAAAAATCAATTTGTTTTTGAGTTCAACACCAAAAACAACTTACCCTTAGGCCTCGAAGCATTTGCATTGATAAGTGGGCGATTAGTTCGAAATCCAATGGTTCCGCACTCCCGTGAATAACGTGATGCAAACTCCATTCCATAAGATCCATGATGAGAAAGACATTCATACCCAACGAGCCGGGAGTTCGAAACACGTCACGCAACGGCACAATGTTCGGATGGCGAATGTAACGAAGAACTCGAATTTCACGTAAAGTTCGACGGGCGAGTGTTGGAGTGGCCGATGCATGACCAATTTTCTTCACAGCCACCTAAACAAGAGAATAAAATCGATTCGTTGTTGCAAACTTACTCGTTTGTTTGTTGTGTTATCTTTGGCTTCACAGACGATTCCAAAAGCTCCCGATCCAATCGATCGCAAAGCCTCGTACTTCTTCCGCTCCACTCCAAACTCGAAGTCCAAACGCAGTTGACGTTTGGCCAAATCGTCGAGTATTCGATTGAACGCGGGAGCACAAGCGGGCATTTCAACGATAAGTCGATGGTGAGTGGAGAAAACGACCGTTCAGCAAAATCGAACGCTTTTGCCTCGAGTTTGTGTTCTTCAAACTCTCCCGCCCACCAAACTTTTCGGTTTACACTTGACGACTAAAACAAACTCTGTAACGTTGGAAACAACAAGATCGCTATTTCAGACAACAACTCGATAGGACAACGAGAAACATTCGAAGTCGAGGCCTCCAGTTCATCGCACAACCCCGAGAATGTAAAACTGAGCATCGACATGCTGATGAAGGAGCGAAATTCCGATGGCGAAAACATTTGGGTTGTTTTAACAAATTTGATTGCGTGCGCCTCCTTCCCATCTCTCGATTGATCGATCTCGAACTGGTTGTAATCAGTCAAGAACAAACGTTCACAAACCTCGCCAACAGAACTACGCGCACGTTCCAGACTTCGGGGCACAAATTGGCGGATGTGCTTCTCGGATGCAAATGTGAAGCGATCCGTGGACGGAAAAGAAGACGATCGATGATCTGAACATCTGACGAAAACTCTCGATTTCAACCCGTTCCCTCGCGTGATTGAACAGATGGGAAATCGAGCGCATATTTTTGTGTGGAGTTCATCGATTCGATACGCGTGCATGAGCAGCAGAAGATGACTCTCCCGTTCAAGTGGATGGTGTAATTTACGTGAATGAACAAATTAAAACGATCGCTCAAGAATAACCGGATATTCGAAAAGAAACTCTCGTCCGAAAAGATGTTCGTAAAAGATTCTGAATGTGCCAAATGATCGTAAAAGGAGATCTTCTAGAGATTGAAAGCAATAGAAACAGAAGATTAGAAACACGAATTAGTAAACATAAACCTAAGAGGCTATGTGGTCTTTACGAATGAACAACAAAACAAACTGAGGTTAACAAGCAGAAGATGACCACATTGTTAATGACAAACAAACTAAGCCGCTTGCCAAACAGATCGCTGACGTTTCCATTGGCCCTACGCATTCGATTGTTCATCAAATTTGAAATGACAAAACGTCTGAACCAATCGGATAAAGTGTTCCGGGTGATTCGAAGGGTTTGCAACAAAAAGTTTGACTCAGAGTGCCGCTTAAGGGCGTAGGATGCAAACACAAAAGGCGATTTGCATTCATTAGTCAAAACTTGTCGTCCCGCCGTTAACAATCGCGGTTTATGAGCGTCAATGTAAAGAACAGCGGTGATAAGCGTGATTAAAGAAATCGAAAGAGGGCGGAGAGGTGTGCCGAAAACTTGGACTTAAATACAAAAGTTCGTTGGAAGCCGAAAAGATGTTCGCGAAAGACACAAGCGATAGGACTTTAAATGACGTATTAAAAAAACTTCAAACGTTGAATTTGAAGTTAAGAAGGTCTCAGCAACCACAAGTGACTATGTAACGACCGCCAATTTCGAACACAAGCATCGAAAAACAACTCTACCACCTGCCAACAGACGGCAACCGATTGACCGGAAGTTTTTGCAATAAAAACTTCCGACTCAACAGCGCAACTTTCTAATCGACACGCCGCAGCGTCTGTGACGTCAGAAGCCGTTGATTAACCACAGGTTGTGATAACAAAAGCGACGACAAAAAGCAATTAAAAGGTCTTATAAATTTTAAAAACGCACTTAAATGGCGCGGAAGTTGGAGATGAACGCAAAGATCAAAAACGTACACGGAATCGCGTGGAAACAAACTCGAAAGGTTCACGACGTCAAAAACGTGTAAAAACTGTCGATTACCCAATTCGCAGCTCTGCCTCGAAGATTAACCTGCATGAGCTCTCCGAAGCTGCGGATTACCAACCAGTCTCTCGCTAATAATCGTACAAATCGCTCGAAAGTAACATGAATTACGGAGCTTGGACGGAAAGATATGAACTGTCGATCAAACGCTATGAACTACGTCGATGATCGGTATGATTTAGAGCCAACAGAAACCGTTGCCTACCCAATGACACAAAGGCACTAGCCAGCTATCATGATCGTCGCAAAGTAAAATCAAGGGCCAGAAACCTTTCACGACGATAAGATTACTCGGGAAGACGATTGTGTTTTGGGGCGTCCACCGCTCTTCCCAATCGCCTACACCAACCCATCAACTCAAAGCATTTTTTATCTCTTTTGTTCGGCTAGGCGCAGGTTTCCAACGTCTTTTGTGTGTTTGAGTTTCTGCTTTTGCGTCGTCGGTTTTTTTGCGTAGCGGCGATTCCGAATAAGCGCCGTGACTGAAACCCAAAAAACGTCGTCCGCCTATTTTTCTCGATCTCTTTTTTTTTACGCGCCGTCTCTCGAACGACGACAATCATAATCTTTTGACGCGAAGTGAGGTGCAAGAATACCAATCGATCAACGATCTCGCTAATCCCGGCGCACTCTTCAATCAGATCAAGTGGAAGACAAACAGAAACCGCGCAGCTAACATCGAAACATAATCGTGGATATGAACGTAAAAGGAAATTGTGGATGGAAAATCTGCGTCGGTCCCAAATTATCCACAGAAGACAAACCGATTGCGTGGGGCGGCTGAAACGATTTCGAGCGCCCATTTCAAGGTCGACAACGTGCGACGTCGACTTGCGCCGCACACTCTCTAAACGTCGTCAAATTCACCTTCGCGATGAGACTCGTCTTGGAAATCACGACGCCTACCATTCGGATTCATTAACTTTAATACGCTCGATTTGTTAACATGCGCGCGAACAAACGCAACGACAAGCAAATTTTTACAGTTGACGAGCAATGGCGCCGCTGATGAACGACGTCGAATTGGCAACGTTGATTGCGAAACGAATTGATTTGAATTGGAAATCGAAGTCTTCTATTCGTCATGACAGCTACCCAACGGCTGGAATCGAAGTCGGATGTTTGTAATCGACGATGGTAGAACACAGATTCTACAGCTTATTGTAGATCTTGGTTATCAAAGGAGCTCATCGACGGTTCGAGTACACTCGTCTTGCAGGTTATACAAGAAAACTGGTTGTTAAGAAAACTTGTGAGCAAAACTATCGAAACGAATTTGCTCTCAAACGCCAAATCGAATGGGGAGGAAAATCTCGGCGATTGGTACGATTTTACTCGACCGCAATTTCCGCAATCGGTACACAAAAGAACGCGAAGTGGACGTTGGCGAACGAACTCCATCGCCCTGCGATTTCGGTTTTCGACTTCGGAAATCGCAGCAAAATGAGTAAAACCACCCGACGGCTTCCACCGCGCAAATCCGCTCACCACCAGCAACCTTTTCGTTTGCGATCGGAGCTCGTAGGGTTGTAATCGCTCAATGAACGTTGATGGACAGTTGGGATTTTAAGTTTTCGTTAAGATTAATGTCATCATTCATTGGTACATGAATGAAGGCCCTCCGGAACAAGCATTCGGACCATGAAGCAAATGTTTGTGCAGCTGCAAGAGAATAGCAAATGACATTGAACGTTTGGAAATGTTTGCAGAAGACATTTTGAGTAGTACTATGCAATCAATGTTTCGCTATCATGTTCAGATGTACAAGCTGTGAGGATAAATTACGGACTTTCTGTCCCGTGGCCTCACATTTGACAAATTTGTTTCGTTCTTCCAATCGTAATGATCGCTATCGAGCTTCTGGTTTTCATATTCTTGTTCTTGCCTGCGACTTATGGCGCCAAGTCGATGAAAGCCGGATTCAGCATGTCGGCGGGTGCCAATATTGGAAGTCAAAATGGAATGTCACAACAACAAATGGGCAACTCACCGGGCGGAATGATGAACGGAGGTCAATGTGCGGACAAAGATCCGAAACGATGTGCTGGAACCAGCGGTCTCTGTACGAATCCACAATACGCTCAAGCATTGAAAGAGAACTGTGCAGCCACGTGTAAGCTTTGCAACGCCCCTTGTGCTGATGCAACTACAGTGTGAGTCGAAAACAAGCGAATTGCAATGTTGAGTTTTAGATGTGCAGCATGGGAAACGATGAACGGATTCTGTAGCTCGCCACTGTTCACCAACTCTTTTCGCGAACAATATTGCGCCAAAACCTGTGGTTTGTGTGCGGATAATCAAAACGGACAACAAACTGGAAATATCAATGATCCATCCGGTCAGAACGGTAAGAAGCAATGAGTTGCTTTCGAACTTGAAATGCAGGAGCTCAAGCAAACAACGGAGCTCAATATGGACAGAATGGTCAGTTCGGCAACAACGGTTACAATCAAGGAAACAACAACTACGGACAAGATCAGATGGCCAATGGAAACAATCAATACGGTCAAGGAGCTCAAAATGGTCAGAATGAACAGAGCAGTGGGAAAGCAGGTTTTAACGTGGGCGGAAATCTCGGAAATTACGGTGCTGGAATGGGCGCCTCCGTTGGGAAAGGAGGATTGAACGTTGATGCCGGATTTGGGAAGAATAACGCAGGATTACAAGGACAACCAAACTACGGTCAAAACAACAACGGCTACGGCAACAATCAACGAGGTAACCAAGGAAACACTCAGGGAAGCAATCAATACGGTCAAGGGTATGGTCAAGGCAATAGGTTAGTTTTTAACTAGCTATTAATTATAAATCTGTATTGTACAATCGAATAACTGATGTTCATCTGATCTTAATGAACTGTTTACAGTCAAACAAACTCACCAAATGGAGCTCAAAGTGGAGGAAAATCGGGTTTCAACGTGGGCGGAAATCTTGGGAACTATGGTGCTGGAATTGGAGCCTCCATTGGTAAGGGAGGACTGAGTGTTGATGCTGGATTTGGAAAGAATAATGGAGGATCACAGGGACAATTGAACAATGGTCAAAATAACGGAATGAATCAATATCCCAATCAAGGCGGACAGTTTGGTGGTCGCAATCAAGATGGCAGCTACATGGGCTCAGCCGGAGGATTTAACGCTGGAACAAGCGGCGGCTTTGGAGTTGGAACTGGACCGGTCGGTGGAGCAATTGGATTTGGACGCTAAATTAACGAGCCCGTAGATTCCCCAATGCTAAAATTTTACATTATAAACTATATCGTACAATATAAAGATCTGCGTAGTTCTAGTTATGAGCTTTAAATCCGTTTTCTGTCAACAATGTTTTCAGTTATCGGATTCTTTGCGATTATCTTCAGTTGCCATTCGACGTCAAACTGTTAGAATGAAAAGTGCGCCAAAGCAATAGCTGAATCAGGCCTTGGACCGAATATTCATTAACATAATAAGTAGGCTGAAGTCAAATTTACAATATGAAAGCGGTTTAAAGTATCATACCGATAATTTCGAATATCATTCCGGTCACCGCATTCAACAGTCTAACACTTCGATGTGAACTCAATGCTACTTGGTCGTTCATTCTGTCGAGTTGTATTTTTTCTATCCCGTTTCTTAACGCAATGATAACCATAGCGTTTATTAGGCAGATTCGACACATGGTATTTTGACTGGTCAATTTCGGTTATTGGGAAGATTCACGACAAATCAGTGGAATCATCTCAACAAATCGAAGATCGTGCTGAAGATGAAAAGGCAAACGGTTTAAGTGTTTATGCTACTCAGTTCAATCATTTCAAATAAAAAGCAAAGTTTAGTTAGTTGGAGTAAGATTGAGATTATAAAAGTCATGATGTCACTGACGAGATTAAGTCGAGATTCACAAAATGTTGTGCAAAGCAGAAGTCAACAAATTGATATCCGAGCGAAGCGAATTGACTGCCAACATCAACGATCGTTTGTTATTCAAAACCTCGATCGATTCAGTGTATGGATTGTAGCGCACAACAAACGGACGATTCATACTGTTGGTGAAAGTTCTGAAATTCGAGAGTTAAGATCGAAGTTGAGGGAACAAGTTACCTCAGCTTTTGTTGTGCTTCTTCAAAATTCCGAGTGTAGAAGTAAGCTTCTTGAAATGTGGTTATCAAACACTCTTGTTGAACAACACGATCCGGATCGAAGCGCAGAATTTGCGGTTTGTCTTCGACCGCGTGCTGCAACACAATCGGACTACTGAATGAGCACAAAAACCCATAGATCACACAACAACAAGCACAAACGACCATCTAATTCTGCACCTTCAATTCTCCGGCACTGGACAACAATCCTGCACCATAGATCTTGTAATCGGCGGTCGCTATTCCACCGTTGGCTGTTGGAGTGACTGAAGATGCCGAAGAAAGTTGTTTCTTCTGATTATTCGGCGGTTCTCCACTGCAAAGTCCAAACTCAATGGAAAAAAAGTACAACTAAAATGTGTTGAGATAAATATGTTAAAAAGCATCTCAGCTCACCGTGGCCAATTTTGACAGATCTTCTTCGCTTGCACCCAGCGAAGCTAAACCGATTTCTTGCGAAAACTGTGCGAAATCGGGATCAGCAAACAGCGCCATGTGACCCATCAGTTCGTGAACCGTATCTCTGAACCCAATTTCTTCTCGTTGGCGTCTATCGACTTACGGTTCTGGCGAATAAGCCGGTTGTTCGTGATGGCGAATGTATTGAGTGCAATTGAAAACACGAAACGCCAAACCGGCCAAGAAATCGCGAGCACTCAAATAGCCGGCAACCGGTCGAAGTCGAAATCCCGTCTTCTCTGCAAACTTCGAATTCAATCTGTGATGTTTATGAGTTGCTTACCACGCAAGAAATTGCTCACATCGTCCAATTGCGGTATATTGTCCGGAGAATAACCGCAGTAACGTTCCAACAACTCGAAATTGTCCAGAAACTCTTTGCACGCGTGTTTTAAATGTAACTCTCGAAGTCGTGTGTAAACGATTTTCCTACAACGATGAAATTGAAGATATGAATATATCGATCCACTTGCCATGTTTGTTTCTCACGATCCGTATGTTCAATTCGTGGAATCGGCTCACCACTAAACTTTCTGTCTTTTCAATCACTGCTACGATGCTTACTGTTTGTAGCTGAGCGCAATATCAGCGAACATCATTCGACGCTTCCGATACTCTTCATCTTTGAATCCCTGAATTCGAATTCTAAGAAGATCTCATTCACATTACACTCACTGGATGATCAGCATCAAGACCAGCACCATACTAAAGACCCGCAAAGGTTGAAGTGCTCGCTTTTCAACTTACCATGATCACTCGTTTTGCGCAAATGTCCAAATCTTTGATTGATTTCGGAAACCACGGACATCCTGACAAAGCGTCTAAAGCATTCGGTCTTCGTTAACATTCCGATCAAACCAGAATTCTGTTTTTACGTATTCGTGTGATCTAATCGAATCCCATGAGTTCGACTATTTGCGGGCATCTTATCCGCCATCTGCGGAGTGGAATTGCGGTTTTCGATTTCACATAAAATCGTCCAAAAGGTGAAACTTGTTTCTGACATCAAGCCTCCCGGATCCTGTCGATTTCGATCAGTAGTTTCATGCACGAACGAAGAGATCTAAAGGTCGGAACATAATTCCAGACCTTAACAATTGCGGCGTCTAATGCGAAAGTCCGCGGACGGCGATAAACTTCTCCGCTAACGAATCTTTAGCCCGTGGCATTTGGCGTCGCGAAATTCGAGTATAAAAGTCGAAGATGAATGTGAGAGCGGATTTTGATTTCGTTTGTTCGTCTGCACGATTTCAGTGCTTAAGGTTGGGTTTATAGTTACTTGAATGCGATAATTGCGGGTTTTAGGCAACAACGACCATCAAAATGGATAACTACAAAGAGAGCGAAGAGCAACGACAGATGCGTCGGGTTTGTATTTTCGCGTGTGTTATCAGCACGGCGGCGGTTATTGGCGCCATTGTGACGTTGCCAATGCTCTACAGTTTCGTACAAAATCTCCAATCGCATTTGGCCGTTGAAACCGAATTCTGTCAACTTCGATCCAAAGACATGTGGGTCGAAATGAGCAACTTGCAATCGAACTCGCGATCTGAACGTGCAAAACGTCAATACGCCAACAACCCAACCGGAACGCCTTCATACGGGGCTCCAGTCGTGGCTCCTGATATTGGTTGTTGTGCTTGTCAACAAGGACCACCGGGGCCTCCAGGTCCGAAAGGTAAATTAAGCTACTAAACGACAGGGTTTAAACAAATCAATTCGTAGGTGACGATGGAATACCGGGTAATGATGGAAAAGACGGGTATGTTTAGATTGGTGTATACATTTAATCGTCGAAAGTCCAGAATGATAGGATCCAACGGAAAAGATGGTCAAGTATTGGAATCTGCTCTTCCACCAAAAGAACCGTGCATTATTTGTCCTCCAGGACCACCCGTATGTTAAAACAGAACTTCGACAACTTACTAATCAACAATTTAGGGTCCACAAGGTCAACCAGGAGCAAAAGGACCGAAAGTAAGGATACTGAGGTTTTCACTAGAGATTGAGATGTTGTACACAAATAAAATTATCTAATTTGTTTTTAGGGACCAAAAGGAAAGGCTGCAGAACGTGCAATGGACGGAAAACGAGGTGAACAAGGAATGCCAGGACCTCAAGGATTAGCTGGACCTCTTGGACCACGTGAGTCGTTTTAAACATTTCTTGTTCAATCAATTTCAATTTTAGCCGGAGCTCAAGGTGATCGAGGTGCTCCGGGACGCGTCGTTCAAGTTAATGGACCGGCCGGACCAGCAGGGTTAGTTAATGAAGTCGGAACACCGAATAATAAGTCTTGCTTTAGACCAAAAGGTTCACCGGGTGTTCAAGTATGTTTTCAAACACTCGGTCAGTTGATTAATCGATTGTAGGGACCACAAGGAAAACCAGGTCGTGATGGAAGTCAAGGCCTCGTTGGTGCTATCGGAGAACGTAAGTTTGAGGTTCAACACTTTCAATTACCTTTTGTTTGAAGCCGGTGCTACTGGAGGAGTTGGGCCGCAGGGAATCAAAGGACCGCGTATGTTTTAGAAGCACGAATTCAATCAGTTTCAATTTTAGCTGGACCTCCCGGAGAAAATGGCGAACGTGGAGAGGAAGGTCCCTGCGACTGCGCTAATATCCGCACTCCACCCGGCTATTAAGCTCGTGAAGTGTTCACTTTTCATTCACTTCGTTTTTCTTTTCGTTTCTCTCAACCGTCCAATCAATTCGCAGATAGTATCCCAATAAGCACACACAAATGGGCAAAACAATACGACGGAATCTCAGATGAGCAGCAGCAAACATATTTGTTGTTAAAACGAGAAAATAAACGCAATCAAGAACATGAATTGACGTTGATATTTGAAAACGAACCTTCCGAACCGGGATCCCGAAACTCTTCAGCCCCTAACGGAATCAACGTCTGAGAGACTTCGTGAACTTCAAATCCACAAGCACGCAACAATCGCAAAAGAGTTTCCGCTTCCAAGTCAGGCTTCAATTCCACTTCGACAAAAACTTCAATTTCGTTTCGTACTCCCGGTTTTGGATCTCGCGATTCGATGTGTTTGACTTCGGTTCCTTTCTAAAACCTTCAATTATTGATCGAAGCTTAAGTGTCGAACTTACGGGCATAGAACTCATCACTTTTCCCATTGCCTGAGGAGTCTTTTCGGTCTTGACAATGAACGCCAGAAACGTGATGCCCTTCTCTTCATCTCGTGGTTCATCAGTTTCATCAATGGTTTTTTGGGTCTGAAAAGCGATCATTTAAATTGTGAATTCGTCAGTTGCCTTCAATTCTCGTGCATCTTCTTCCGAAACGAACGGTACCCCAACACTTCCGCTTCGACGAAAACGACGTTTGAACTCCTCGATCGGTTTGTTTTGACTAAACTCACTTGTTATGACTTCTCTGTATTTTGGACTTACGGTGCCTTAGCATCCGGAACATCCGAACGTTGTTCGTTTCCATGATTGTAGTAAACAAACTTCATTGCCGACGTTGACATCGCTGTTGCTATAGAAGTGATCGCTGTAAATCGAGAAAAAAGCGTTGATATCGACTTTTTTGGTTATGACACGAACTTAAATACCAAAACGAATTGACATCACTACAGGGTTTCACAATCTGATTCTCACGTATTTTCAAAAACCAATTAGTCGTCGAAGCGGACCGCCATCTCTCGACGAGCCACTTGGAAGCCGTTTTGGTCGAGAATTGTCGATTAGAAGCGCAAATGGAAAGTTGTCTCGAATTGCAAGTCTAAAAACCACGACGGTGATTTGTTTCGGCGTCGGTAATGTGTTTGTTCGTTTGCCAATATCCGCTCTTCGCTTCACCGACTCATTCAGTTTCTGAATTATTCACAACAACTCGGACGCCCCAAACACTGAGATTGTTTTCCTACACTTCTTCAGTACGAACGCGAAAGTACGTGAAGAAAAGTAAAAAACCGTATAGTTCATCTCGTACGTCGGAATATCCAAATTGGTGGTCAAGGAGACTTTGATGGTTTCGAAGATTAATGGCGACATTCGATGGCCACCGTTTCTGAAAAATGATGGTAATTGAGCCTACGATTTCCCAATCGTAACACAAAACAGAACACCGACGTTGATTGATGGCATTCAAAACGAATTAGCGTTTTTTCTTCGGCGGCACGTTGCATTTTCGAAGCAAAGAAAAGCGCTGGAATTTAATGAGGCCAAAAAGTTGGAACTGTTGAATTGAAACTCAATCAAAACACCTCATATGTGAATGTTATAGTGTGTGTGGGAGCTGTGCTCGCTTGTGCTACACATTGAACGTCGGTCAAAAAAGTCGACTGCTGAATGTGCATCACCGGCTAGTTTGCACAGATGTGTTTACGGTCATTTCAATCTTTTGTTGTTATTTGGATGGCTATTTCGCAACGATCACTCAATCGTTGCTCTTTTCGTTTAAACGGAAATCAATCGGCACAATTTTTGTAGCAATGGAATAGGTTGTTAACCCCCGAGAAGACTCATTGCTTTGGCGTCTTTGCAGCCTTAATCGACGGGAAACGTGTTTCGAGTTTGTAGTGCCGTAAATAAAACGCGTACAATCGCGAGCTGTTCATTTGCGTTTTCAGCTCGAAATGTCAACCGCTGTTCCGCTTCCTCATCGCGTCGGACCGAAAGCTGATGTTCCGGAGGTTCCATTTCACGCGTTGTTTCTTCAACTTATCAACGCTCAGATTCAACAGAATCCCGAAAGAATTGCGTTCGTAAGTTTTTGAAGCTTAAAAGATTCTTTCAATTTCTATCTTCAGATTCACGATGATAACCCCAATCTTCCAACCGTTACGTTCAAACAGCTGTTGGAGTCGTCGTTGAGTTTTGCTCACTTCATTCAATCTGAATCACTTGTTCAACGCGGCGACATTGCCGCCATCTCGCTGCCAAGTTCGTGGCACTACGTGCTTTCGATAATCGGAATGCCGGCGAATGGAGCCGTACTTTCGGGTTTCAGTTATCGAGCTACAATTGGTGAGTTCGTTCTATCGACACTTTTCAAATTTGCTTTCACAGATGAAGCCCTTCATCAGTTGCGAGACAGCGGAGCGGTCGTGCTTATGACCACCGTCGAGAATTATCAACGTCTTTCCGCCATCTTTGATAAACTACCGAATCTCAGGGTTCGCTCGAGTACACAATTCCTAATTCTTTTTTTTTAGTCGATCATTCTTTTGAAGACGCGAGAGTACTCTAAAATTCGATCGCTGAACAGCAACCACAGACTTTTCGACTTTGATTGCATACTCAAGAATACGACACCGAAGTTTGATTTTAAGTGGGTTTCCTTTGTTAATTCATGATTTAACTTTGTTTTCAGCTCCGTAAAAATCAACCCAAAAACCGATCTCTTGGTTCTGCCATATAGTTCGGGAACCACTGGATTGGCCAAGGGCGTTATGATAACTCATTACAATTACGTAGCAATGTTAGTTGGACTAAGTACGTAAGTGTTCGCGATCGATGTCATGACATCTCAAATGTTTAGACACGCAGAACGAGAGTATACGCCGGTTTTGGAGAAATATGCTCCAAACATACGAAGAACACATGACTATACGGTTTTGATTTTACCTCTCTATCATGCCATGGGTTTCTTTTCGTTGGTTGCCAACGTGGCTCGTGGCAATACTGTGGTTCTAATTCAGAATTACACGGAAGAGAAGCTCTTTTCTGCAGTTCAGAAATATCGAGTGAACTATCGTAGCTCCTGAGCTGTTTAATCATAAGATTTTAGCCTCGAGTGTTGACAATGATTCCCGGTCTTTACAATCGATTCCTTCATTCGGCCAAAATCAAGAACTACGATCTTAGCAGCATTCTCAGTTTCGGCTCGGGTGGTTCAACGTTGTCCAGCGAACTATCGACTCAGTTTCAAAATCGTTTTAAGTCGGTTAAAATGGTCACTCAAGGCTACGGAATGACCGAACTCACAACCGCCGCTTTTTCGACCTCTCAACGCGCAACACCCGGAAGCATTGGAATTGCACTTCCAAACGTTGAGTATCGAGTAAGTTTTCTCCAACTTGTCGTCATTACGCTTGTTTAGATAGTAAAAGATAATGGTGAAGAAGCGGGAACAAACGAAGAAGGTGAACTGTGGGTTCGTGCTCCGACGGTCATGCTTGGCTATTGGAAGAACGAAAAGGCGACGTCCGAAACAATCGTAAAAGATGGTTGGCTACGGACTGGTGAGTTCGACTGTTGGATATAAACATTGGAAAAGTTTCTCAGGTGATTTGGTGCGAGAAGACGAGAATCGACAAGTTTTTGTTGTTGGAAGAGTAAAGGAACTAATCAAAGTCAACAGTTTTCAAGTACCACCAACTGAACTGGAAGGACTGATCGATAAGATGCCCGATGTCAAGGACTGTGCGGTCATTGGAATCCCCGATCCATCAGCCGGTGAATTGCCGCGTGCCTACGTTGTTCCACGACCGAATTCGAAACTCACTCCGAAGCAGGTGATTGATCATGTTGCCTCCAGAGTCTCGGCTTACAAACAACTTCGTGGCGGCGTTGAGTTTGTTACTGAGATTCCGAGAAGCGAAGCCGGAAAGATCGCCAGACGTCGTCTACTCATGGACTATTTGAAGAAACAAGAAACCAAGAGTCGCTTGTAAATTTGTTTTCAAAACATTAAAGCCGTTAACTGTTAGATTACAAAGTTTATTTTAAACACTCGTCTTACATCAATAGTCCATGTCGTCGAGATTGCCATGGAATTCGCAAACATCGTCGAAATCGGACATGATTAGATCGTGTCTCCCAATCACTCGCACACCCAATTGATATCGCCGATCGTCACGATCCTCGACCACACCCACTTGACCACGTTGTTTTCCTCGTACGATCATAACTCGACCATCAATCTTCGGAATGACTGTTTCAAGGTACTTTTGTTTTAGAGCTGAAAATAGCATTTCAATAATCTTGTGTTGACAACTTACTATGCAAACGTCCACGATCATCTCTTAATTCACAATGATCTCTATCTGCCGCATCGACTACAAGCATCTTGGATTTGTAGTAACGACCTTCTTTGTAATCTTTTGATATCACGCGAACCATCAGCTCAGGAGCGACCCACAGACTTGCACGTGAATTCGACGGCTTCTCTTCGTCAATCTCAATGATCTCGACATCGCTATCGAAATCCTTGGCTTTTCGATTCGATTTGTCCGAACCATTTCGATTATCACCGCAATCCTTCCGTTCATCCTGTTGATTTTTGCGTTGATCTCGTCTCTCGTAATCGTTGTAAGAAGATTTGTCTAAAGAATAATCGAAAATGATGAAAACATCATTGAACTCACTTATCACTTTTCCACGATCTGTGTATTCTTTGTCGCTGGTTGTCTGCAGATAACCGTCGGCTATTGTTTGGATTGTGCCATTTGCGAGCTTCACATCACAACGACCAGCCACAGCGTCGATATCAACCACTCGACCATAGGAACCCTCGAATTTGCCACCAATCACTCGAACAGCTACCCCACGAGCCATTGGAATTTCCGATTCAACTGTAGAGTCTAAATCAAAGTTCACTTTGAATGCTTTTAAAAGATCATTGCACAACAAGTTCCGAAATAAACTTGAGAAATTTATGGCTTACCACTTCCGTTCTTTTCTGTTTTTCGTTTTTTCGATTTGCTGATTCCCAAGTCAAAGGTTTTGCCTTTGGCCTGCACGTTTAATTGGACCACTCGCTTGTTGGTACGACCGATTCCTTCGCCTTTCTTCCAACCAAAACCGCGCAAAAATGCATTTCCAAAGTCCGAAAACTTGATCTGGTCATAGTCGGGATCCACATCATCCGGCTCACCATTTGCATTCGACTGTAGGGTTTGATCGACCTAAAATGTAAAGTAGAAACAATGAAAATGAGGAAAACTAACCGTTTCGTCGGTCTTCAAGTCGATGGCCTTTCGTCCGGAAGCTTCCAACAAAAGTTCCAACAACGCCTTTTGCTGGTCGGTCGCTGTGCCATCAGCCACCGATTGCTCCAGCCGATTGATCCGCCAATCACTGGTCTGTTGAATCGGAGCAATGACAACTTCTTCTTTCTTCTTGACGGCACTGAAAATCAGGAATGAAAAACGTTTGAAAGAAAATCACCCACCCGTTGACTAAGCCATTTTCCATGAATGTGACTGCTTCATCTCGAGTCCGTTCCACAATCGTTGAGTGATTGGCCGTGGATACCACTTTAGAAACTTGTTTCTTCACGCTGAATGACAGTTTCATGGCAGCAATCGCCGGCATTTCCGCTACTACTTCCTCAACTTGAACGGTCGTTTCATCGACGGCGGTCAATTGGGTTGACGAAGAAGGCGATTTCATGACGTGAATGGAAAATTGATGAAAGAACTCAAAAACAAAGAACGCAACTTACGAAAGCGAGAAATTTCATGTGACCACGAAATACTGCGGACCATCGATTCGACCCTAAGCAACGAAGTTACAAGCGGGTTGTGCAGTTACTCGAGTTCTTTTTAAGTTAAGCACCTTTGAATAAGATTGATAAACGAAAGTCCTGCATTCACGTGTGCATGTCGAAGAACAAACGTTTGACGAAGCAACAAAGACCGAGAAAAATAAGAAACAACCCGGCTGCCGAGTTTCCATTCGATTAATCAGAAGTGCAAGTGTACGTCCATGGAGTCTGCGAGAAAGAAGATTAAAATTATCAGGAACCACATCGTTTCCTGACTGCTGCCAAAAAGTTCTTCGGCGCCTCATTCAATTAGACTCTGTCGTTTTCGATGTTCAATTGAAATGATTGTTGCAAAGAAAGTGTGTCGTTCGAACGCCCAATTTCATTTGGAAGTAAGTTTGTTTTTGTCTTAGAGTTTCCATTTCTCTTCAGGTTCTACCATTTCTGGACTCGCACTCATTACAAGTGGCGAGATTAGCGTGTAGACCGTTGAAATCGCTCATCTCCGAGCATCTAAATGAAGTTGTTCGTGCACATTTGGAAATCGTACAAATTCGCCAAGTGGACTCCGATACGAACAACGACACTTGTGTATTCATATGTCGTTATCTGCCGTCCAGAGGATCTGTGAAACAGTTTCGAACCGATTCGATTCACTCGGCAATTGAATGGCTTTGGCCGTTGGTTTGTGGCACTTTCCTGTGCTTGTTCAACCTCCAAAACTTGGACATTAATCACCAAGTACTCGACGCTTTAACTCAACTATTCATCGATTTTCGTTTAGTCCAATTGAGTCTTGTTGGTGTTTCGTTACGCAAATCCGAACCTCAGAAACTTTGCAGTCTGCTGCAACGACAACTTCGAGCCACTCGTTACTATTTCGGACGAATAAAAGATGTTCGATCAATTGACTTCTTTGATGGAATGCTCCAATCCGATGTTTTTTTGTCAATGGAGAAGGTAAGCTAAGAACTGTGGGGTTGTTAGTTTATCTTTCAGATTCAAATCGACGTTGCAACTTATGTAGGTCGTGCATATTTGAGTTTGAGCGACGATGCGATCATTCAGTGGTTCTTTGAAGCAGCGCCAATACTCGGCTACGGTGTTTTGATTGTTCGAGATGTAGAGTTGGCTGACGATTTCCTACAGAAACTGCTCAACGTAAGTGTTTGAATTTGATCTTTGCAACTTCTGGTTTTTAGCGTTTTCTATTACAACACACTCCGAAGACCATTTCACTGGTCGTATGCGGTCATTGTCAACAAAACACGAGCGAATACTCGTCGTATGTTACGATCAGAAATGAAACTCCAACCTGTGTAGTTCCGAATATGCGGACAGGAGAGCAATTGGAAGTTGAGGTTCTGAATAAAGAGCGTTTGGAGATCGCGAGGCGACCATTGACCAGAGATGCTCAATTTCTTGGTAATTAAAAAGGCAAAGACGTTGAGAATTTGACGAACTTCCGGTCAGTGCCATGGGAGCGTACAAACGGGTGATTGCGAAAGATGGACACTAACTTTTTGTTGTACATTTGTTTAAAGAAAACGACTAATCCGTCAAGCAAATAAACACGCGAACAAGCAGAAATCGTTGACAGCAGAAGAAACCGAAAGCAACAAGAATAATCGGAGCCGAAATGAAATCATTCCTTGGGTATTAGTTGGAAATTTGTTAGAACTTTCGACTATTAGATTAAAGATCTTTAACTCCCGAAAACCGTGAGAACGACCTGCTGGTGGACGTGAGAAGATGGTCAATGCATCTAAAAACAGAGCAAAGTTTAAAGTATAAAAATGATTGCAAATGAGTTTTCGTTGCGAAAAGACCGCTGAAGTTATGTGGCCGAAGATCTACATCGTAAAAGTTGGTTTTCTTATCATTATTCCCTTCTTCCAGACGAAGCAGTTGCAGCAATGACCGAATTCAGAGCTCAATTGGATATCGTTCAACTGCGTGGTAATATTTCGAATTCAGCTAATCAATCGGCAGCTTTCAATTGCAAAGTTTTGCCGTTTCGCTCAAAAGCTCAAACTGAAAATTTCGATTCTCTTCACGACGCAATCAACTACCTCAGGGTTAGCTGAGTCGAATTATGATTTCAACCTTTAGTTTTAGTACTTAACAAACAAAACGCAAATTCAACTGCTGATCATCCAATACGTTGGATTGGATTTGGAGATGTTAAACGAGTTGAAGCGCTTAACCGACTGCACAATCGCCGATATTTCTATTACCGGTAATGAACGATAAGTCTCGATCTTTCAGTTTTGTTTCTAGGGTGTGATTTCGATCATTGTGTACAACAAACGTTTATTGATGTTTTTCTTCGCGGTCCCTTACAAGCATCTCGTTTCAACATCACACGCCTGAAAGGTTTGCACTTTGACTTTTTCGATGATTGTTTTGTCGATGCCTTGGGCGAGACGGATGTTAAAATGGTTAGTTCTACAAATAGCTGTTTTCGACAGTTATTTTAGCTGGCAGTGAACTTCTGTTTTTTTGCTGAAGCGGAAAGATCGTACATACGAATCAGCGAGTCCTGTTTGCTTAAATGGCTGTTGGAAGAGGACCCGAGACGTGTTGATCGTCGATGTTTGACTTTCACGGAGTTGAAATTGGATTCCGACTTTGCAACAAAAGTCGTGAAGGTAGCCGGAAACATGCTGAATGACTGACTTGTTTTCAGCGATTCTTCTCAACTCGCGATCCACGACCAGTGACTTTGGTTGTTGCCGGCAATTGTGATCAAGCCCCAATCGAGGGTGTGGCTTCATTGGACAGACGAACTGCTCCGTGTGCTCGTATTCAACATCCGAATGAAAAAGTGCATTTGAGAATTGGCAACTACTCAAACGATCGTGTCGAATTTGTTGTTTGTGTGAATGAAAAGACCGATGAAGCTTAGTGTTTATTGTCAACAAGAATAAATAGTGAGATCGCAATGAATTACTCGTGTACTCAATCATCCCAAGGTGCGAATGACGAATTGAGTCGGTCGAACATGCGTCGGTGCTTGCAAGTTAGCGGCCGGATAACCGAAAATCGTTTTAACTGGTGGGTGATGTTGATGTCCGGAGTGATGTTTTGAGTGGGAAGCTTGTGTGTTGGTCATCTGTTTTTGGTCGTGATTATGTTCGCCGTGACCATTTTGTTTCATTCCCAAAAGAACATGAATCGGAATCTCTTCGCTAGACGATGAGCTTGATCTCGATGCACTTCCATGCGATCGTGTATGATTTCCAACAGCAGAAACAAACTGCGAGACTTTGCTCGGATTTGTTACAGTTTTTGTTCGTCCCGCCATTTTGCTGACCATTTGGTTTGGTGGAATGGTTGATTGATTTGTCGTCTTCGTTGTTTTCTTTTGGCCCATTGAATTCAAGTTCGGTAATGTCGATTTGAGCGTGGATTCTGGTTGTTGATTTGTCGATGGTTCGACGGACAGATGATGAATATGCCAATCATTTCCTTGTTTCTGAACAATCGAATGACCGTGAACGTACGTTTCGCCTGTTGAGTTCCGAAGTTCGGGAATGATCGAATGAATAGGAATAGACAGAGAGCCGCGACCGGGTGTCGATACGAGAACATGAGAGTTGGCATGCGAAAATGGGACCATTTCCGGAGGTTTCTGTTGAGTTAAAGTTGAATTGGTAGTCCCATTCTGCTGTCCGGTAATTTGTTCGGGGTCTAGAAGATTGCTAAGACGTACAACATGATGATAAACTTACTGTTTGTTTGCGTCTTTACATCCGTTTTGGCACTCGTCGGCATGATTATAATCGGAATTGTTGAGCCGCCAACATTAGCGAACTGATGCGCAACGTTCGGTCCATTTTGATCGTTGGATGTCGGGAAAATTGGTTGAGTTTGAAGTGTCAACGTTGGCAGTGACCAGTGCTTTTTTTGTTGAGATGTCATGTCAGAAGCTGGTGAAATTAGTTGTGGTTGAAACAAAGCGACATTTCGCTTAGTCATTGAGGGTATGGAACGTTTTCTTCTTGAAGCTGCAACATCGAGTGACGGCTTCTTTTGTTTGGACTTCTTCCTCTGTCGAACTTCTTCAGCACCCAAATCGATGTCTTCGAAGTAATCTTCGGCCTCGTCATTGAAATTGGGTTCATCATTCAAATTTGGTCGTGGACGATTGAAATTTCGATGACCACGACGTCCGCCGTTTCTTTGATTGTAATTTCTGTTGTTGTGCTGCCAATTTTGCTGTTCAGGTGGTGGGTAGAAGGGTTGGAAATTGGGATTCGAATTTCCAGGATTGTTGTTCGAATACTGCGGAGGTCCGTTGTTCTGTTGGTTGTTTGGCGGTGGTTGATTGATCGGCTGAAGACCTTGTGGACCGTTGGCAAAAGTCATAATATGATGAACGGCCGTCGCTGCAATCGCATCCGATGGTTTTTGAGTTGTTGTTTTCGGTTCTTCCGATTCGGGATCCTTTTTCTTTTTTTTCCATTTCAATTTCAGAATTCGACCGCGATGTCGAGCTTCGTATTCGCCCGATGCGTCCAGTTCGTCGTAATGATCGTCGTATTCGTCGTAATAAGAATCGTCATGAAATCTATGACGTCCATTCTTTCGTCTTCCACCTCTTCGACGACCACTCCAATTGCCTGAAACGATATGATAAGCTCATTTCGAGCCTATGAATCACTCACTGATCCTGTTCCTTCCACCCCCGTTGTTATTGCCGCCGTTGTTTCCACCATTGTTGTTTCCATTATTGTTGCCTGTAAATGAGTCAGTAAGGTTATTTAAGCTCTCAGTAATACCGTTGTTAGGATTATTGTTTGTTCCATTGTTGTTGTTCATGTTGTTGTTCGGCGGGCAACAACAACAGCAATTGCAGTTTCCACAGCCATTATTGCAGTTATTGTTGCAAGAACAGGAGTTCGAACCTGAAAGTTTGAGTTTGAATTTTGAGGTGAAGGTTCGAATTTCACCACAACAGTTATTGCAACCTCCACAGTTACAATTCTGATTACAACATCTATTCGAACCTAAAAACGTTGAAATCAATGAGATCAAACAAAAGAGTGTCTACCACAATTACAGTTGCAATTATTGTTGCATCCACAAGAACCTAAAATTATAAACCAGAATATTTTATACGAAAGTTAATTCAAAGAACTTACCGCATCCACAATTGCAATTGCAGTTTCCGCCTTTCGAAATCGAGCATTGATTCAAAGGAATACAAATGTAGGCATCTTGACTGTTACAACATGGATTGCAATTGTTATTGCAACCACACGAGTTTCCACAGGGCTGGCAACTACACTGTTGGTTACAACAAGTGGTCGTTGCTTGACACGGGCAACAAGAAACTGCCGGAGCACAAGCGCACGTACATCTTGTTGGAGCTGTTGAAGAAGTACAACAACAAGTTGTTGGTTGTGTTTGGACAACACAAGTTGGAGCTGGAGTACAAACCTAAATTGAGCATTTGATTCGATGTAAAGCTTTCGAATTTTACCTGAGTCGTGCAAATTGGAGTACAAGCAGCCGTCGGAGCGCAAGCACAAGTACAAGTCGTTGGAGCCACTGCACATGGACAACAACACGAATTACAGGCTCCACGAACGATAATCGGTTTGACACGTTGACAACATTGTTGAAGGCACGGTAAACAACAAGTTTGAGTTGTTGCAGGAACACAAACCGTCTTGTTTGGAGTGCATGTCGTACAACAACAACAACCAGTGACTAAACGTGCCATTAGCAGCGAAGTTGCGGCAATCAAAAGCAATATGCCGCTGAAAAACTGAAAGTTATTCGGAACTCGTTCGATCAACTTACATTCCACGCACTACAAACGCCATCCAACGCGTAGCGTCGGCAGCCGAAAATTGGCAGTTTCGTTTGCCAGAAGTTAACAATGAAGGTGAAGTTGGTTCTACGTTACGTAGATCTTGTTCAAAATTTCCAATCGATTTGCTGCCAATGTTCATCGCTCAATGAGTGAGCGCATCACCTCGTTAATCTTCTGATTGGTATTAGAAAATGTTCAAACTTAGTTAACCTTTCACAACCGCCTGATCAAGTGGAACATAGCGAAACTGACCAGAAGTCTGCAGCTCCACGTTCCATCTCTAGTTTCTGGTCTCTACATGTCCACATATTGTTCGTCATTGTTTCATTGATTGTCACGTTTGATTGTCGGTAAAAGCAATCGAAACAAACGATTGCAACAAAAGTGGAATAAGGACCTGCGTGCGGGTTCTATTGTTCGTTCGTGAATGGACTGCTGCGTCCGTAAACGTTTCGAATGCAAACTCGTCTCTGATGTTGTAACATTTTCAAAAGGTTTCTGTAAGCAGAAAGTTTAACACAAATTAACACGCTTTATACTCAAGATTGAGTAGGTTTTGTTGGTATGAGCTCTATGATGGCACTATCGATTTGCTCAATTTCCGAAAAAAAAGTGGGGACATGAAATCTGTCGGTCACCGGAACTTACACAAAAGTCGATGGGCTAAATTAGATTTTAATTTTTGATACTTGTATAAGCAATTTGAAGTTTAACAACATTAAATTCAGCGTTATTAACGACTGTGAACAAAATGTGTTCATAAACGTGCTTCTCACTCTTCCTTATATTGAGCCAAAGATGTGAAGCTGAAACTCAACAACATTTAATGAGCATTACCAACTAATCCACTATAGTGTAGTCATTCCTGCAAATTGCAAATCTAAAGCTTATCTACCATTGTCGTTGTGGTCCACTTCACAAGACTCAATGTTTGCGTATGCTTTAGATTCCAATTGAGCCCCCGATCAGTTTCAGCGCTCTAAACTGTTTCAGACCTTACTCTTACCGCCGCATTAACAACTGTGTCAAATCTGAGACCACCATCATCAGCAGAAACTGCTCCACAAACTTTTGCAATTTTGGATGATTTTTGACAAACTCTTTGACTCTGAAGAGCTCTCATTTCTTCCTCAGGTATCCGGTGGCTACATGTTTAAGCACAGCCAGTAGTCAGACTTTTGAGCTTTCTATTAATATAATATGGACGTAGGTTGTTGTCAAAATCTCCGAAGTACATCGATTTGCGCGACGAACGTGTCATACAAGGGAATGGGGGGTGTTGTGTATTTTGGCTTATTGGCTGATTGGATTTTGTTGATATTCACGTGGTTTTGAGTTCACTAGTGTCTGTCGTTGTTCGATAAACCGCAGTCTTTCGTAGTCAGTAGTTCTCGAGTTACAGTCGATGGAAGTTGACTTCTCGGCGGTCGATGTCTGATAGTTGGCATTCTTTTCTGTTACATTTTCAGGTCAATTGTTTCTACTAACTATGTCTAGACTACAATGTTTATTCAATCTACAACAAGAATGATCGGTTCCAAGCAGTTTTATAGTTCAAGTCGTTACCCTAATCTTGAGTTATTTTCAAATATGCTACTTTGTAATAGTACAATAGTGAGTGATCAAACGCGGAATAATCGGTGTCTATGTGTTTTCTGTAATGTGCTCAAATATTCAAACAGTAACAAAAATAAGGACATGAATTTGAACATCGAATGCATTCACTTGTACACGATTTTGATCGAGTTTTCAATCTCGGATTTTGATGCCAAACTTCCTGGCCGACTATTTGTAAGCCCAACTACAGGGTGTCCCAGCTGTAATTCCTTATTTTTACACGCTTATAACTTTTTTATGCGTGAACCGATTTTTATGAAACTATTTCTGTTGAATAGCCTGAAGTTGGCATTTTTGTTTCATATCAAATTCGATACAAATTTCTCAACGGAAGTCATCGATGGAAGCCAATTCCTGAAATGGGCGCTTTTTTCACTTGCGTTTTCTTTCATTTTTCCACTTAAAATTTCTCATGGAGGTTGGTTGGCTAAAATCAAAAAACCTAAAAAAATCAAAAAGTTCATCGGTCCAGTGCGAAAAGTTCGTTTGATCGGGTACAGAAGCGTGCCGACTCAATCCAAAATGGCGGCGGAATTGACGTTGAACGGACGTTGCACTTCCAGTATTGGCGAACACCAGAACACGGTACCGCCTTTTCTTGAGCAGACCAAACCATGAGAAATTTTAAGTGGAAAAATGAAAGAAAACGCAAGTGAAAAAAGCGCCCATTTCAGGAATTGGCTTCCATCGATGACTTCCGTTGAGAAATTTGTATCGAATTTGATATGAAACAAAAATGCCAACTTCAGGCTATTCAACAGAAATAGTTTCATAAAAATCGGTTCACGCATAAAAAAGTTATAAGCGTGTAAAAATGAGGATTTCAGCTGGAACACCCTGTAACATACAGCAACGAAGTATTTTAATGCAAAATGAGTGAAAATCAATCTTTACTGCAAACTCGTTTCAGAGGTTTGTTTTCATTCTTTTCGTTTTCGTTCTCGGGAGTCGGTCGTGTATGTTTTTATAAGCTTTTACGTGTTTTCTGATTCCAGTTCTAATCTCAGTTCCCATTTTAGCTCTTTCTTCTACTCGTTCGTGTTCAAGTTCCCGGATGTCTCGTGCTTTCGTTAGTCAACTCGATGAATCACATGTTCCCGAGCCGTCGTAAAGGACTTGTGAGTTTGTGAGCGATTTCCTCAGCTCTTCGTGTTTGCAGCGATTATGATCGTAGTAACGATTGATAAGAGATGAGGGTTTATGTGAAGAATGAAAATGGGAAATGAGTTTTGGCATTGTCTCGAAACTGTCCAGTCCGCGATAGTGAGTAACAACTACGTTTCGAATGGCATTCAATGTTTAGCATCATCTTGCGTTTGAACGGTTTCAAAGCCACTAAGGTTAAAAACATTGGAGTGGGCCAAAACGATGAGTCACTTGACTGACTATTGCTGATGAAAATGGCATTGAGTTGATCGCAGGTGCGGAAGCTTAACAACTCATCATTGGGATCGTGTCTTCTCGTGGTTTCCAAGAAATCAAAAAACCGCGGTTTTTATCCATCTGGCTCTATACCCGAATTTTACTATCAGTTTTCAAAATACATTCAATTTGTGTTGATTCTTAATAACTACTTTATTTTCAGGATGATGCGTTCAACTACACAGTTCTTATGCATGTTCTCTCTTATTGGAGCTTTATCATCATGTAAGTTCGTCTCTGCGATACACTGCTACATTCTCTTTCAGTGGCATTGTGTGTTTGATCTTTTTTATTGTTGGCCAGTGGTGGTATGCGTCTGCTGCAATGAAGATCAAAGACTGTGAAACCCAGTAAAAGAGTAGAGTCGACAAGATCAAAAACATAAAGAAACGATTCCAAATAACTCTCGTCAAGAATGCGCTGTACCACGAAATTCGCATCACCACATTAAGACCGATGAGCCGAAAGTTGAGGGCGAGGATGATTGTCGTGCAGAAATTCACGAGCGGGACGGCGAGGTGATGAAGAAGTTTGGGCATCAGAAAGTAAGTGAAAGCGGTGAGTCTGAGACAATTTGTCGCTTCAGAAGTTCTTGACGATCAAAATTCGAATTTGAAAAACGAAAATTTGTCTTTCGATGTAAAAAACCGTTTTTTTTAATGTCAAATTGGATTTACAACCAACTGGTATCAATTTAGACAGTCGACAGCGAAGACAATCCAAAGACAGGCACACTGCCGGTTGACTAGTCTTTAACGAGCTGATTGTTCCGTCGCAATAAATAAACTATCAGTAATTGTTTCTTATGGTCGTTTTTCAAAACATGCTCATTCCGAGTTTCCAAACTGATAGATAAAAGTGCAGTCCACGTTCATGCGTTGATTACTCCTCTTTGTTCTTCGAGCGCTTTCAACAACCGCTCGTCTACCTTCGTCGACGCCCAAAATGCCAACATTCAAGCGTCGAGATACCCGATGAATTTGCGAATGATCGTTTGTGAAAATGTACCCGGCCAAACCGTAGGGCGTGTTGTTGGCTCGTTTGATTGCGTCGTCTTCGTCGTTGAACTTTTGAATGGAAAACATCCATCGATTTGATTGCTCTTTTCGGTGCGTTTCATTGTCTTAATCAGTTTAATGATCTTCGAAAACTGTAATAAACTATAATTTACTTTTATTTTAATCACAAAAATTTACGACATTTTGCATCAAAAACAAGGACCGCGCCAAAAATAACGATTGCAATCAGAAAGACACCTCCGCTGAAATTCGGAAATCGGAAACTGGAGCTTCCGAATGAACGTACGCAATCCCAACCGACTTCCAAAGACTGTTACCCGGAGCTTCGGGAGCGTCGATAGTTGCTCGCTGAAGTCGATCGCTGGCTTAGCAACGGTATCCAGTGAACTCACATAAAGTGCCGATAGTCCTTTGACATACTTTGGTTTGTCCGCTCGATACGTAACTCTAATCATGTACGTTGTTGGCTCACCTATTTTTTGGAATTCCGACTGACAAAAGATGTTGATATCCTCTTCGCTTTTTTTAAAGACAATCGTTTTGTTGTACTGGACAAGAATGTTAAGTGGAAGTTGACGGGAGATACCGTCTGAAAATGCGATAAAAACCCCTTTGAAACAACAACTTGCCGATTATAAACGTAGCATCCCAATTAAACATTAGTATTGCTTGAATAACACAACCTCCAAAGTTGAACGTGAGGCTGAAAAGTGAAGAACATTCGTGTTAACAGTAAACTTACTTCTGTGCAGTACTTTGATTCAAACCGTTGTCCGTGAACTCGACAAGCAGTTCCTTTTGCTCGACGACTAAAATCTCCGATCCACCGGTGCACTCAGGAATCAAGAGCCTTAAAAAAGAGTGGAGAGATCAATTGCTATAACTCACGTGCCATTGCCATCACTGTCGAGTTGAAAGCAGCGGTCGGCAGAAACAGATCCAAAGAATATCAGCATCAAAGAACAGCGGACAAGAACTCTCGATGACATCTTATAAAAGAAATGAACTCATCACACAGATTGTAAACAAAATTGACAATATGTAAATTCCACTTCTGATCAAATCAAATGTCATCCAACCAAAATATTCCTTCAAAATTATTCGATTGAACTACTTCGCATGTTAAAAAGACAGAAAACTTGCAATCCGGTTGTTTGTGAACTTGTTCGGCCCGAATTGTCAGCGTAGACAAACAAAAGCAGAATTGGCGCTGAAGTCGATGTAGCCGTTTGTCCTTCAGTTCAGGATTCCACATGAGTCCAAGTGCAGCTAAAACGAATTCAAATAAACTCTTCTGTGCTTGCTGTTCACCGGATATCTGAGTCTCAAAAGCTGGGTTATCCCTAAAATCTTCTTGCTGCAACTTAGAAACACAATTGTCACTCTCGTCTTCCAATAATGTTGGTTACAGACCCAGATGTCAAATTCCTCGGCACCAAGAAATTGACATGGGCAGTATAGGCATTTTCCTGATAGTTACCAAGCAATTAAGTCAAATATTATAATGAACAATTCTCAGGATAATGTGTCAAGCTTATTACTTACCAAAATCTTCGGTTCGTACAATGTACGGACCGCTTTTCACTGCACCGGATTTTCTATAACGATTGTGAACGTCGATTACGTTGTTGAACTTACGGATCGTTGGGATCAAATGCCGTAGCTGAACTTCCAATTTTCCGATAACTTTTGTCGAGCTCTCAAAGAGTATCGGTGGAGTTTCTGAATCATAGACTTGTAAAAAGAAAAAATGGTCTTAAAACCGAACGATACGAGGAATTTATTCGAAATGCGCAGTTAAACAATCTCCTTGCTTTTTCTACATACCCGATTTGCCGACGTAAAGATAGGAATGAACCGGAGTGTCTGGATAGGTGGGATCATAAAAGCTGCCTACATTTGCTGTTTTTGCTCGCTGTTCTTGATGATAAGCCTTCAATTCGGTGGCATTACGATGATATCTTGTAGCAATAAGACGTAGAGGTTTTTCGACCGCGGTTCCTAAACTGACAGCAAACAGAACAAATAAGACGACTAGAGCTCTAAGTTTCCTTTCAATCACTAGTTTGTGAAGTGAAGACTTCAACTCGAGTTTATACAAAAACTAAATTGAATCTATTGATCTATAAAAGGATGTGTTGTAGCCACTCCTTATTAATAATCGTACATTCGGTTAAAAAAGGGGAACATTTCCACTTATTATTAGTTTCGATCTTTAGGTTCACTGCGTCAAGATTATGGTTAACTGCTTAGTGTATAGTACGTTATCGGTACACCAAAAATGCGGAAGACACAAACAAACAGAATTTGTAATGTCAAATCTGGTCGATCTTTGTGATCAACCTTCTAGATCTTCGACTTAGAATGAGTGTTAGACGTCAACCACATGTCAACGCATTCTATTGAAGGAAATGAACTTGTTATGCTCAACTACAACTTTCTTGATCATTACAAGTAGCTATTTGAATATTTTATCTGTGCTAATGATTTCATACTGTAGAGTTTGTCGTGAACAAAAACATACGTTCTTAGATTTATTAGCTAAAAGCAACATGGTAAATCGGGAGCGTGAATTAAGATTTGAAAAAGACTACTTACAATGTACTTTGAGTTTTTTTGTTGTCAATCGTTTTTGCATCCAATAGTTATGACCGAAGTTTCATCGACAGCAGATTCAAATTGCTTTGCATCCGGCGGTCCGTGAAGCTGTTGACTCGTGACTATTTCTAACTTTCTCTTTCGTGAACTTTGCGCTTTCTTTAATTTAACAGCCGATTCCTTCGTTTCGTTCGATTGTTGTGTATCATCGAAGTTCTCGTTTCCAGAACGCCATTTTTGATACCATTTTCGTGCGCACTCAAATCCGATCGTATCGGCGCCAAATACCTGTTGAATGTGAGCTGTGGCTCTGGAAGCCGAAACACCGAGTTTGTATTCGTAAAACAAACAGGTTCGAGTTTTCAAGTCCGTGAGTTTGTAAGCTCGTTTTGTAACGGTTGACTCGACCATTTCAGAAGTCGAATGGTAACAATAAGCTGAAATACTTCAATCATTAAACTGATCAAATGAATTGAAGAAGCAAAAGAAATAGTAACGAGAACTTTTAGAACTCGAACGCCTTATTCTCGCGACTGTTAACTGTAAGTACAAACCGTGCAGTTCGTCACAGCATCGGCTTGTTGAGTTTTCTGATCATAAACTTCAATTAACAAAACTCGATGGTTGTTGACAGTTGACGGGTTCGCTCGATGGACGATTTAAACCATGAGAATCAACCAAACTTTCGAAGACCATCCATATACTGCCAGAAAGTTTGATGCCAACTCACACAGCTAGAGGGCGGTAACTCAATCTAAATTTGGTTGAGTTGATGCTTGCTTTGCTGTCATGTTAGTTCAGAGAACACACCAAAAAAGCTTTGCTGTAAAATCACTTGTAGTCTCGATGGTTACATTTGTTACCTCCAAATTAAAAATGAACCCTTAAACCACGTGGTACAAAATTCAATCTCAAAAATCTTTGGTTTTCTAGTTTGAATCTCTGTAAAAGTTCTCGGCTTTGAACTCCTATCTACGATCTCGAGTATTTGTACCCTTAGTTTACAAAATTTGATCATTGGTTTTAGATGTCTGTAGCTTCCTGGAAGTTTGCAAATCTAAAAGATCCTCACACCTGTTTGTTAATTCAAAACAGAACAGTGAATCCAATATGTAAACTCTCAAAAGCAAGAGTCTTTGATCTGTTGATATTCAAAAATAGAATCTATGTCTATCTTCAGTCACTTGTCGTTATCCTGTAAACGTTTAATGGTCTTATAAGATACGATCTTCCAATAAAAAGTCATTCGGCTGTTGAAATGAACGTTTTCCGAATCGTGATCTACGGCTAAGAGAGCAACTTGCTATCGTTTGTTATGATGTAATTAAAGACGATGAGGAATCCGGCGATCGGAAAGCGCAATAATTTTATTGATCTTCGTTACAAGTTTTCGGCTAAACGGGCGATTACAATAGTCGGATTTATTGCTGTCTGCGCCAGGAAGGATCTCACGGAGTTTGCATTTGTACGTTCTGTTCGATTAATCAACTTTTGATTAAAACAAACGATCTAAATTGGTGCTTTTGTTGAACGAAAACATTTCAGTTGTCGAAATGTCTTCGATCTTGTGGTTGTTTCTGAGTGTTGGATTTCTAGTCAACGCTATGAAGACCCAAACTTTGGTTGACGGAGACACTGCGGCTAAAGAGCTGAATTTGTTACTCGTTGACGGATCAAATGAGGGCAATGAGACAAACATCGAGGCCTCGGCCGAGTCCCTCATTCTCAATTCGACTTCTGTCTCTCGACCTCTGAACTTCGATTCTGCTCGATTTCCACAACCCGCTGAAATTGCTTTAAAGATTCTGTCTGTTTCTCGCTCGATTGAAAGCTCGAAGATTGATCGTGATTTTGAACTGAAACTCAAAAACGACGAAAACTCGTCGTTGAACAAAAACGAAGAGAAGAAGAAGAAACTGAACGTCCACTCTGTATCACTTTCCCATTTGCCAACCTCGACTTTCATTCCTGTAGTTTCAACAACTTTGTTGACAACTGAAGAGAAGTAAGTTTGCTCGTTTGAATTCTAACCATCGGCTTGCAGTCGACCATCAGACGAATGTGGGGATACGGTTAGCGACTGTGCAATTCAAGTCCACTTGTGCAATCATCCAGACTACGTCGAGCTGTTGGCTCGAATGTGCCCGTCGACTTGTCATCGGTAAGCTAAGTTCTATAAAAGCGAAGTGAACGCTTCTGTTCAGCTGTTTCCACGTTCCACCGGCGCATTTGGCTTGTCGAGATGCGTCGCCGTTGTGCGGACGCAAGAAACGCTACTGTACGGTCTCCTACTATCGTGTACTGATGGATCGTGTTTGTCCGAGCACTTGTAAGACTTGTGGAGTTTGAAGTCGTGTGCGTGTTTCTAATAGTTCGAATAAAAAGACTCCGACACTTCTGATCACCGCGCCAATTTATCATCGAACGGAATTCGTTGATAACCGACTCCTTTTACAGTAACGGCGGGTCGTTAATCAACAAAATGGCTCGACGGAATCTCTCGCCGTCAACCGGAAAACGCAATCGATGATTTTTGTGTAACAAATTGATGTGCGCAACGAGTTGACGAAAAAAATCGACAAGAGTCGAGAGACGTTGAGAGCGGGCGCGGAATCGATTTCATTGCGCCGATGATGAAGTGATGTGAAGGACGTCGATTAAAACGACTCGCAATCAGTTCACGATCGCACGCATTTCCATCTCCTCCCCAGTTAATAAACGTTACTTTTCTCGGCGCACCGCAACAAAGCGTATGGTCATTTGCATTCATTAGGCGCATGAGAATACGAATCGTGATGTAAATTTGGCGTCCAAAGCGAAAGGTCCACGCAAGTGAGTCACAAACCCGATGCGCAGTCGATTCGCTTCTTTTTTTCGAATCGACTCCCGTTTTGGTTTCCTTTTTTTGCCTCTTGCGACTCCGCACCTGTTTGTTTTGTGTCCATTTTCGGAGATTGTCCACAAAAAGTTTCGTGACTTCTTCTCGCATCGTCGAACTTTGCGCACAAGAAACGCAAATCCCGACGCAAAGTCGAGATCACGATCCACACACAACGGTGAGCGCAGTAATTGCGGTGTGTGGTCGTGATTAAAGATCGCTTGTGGATTATCTTTCATCATTGCGTCGATGAATTTTCAAATCCACTTAACGTATTGGGTTACCTTCGGCCAAGGGAGTGGTGACTCTTGGCCGCGGCACAACACGTTTGCTGTCGTTGAGGGTTTCGATTTCCACTTGAGGCCGTCGACTCGAATTCTCCGGAAAACGTCGTCGAGACGCCGAGTCACGATGAAAAGGTCGACGCCAAGAAGCGGAGACGCAAAGTGCCGACGAGTCAAAGAAGAAGAAGGTGGCACGCAATCGCGTTGGCCCTCGGGCGTCTTCCCGAATTGCGCGTGCGTTGCGTAAGAACGTTTTTCGCAACGAAGCGGATTGAAATTTCAAAGTTGATCCGCTTCTGCGAATTGATTTTCGAGCTACAAACTCGTCATTTCCTCGAAGTTTCCTTTTTTCGTTGACATCAACGTTGGCAGCGGACCGCAAATGAGTCACGCACAACTCATATTTTCACGACATGTCCTCAACGACGGCGCGAAGAGTTCTCCTCAATGGTTGTCGTTAGTTTTTGGCGTTTTCGCCGATGCGGATTTACGTTCCCTCGTCCGTCGTCGTGAAGCGGCGTCCTCGGAGGCGTTAATTGATGGCCCCAGAAAAGAGCGGATGCAATCGGCACTAATGGAGCCAAACAAATTTCGATCCCTAGGAAACTTTTTCGGGCCAAGACACGTCAAAAACACATTCACGCCAATTTAGCGTGGACACGAAAAAAGACTCGTGACTTGCGCACGAAGACTCATCTTCATGCCAAAAAAAAGTAGTCGGAAGGCTTCGGCCACGGTTTTTTCGAGTCACGTATCTCGCGGTCCTCATTTTGTATTCGTGTCCGCCGGCTGTGTCGGCTCCTTAATCCACCTGCGGCCAAAAACGGAGATTAAAAACTCACGTGTGTGCAAATTTCGCTTTTTGCGGCCGCTTTTTAAACAAACTCCCGATTTCTGCGTGAGTCAACGCGAACTAACCGTTCACGTCGAGCCGCCAACCATCACAGACGTCGACACGTTTTCCCCTTCAATTTCAGATGGATCCGAAAAAAGATGCGTTGAAGTCGTTTCTGATGGCAACCGGCGAATATCAACAGAAACGTAGAAGTGAGTTTTTGTGGGCAAATCACTAACCATCGTTCTTTGTAGCTTCACCGTTCATGCAGTTTTTTCTCGGTGGCAAGTGCACGCTTTGTAGTCGTGAGTTTCGTGGACTGAAGGCTTCGAACGGGAAAAGACACTTGGAAATGAAACATCCGATTGAATATCAGCAGATTTTGGCTCAAAAACGAGCCGGTCGAGTGGTCACGAGCAGTGGGATTTCGACAACGAACCGAAATCGTGTGTCCAAATTGAACTCTATGGTCGCCGCTGTGCCTCAGTCCTCGTCCATCGGCTCATCGACGGACGACGACTCGGGATCCACCGACGACGTTGTTTTGGTTGTCGATTCGCCGCCGCCTTGCACTTCGGCAGGAAGCGAACAGAAACGTCAGTCCGTGGACGAGATTCGCAGTTTGGACGACGAGATCAAACGCTGCGTAATCGCATTGGAGGCGGCAGCCCGACCGTTGCGTCGATTGTCGCTATTCGCCGCAACCTTTGGGATTTCCGCTGATTTCATCGAAAACAAACATTTCTGTGTGAGTAGTGAGCGAAGAGCAGAATATGAATCGAGAGTTTATAGGGTCTTCTACAAATGTTCGCCCAAATACCTCTGCCCACGCCCTTGGAATTGGAACATCAAATTAATTTGGAGATTTCGGACATTTTGCTGCGGATTCATCGGCTTCTGAACGCGTTGCCCTGTGGTTTTTGCGTGTCCGCAGACGTCGTTTCCACTCAATCGGCGCAATACACGATGGGAATTGTTGCACACTTTTGGAACGAAGACAAACCCGACCAAGCGGCTCTCGACATCATTCAACTGCAAGATCGTCCGACGTTAGAGTTCGTGGCCGAGACGCTGAAACACGCGTTCGATAAGACCGATTTGAATGCAACGAAAATCTATCGGACGATCGTCGAGTCGTCGAGTAATCAGCAGTCGAGATTCACGTAAGAACGCCGTGAAAGCTTGAACTCACGAGTAGTTTACAGGAACCTCGCTAAATTCGATTCGACAACGTTGAAAATGGACGAACGGAACTACTCGCCGCTCTTCGTCGGCTCCTGTGCGTCTTTTCGACTGCGGTCCACTTGCGACGACGTTTTTTCGACGGACCCGGAAGCTGTCGAGCTGCGAGAGGTTTTTTGTGGCTCTCGACTTTTTTGACCGTCTTTTTTTGCAGAAAACTTTGAGTCTTTTGGATCAAATCGCCAAAAATGCGACGTTTTTGGACGAATGGCGCAAACAAACCGGCGGCGAATTAGCGTTCCCGGCGACGTTGAATTGGCATTCGATTAGCGCCGTTTACGAGCAGATTTTCGCGCACACGAACGTTTTCGGCGATCTCTGCGCGGCGCACGGTCTTAACGTTCTGGACGCCAACGACCGAAATTTGATGTCCGCGTTTTTGTCGTTGAGCGGAACGATTGAAAAGTTTGCGGAACGTTTGGAAGACGACCGTCAACCCACTTGTTCGTTTCTATTTCCCGGTCTAAAGCAGCTGCTTCACGAGCTGAAAGTGAGTTGAAGTGTTGCAACTCAAGGATCAAAAAAACGTTCCAGATAACGACGGTGAAGCCACGACTATCACACGTGTTGCGGACTGCGTTGTCTTCGCGGTTCGTCGACGTTCTGACGAGCACCGATGAAGACGGCGATCCGTTTTACTTGACCGCCGCTCTTCTGAATCCAACCGTTGCATCGTTGTGTCGAAACTACGAACACGTCTCGAACAGAGCGATCCGAACGATTGTGAGCCAATGAATTAACGATTCTTTGAAGTCTTCTGGTTTCTAGTGTTTTCGAATTCTGGGCAAAAGGAATCCACTGCTCCAGATTCTAAACTCTTCGACTACTCCAACACAGTCAAGAGTCGAAGATTCGTTGGATCGCGAGATTGCCGACTATCTGAAGAGAGTGATGGTGAACGGGAATCAGGAAGACGCGTTCGAGTTCTGGCAACGCGAATCCAGATCCTATGAGATTTTGGCGACAGTCGCACGTTCGGTTCTTACGGTTCCTGCCACATCCACAGCGGCACGACGTCTTTTGCGTACGATGAGCGATCAACAACACGGCGGTCGCGAAGCGTGGAAACGCTCGATTCTGACTTTCAACGATTCTTTTATAGCGATTTGATTCGATCAATAAACGTTTTCCGACTTTCAAAACGAAACATTTTGGTTCGTGGCGCACGTTTGCGCCGCTCCTACGGACGTGTTTTTTGCGTATCTCCGAAAACGCGGAGGTTTTTTGGTCTTAAAGACCGTTGAGTTTTTTTGACCATTGAAACGAGTCGGGAGTTTACTTCTTGTGCTTTCAGATGTCAAGCCACGCCTCCAACTCTAAAATGTCGAAGAAGCCGACGATCACCGCTCCGAACGCACTGGTCGTTTTGTTCGCCGATTACAAGTCGGGAGTGACGGTCGTTGATTCGGTGCGTCGAATTCACGCGATTTGGGGCGACGAGGCGATCGGTTTGGAAGGCGCCAAGAAGTGGTTTCAGAAGTTTCGCAACGGAACGGCTACTATCGATGACGGTCGGTTGATGGCAAAGATGGAAAAGAACAGCGAGAACATTGAAACAAAGAAAGCGCGAGCTTCACGCAAAAAGAAGGCCGAAACGAATGGTGAAGGAATGTCCGATGTCAAATCTGAAGCCACCGATGAAACGGCATCAAAACCGAAGAAGTCGCGAAAAAAGAGAACCGATCAGCTGCAAATTCCAGTCTCAACACAAGCTCAACAGACGGCCAACAAAGAACAACCGTTGATGGCGTTGCAAGTCGTCGGACCACAACAGTTAATCCCGATGTCGTTCTTCCAACCGGACTTCTTGACTTCTGCTCAACAGTCTGAACACACGATCAAAGTCGAGATGAGTGAGTGCGGTTACTTGCAACCGAAATTGGAGGCGATGGCCGAAGCGAACAAAGAAAACTCGCAAACCGAAGACAAATGGGCGGATGCCGGTCAGGAGCCCCTTGTGGAAGTCGTCAATGTCGAAGATGAATGGTGATTCTCGTCTAATAGTTGTCTCAATTTCAATTCACGTTTATTGTTTTCATTTCTCGTTTAAGTCGATAATAAAAATGACATCGTTTATGTTTTCAACATGTTCAAATATTTCAGTTCGATCTTAATGGATTGCAGGATCTCTGACAAAGAAAGCGAAGCTAAGTGTAAGTCAATTGCATTCAACTGTTGGCTTCATTGGAATAAACAAACGTGATTTTGAGGACAATTCTGTTGGTGACGTGTTGTGTGCCATTAACGGCGAATTGAAGTCAAATCGAGAAGCGCTTTGCAGAGTTTGGCGGATTCCGATTTTGCGGCTTCTGACCGTGTGGCTCGAGAGAACTAAAAGATGGAGATTATCGTCGATGTCTCTAACTCACGTAGTTTCGATTGCAGTTAGCGAGCAGATGGTTCAGATCGCCGTCTTCGGTGGTCGATGGTAGGAAGTTGGAAATCGAACGACGTGGTGACTCCAATTCGTTAAGACCTTGTTCGGAGTCTGAAGCGAAATGTTAGTGATTTCATGAAGATAACTTACTGAAAGACAACCAAGTTCCTCCTTCAACTCTCAAGCTCACGATCGATAGCAAAACGATGAGAACTTCGATTTGTAAATTCGACATTTTCGGCTCACGATTCTGAACGGTGGGTAACCCTGAAAACTGGACTGTTAAGTAAAAGAACTGAGAGATGATTTCCACGTTTTCTTTTCATTGCTTTTTATACTCTCGACTTAATTAAATCCTACGATTTTGCAGTTTAATTGAAAAGTGACGATGTTGTTCGGTTTGTTTGCTTTCACAGTGAAATCAAAATGAACCCTACGGTCTGGACATCGGGGAATCCAAGGGAATGACATCAAGATTGTTACTGTGCACACCAGAGTACCCTACCGACTCTTGGTCGAACTTTGTTATCAAAAATCAAAATCAATAAGCCGATAGTTTCGTTTGTTTTCGCTCGTTGCTTTTTGTTTACGACCAAAATTTTGTTGATAAAAACGTTCGAGATGTTGAGTCGAATTCGTGTCGTTAACACCAAACATTCCAAGTCAATTTCGTGGCTTTTTTCTCGTTCATTTCAATCGTCTCTGCTTCCCGAAGGCGGGAAAGCGTTCATCAATGGTAAGTTCGATTCCTGAAGCGGCAATTTCGATCCGATTGCAGGTCGCTGGATCAAAGCGAATTCGGGGAAAAACTTCGAAGTCAAAAATCCGTACACTCACGAGGTGCTCTACGATGTTGCGGACTGTAACGTTCAAGATGCCCATCTGGTAGATCACTCGATTTCTTCCATTTACTTTCGATTTAGGCCGTGGAGTCGGCAAAACAAGCCTTTAAGAAGTGGGGCTTCAAGACCACGGGCAAAGAGCGCGGTCAGTTGCTGCAGAAATGGGCCGAAATCTTCAAACAACAAGAAACCGAATTGGCAACCCTGTTAACTTACGAACAAGTAAGCGAATTTTTGTTATTTTTTGTTCGAATGGTTTTCAGGGAAAACCGTTAACTGAGGCACGAGCTGAAATCCAATACGCCGCCGGCTACTTTGATTGGTACGCCGGTGAAGCACGACGAATCTACGGCGAAATCGTTCCGTCCGCTTTCCCCAATCGTTCTCACTATCACGTTCGTGAACCGGTTGGTGTAGTGGCAACAATTACCCCATGGAATTTTCCATCAGCAATGATTGCACGAAAAGCTGCCGCAGCTTTGGCTTCCGGCTGCACCTTCGTCGTCAAACCTGCACACGAGACTCCGCTCTCGGCGTTGGCGTTAGCTGAGGTTTGTTTTCATTTTGATTTGTTTGAATACTTTCAGTTTTTAGACCGCAAAACAAGCCGGCTTCCCTCCTGGTGTATTCAACGTCATTCCCGCTTCTCACGAACATTTGAAGGAAATTTCGCCCTTCCTCTGCGAATCCCCCGACGTTTCGTGCATTTCGTTTACGGGAAGCACGGCGGTTGGAAAAGTGAGTTGCGATCTTATTGTTGTGTTTCATGGCTTTAGATCCTGCTCAAACAATCCGCTTCAACGGTCAAACGTGTGTGTTTGGAACTGGGCGGAAACGCGCCGTTTATCGTCTTCGAGTCGGCGGATGTTCAACGGGCCGTTCAGGTAAGAGTTGTTGGTCGAATTTTTGGTTTAAATTTCCCAGGGTGCTTTGAGTACGAAAACACGAGCTTCTGGTCAAACGTGTGTTTCTTCCAATCGCTACTTTGTGCACGAAAAGATCCACGACAAATTTGTTGAGGTGGCAATGGAAGCGTTCAAAAAACTACGATGTGGTGATGGAACAGCCGCTGGAGTTACTCAAGGACCGTTGATCGATGAGAAAGCAATTGGAAAGGTTGGTCGTTAAATGTTTATACTATGAATGTATGTTGATTAGGTTCAATATCTGGTGGATGATGCCGTCGACAAAGGTGCCAACTTAGTCATGGGCGGTGAACGTGTTGCCGAAACCCAATGCTACAAACCGACTATTTTAACAGAAGTGACACCGAAAATGGAGATCACAGAAGTCGAGATCTTTGGTCCGGTGATTGCCATTCAAAAGTTCAACGACGAAGACGACGCAATCAAACGAGCCAACAACACGCCCTACGGTTTGGCCGGGTACATTTTCACAAACGATCATTCGCAAATTCATCGGGTATCTCGACGCTTGAATGTTGGCATTTTGGGCGTCAACGAAGGTAGATGTTCGTATTGTTATTGGTCGTGTATTTCGGCATTGCAGGTGCGATTTCTTGTCCTGAAGCAGCGTTCGGTGGTGTGAAAGAAAGCGGTTTGGGTCGTGAAGGTGGACGTCAGGGAATCGACGAATTCACTCATTGGAAGTACATCACAATAACCCACTAGTGCCATCAAGTTTAGTTAAGTACATTTATTACTCGATAGTTATCAGTAAATATTTCTACGTCTTGAATGAGTCATGTTGATAACAAAGTAAAAGATGAGAAGTCGTGGAACATGCAAGTAGCGAAAGGTCACAGGATACAATAGGATTGCACTTTCGACGAGTTTCGGTTGTAGACAAGCAACTTAAAGACGATCTTAATGCGAGTAAGCTCCAAATAACTTGCTACGAGCATTTCCACCAAGTTAGTCGAACTAAACGGCTTCTTGGCATTTGAAGCTCAAATGATCCTTCGTGCCTTCCATTTGGTTTTTTGGCCATGGATCTGAACGTTAAACAGGAGTTAGTGGAGGGTGTGAAGAATATGCGAATTAAAACCGAGTGAGTTGCACTTTAGTTATAAAAAGTTGATTTCAAATTCGGTTGCTCATTCTGATCTTATTCATCCAGAAACGTCATGTCGTCCTACGACGCGTCGGGTTTTGCGTTTTCTGGCTGTCAATCAGCGGTTACGATAGTTTTGTCGATGCAATGCGGTTGAATTCGTTTAATGCAGAACCAAGTAGTCCGTTACTTCATGCCCATTTGTTTCGCTTACAAGTACAAATTTTTGTTTCGGCCGGCAGCCGTCAATCTCATCTTTCCAGAAGTCGAAGAAAACTGGGTATGATAATAATTGCTCTTCTTTCACATTGTTTTTAGGAGGGACTAAATGGATGGATCTCAGTGGCACAAGGTACTTTCGTGATCACGTTTGAGAACACCAACAAGTTTGGTAAGTTGACAACCGAATTGGACACTCGAAAATTTTTGCTGCTCAAGTAAGTTATTATGTCATTTGTCTTTTCTTGTGTTTGAGGCAGAACGAGATGTGAAGAGGAAAAGAGGAGTGAACGAATGGGCAGCTGCCCTTTTTGTCGCGTTGTTGAACAAAAATTAAACATCATTGAAAGTCTTGAGGTTGGCAGAAAGAACATTGAGAATCAAAAAAGGATCTCAAATACCGTTTACCGGTCGATTCGACATTGTGTAGAAAGGTTGACTAAGTAGACCGCACACGTATTCACGAAAGAATTCGAATGAAGTCAAATCACTAGAAATGTGACGAAAGCCAAACGAGCACGTTGAAATGAGGCACTCGAAGGGACAAGCATAGTGACGATTTTTGAAGCTCAAGAACTATCTGATGCTGTTTTGTTTCTTTGTGAGCAATCAATCTGAAGCTCACGGCAAGTCTCTGATCGAAGAAGTCGCTTGATTTCTTTTAACGTTTTATTCGAAGGACATCAGAGAGAACGTTTTGGTGATTGGATCTTTGAAGTCGGCGCCTTCATGGTGGAAACCGAGAAGTTAGAACGATCGTCGTCGTTTGGTTGTTCTTTGCGCTCACTGCGTCGAGAGTGTCCTATGCCCTTCTTCTTCTTGAGACGACGAGAAGTCCGACCGTAAACCGAAAGTCGGGAAGATGGTGAGTTTGGTGTAGAGCGACCTTTCGCGACAGAGCGAAGACTTCCTGCCTGAAGGAGCACATGAATTGTTGGTAAGAAGGGGGTCAACATACTAGGTCTTCTGCGACTGTTGCACCTGTTGGTTGGATCGAATCACGACGCTCCTCTTCCGACTCGACTTCGTCCAGATCGGAGCTGCGGCGCTTGCGTTCGAGATCGATTCCGGCATGACGTTGATTGGTCATTTGCTCTAGTTTGACCACAATCTGAAGTACGGCGTTTGATGTAGAGTCTGATTTTGACTCACTTCCGACATTTTCGGTCGTTCTTCAGGAACGGCTTTCCAAGTCTGAGCCGCCAGTTCGCGAATGTTGTCTGGCGTTCCGGCCGGAAACTCCAAGCGTTTGCCGTCAGTGAGCTACAAAAAATTTGGCAGAAACCCAAGCGCTGAGAACTTACTAGTTGTTTCACCTCGCCCATTCGTTTGTCGGAAAATGGTTCGGCAGCGTTTGTGAAAATCTCCCACAACATCACGCCGTAGGCCCAAACGTCGGTTTTCCTCGAGAAGAGGTAAGTCGTGAACGTTTCCAGGGCCAAGTACTTGTAAGGAACACGTCGAGAGCTCGTGAGTTTGTAGGTCTCTCCTTCACGCGACAATCCGAAATCGCTAATCTTAATCTGAAAATACAACGTAAAATGAATAACCACAACATGTGACTGACCCTTTTGTTTTTGTCGTAGAGGCAATTGCGAGCGGCAATGTCACGATGCAAAAAATTCTTCCGGTGCAAGTATTCGATCCCCAGCGCCGATCCCAAGCACATTTGTTCGAGCTTCTCTTCGTTAGAGACTTTGTTGAAGCGGAGAAACGAGTCCAAGGAACCGCCACGCACGTACTCCTGCATTCGACGATGATTTTGTGTTCTTGTCCGCAACTAACCATGACAATCTGCAACGGTTCCTTGTCCAAAGCTACGCCGTATAATCTGAAAACTTTGACTAGTTTGTATATGGTCGAGAACTTACTTGACGACGTTTGGATGATTCAGTTTTCGCATCAGTCGGGCCTCTCGCATCAACTCCTTGATCTTCGCTTTGGTCAAATTAAAGGACGCAATCTTGACGGCTACGTCGAGATTCTGTCTCTTCTGTTTCAAACGACCACGATACACGGTGCTGAAAACGGATCGATTGGACATCAAAAGCTTAAACGAACCCAAAGTTGCCACTCCCGATCGTACGACCTAGCTCGACGTTCTCATTTCGCAGTTCCCATTTCAATCGTTTCGCAGGCGCCAGGAGTTGTGAATCCGGATTCTGTATTTAATTTTCGGAGTAGAAATCTCAACAAAACCTTACGTCGGGAATAAGTGGCAGTCCTTCGGAAACGTAGTGATTCACGAGCTCATCGACACGACTGAAACTCAGCGACGGATCGACTTGGAACTTACCGTGCACCTTGCGAACGACCACGTGCCGCATCTGAATTGAAGTTGTTAAAGTCATTAATACATCAGAACGCACCCCTTCGTTCACCTGACCACCACATTTCACTGAGATGATCACTTGGCGAGCTCGATCTTCGGCGTTTGGTTGACTCATTCGCAGCAAAAAGTCGCCCTTATTTCGAAGCACTTCGCAGAGATCTTCTCGAGGCAAAAGTCCGTGAAAGTAGTTGGTCGAGTGGAGCGATCGCAACATGCTCTGGTCCGCTTTCTCGTCGATGCGTAAAGTCGATTGGTCGGGAGTAGGCGTGCTTGTGTCCATTTCGACTCCCAGGTCCTTCTGATCCGTTGGTTGTGGTGGCTCTCGATCCATCTATTCGACGCGACTTGAAGTAACGAGTGTCGGTGGAGAGAATGAAGTTCGTTTGCAAAAAGTTGTTTTCGTCATCAAAATTTGGATCTTCACATCTCAATTTACATATCCACTTTTGTTTAACAGTCGGTTTAGCTGACGCTTTTTTTTGTCTGATAAAAACAAAGGCTACGAAATAAACGAAAGACGAATTTCTTGTTGGTAATCAGATCCAAAATTGTTGATGTTTCATTTTTTCCGGCAGCTTTCAATTTGTTATGTCCTTGATCTTCAGAACAATCAACAGAAACACTTGAATCTGCATATCAATTGAATAACTTTATTTGAGAGTTTTGTTGTCTTTCTCTAGAATCAATAGCTTCCGATAGAACCCCAAAAGATAACTCATCCAAAAAGTTATCAAGAATCGTTGTCGTAATTATTCAGATGCCGAAAGCGGAACTCGACATTTGATGCTTTTTAATATACGATGCATTCAAAATGTGCTTTCGCCAAATTGCTTATCAGCTCTTGAGTTCGACAATTCTCGCTTGTGGAATTTGATTCATCCTGTTTGTTGTCACTTCTAAGCATCTTATTACCGTTAACGTTCATCTCAAGTTGTTTTTCACGATCATCATACAGTTTTTCTTTCATTTAACTTGCAACGCAACAAACGCGTTCAACGGCTGCTGTCGTGGAAGATATAACTGGGTCTTCGTTAATCAGTGGGTATTCGTTGGGTCTAATAGGAGTGTTTCATTGGATAATTTTCGGGCCTATCTCAAAAGTTTTTTGTTTTACACTGTAAATCCACATGGAAATATTTTGAGTCTTTTTTGCATTTGACGGCTCATTCCAATTCACATCTCTTCGCCGGCAGGTAGTGGCGTATAGCCAACATGACAATCATTCTGTCGTACGCAAGGTTTGTCGAAATCATGCCATTGAGAATAAGTCGTTCGAACGTCGACGTTCGAAGTTGAACGACTTGCTTGAACATGCGGTTGACGTTAATTTTGTTGAGCCGACGGAGCAGCCAATTAATTAATTGGTGATTTATGAGAAATTGGTTGAGCGCTTTCTTGATACGAAGCACGTGGTTGATCGTTTGGTTGAGGAGCAACAGAAGGTTTAATTCTTCAATTTAAGAAACTCGCCGCTCCTGCTCTCGATTTGCGCTTCGTTTCCGTATTCTCATTTTCGTTTAACAACCATGAAACAACTAAATGATTTCATCCACAACTCAGAAACTCACGTTTTGTCGTTGGATTGCTAGAACACTTTCGCTCAGAAGTCAAGAGTCCCAATCCAAAGGGCAAAGAGCAGACAAGAGAACGACCAATCAAGCGACCGTTCACGATCATTCATCGGAAAGCGGAAAGAGGGAAACTTTATCGAACGAGCGAACGAACCCGAATGACCCGAATTGAAAACCTCAGAGATGTGTTCGCTGAATTAGTGATGCCTTTGCTGAATATGCAAACTTACGTATTGTGGCTGATACAGAATTCAATCATTTTGTTTCGTGCGAAGAGACTGTCGAGTCATGAACTTCCTTCAACTGATCGCTTTTCTCGGTATCTGGATCGTTCAAGCTGATTCGCTCTCGGACAAAACTAATTGTCGAAAATTGATCGAAAATCAATTGTAAATGTCTTAGTTGATTGTTTTTAAAGTTTTCGGTTTCAGTATTCTAGACGGTTCGTGTGCAGTCGACGAGTCGATTCAACTAAATGTTTCGAGCTTTCGCATCACTATCAATGGCAATGGCACTACTGGAGACAAGTGAGCTCTGCTAATTCTTTCCGACACAATTTGCAGACTGTGGATTAAGATCGCCGACTACTCGCTTCATTTGGCCGTGAATGCAAGCGAATTGAATTCATTGGACGGTTACTCTGAGAATCGAACTCATTACGTGACCGCTCATCCCGACTACCTTCCGTTTAGCATGTTTGTTTCCGAGACTTCACTGGAGATTCGCGATGACGAGTTTCATCAATGCGATAACTTTACGTTTGCTGAACCGTTGCAAAGAAACATAACAATCGTCGTCAAGTTTTCTGTGGTTTGTTCCAACAATTTTGGTTATTTTTGCTGGTTCTAGAAGCGAAATTCTTCGTTATACTTGCAAATCGACTCATTGCCCAAATCCATTTGTTTGTTTGAGTTCACTGAAAACACAACGGTCATTCGCTTTTGCGAAAGTGGGGAACCACAAGCAGCAACTTTTCATTTAGATCTCGAGTAGAAGACTTTTTAGTTTTTTCTACTCTTATATTTCAGACCATCAATTCCTGTCTACGTATGGATTCTCGTTCCGTAAGTTTGGTCAATTTGTTTGGTTGCTATTTTCAGGATCGTGTGTATCTTCTGCACCGTCGTTTCCGGAGTTGTCAGTTCATTTTGCTTCAAATTCTTTTTCGGTCGAAATGCGAACGAAAGTCCCAGTCCAAATGTTATTAGCTGATAGCGTCGAGAATAAACTCTTTCCGTCCAAATGACTTTCAGCGTATTCGACGATCAGTTAACTTCTGTATTAATAGGCTTATTGTCGACTGTCATTTATTCTTGAAACCAGAAAGACTCGCGGCTTCGCCGCTCGCTTTCTTTACTTGTGTTTTGTGTGGGTTAAACTTGCGGCTTTGTCGCTTGCTTACTTGTAAACAATAACAAAAAATTCAACAATTAACTGGTGAAATGCACTGAAATCAAGAATCAGAAACTTGACATTACATCGATCGTATCCCTGCGAATAGCTGTTTTGGATACATGTATTAAATACCGTTGTAACGCTCATTAGTTGAGTTTTCTAGAATGCTAATATGCACCTGTCAAAACACGACAAAAAATGACAACAACTACCTCTCGATTCGCACTAAAACCGAAAAAATCCGTAATCTCACAGTATATTGATTCGAATATCTATCTTCGAGTTGCGTATTATATACTGTTGTAACGCTCATTAGATGAGCTTTCTGGATTGCTAACATACATCTGTCAATCAATGACAAAAAGTTCAAGAATTGGCTGCCGAAGTCCACTTAAGCCCAAATTTTAAGGCCCGCATTATATCGATCGTATCTTTGTGAGTAGTCATCCTCAAACTATGTACCATATACCATTGTAACGCTTTTTAATTGCGCTTTCTAGAATGCTAATATACATATTAGTAAAACATCTTAACAACCAAAATATGTGAACCCGCATTTGGAGCAAAAATGAACAGAAAATTTCTACCAAAGTTAATAACTCCATTGTAATTATTTTATACGCTGTCATATATTGCATGTCGATGAGCCCCGCTGATGCGCACAACGCTATGTTCTTTCAAGGCAATCGGCTCAAGTTTCGATATGGTTTGATCAGAAAAACCGATTTCAGTGTTAATTTCAAGTCAAAAATTTACTCAGTAAAAGTTCGTATCTTGCAAAACAAATGTCAAATACGTACTCTCCATACTCTAATCTATAAGTTGGAACACTTTGTTTTTGCTCAAAACCTCAAAAGCGTCACCCCATCACCATTGCCGATTATGTTAGGGGAAGCTTCATTTACAGTGCAAGTCCGAACGATGTGATGCAGGATTGTTGAATGACAATTCTTGAAACCGTTCGCTTAAACTCATTTATGTTCAACGGAAACCGTTAATCATCGACTCGACTTAACAAAACAATTATATGGTCAAAAATTAAGGGTACCAACAACCTAATCGTGTGAGTGTTGAGTTCTTACTCGCTTTCTCCAACGATGTTCTATTCCCGTCCAATTGGAAGCCTCGAACGCAAATCGGTGCGCCCGCTAACTTTACGCTCTTTTTCGTTCGACGCAAAAAAGCGAACACGACGCCGCCCGTGAGTCTCCACGCAAAAAGCGTGGTCTTTTCAAACGCTGTGGATTTTCGTCGATTTGCTCGGCAATTGGCAAAACGCACGTTTTGCTAGTGAGTTGCTCGAAATTGCGGGAATTTGGTTCTTTTTTCGCTAAAACGTTCATTTCGCTCGTGATTTTAGATGCCAGAATTCGAAGCTGCTACCACTTTCTCAACGGTTTTGTTTCCATTGAAGTTGCAGAGAAGTTTCTAGTCCCGTTTAATCTAATGTCATTCCTCTTTTCAATGCAATTTACATGCGATATACGATTTGAGAATGCTGTTGAAATAAAGATAGACGATGCAAATATAATACGATATATGCCGGTGATCAATCAGCATGCGGAGAATCGATGCTGAGATCCAAAAGCGCCAATGTGAGTGCAATGATGGCAAATTCAATTGATGTGCTCAATTTAGGGACGCGTATAATCACTTCCATGGTTCTAAAATCAGCTATTCGAGTAAGGGAATTTGAGAACTAACGTCGATTTTATTGCTCAAGAGAAAGCTTTTCAGAACAAATTGAGATTCCTATAGGGTGTTTATATCGCATTCCTCTGTAGGCAAATGTTCATAGAGAACGCCTGCTCTTTTGTTAATTGTTTCAAGAACAATTTTTTGCTCTCATAATGCTCTTTCTAAACAATTGAAATTGACGTGAAGAACAAGAAACTAATAGAAATAAGGACCGATATCTAGTGTTCTTGTTAAACGATAATCTTCTCGCAAAAGATAGCAACCAAACTTCACCCACTCCAATTTACGGAGAATAAATTGAATTTCGATGATTTGATGCACGAAGGACATCGATTCTCAACTTCAAAAATTATTGTCCGAATTCTCTATCAAGTCGAAAGTTGGTTTAAGTTGGCTGGAAAAGCTGGCACGCCAAACGTCCGGTGCATTGTGTGCTTTCGTGGCTCTGACTTCTTCAGCATATCCCATCCAAAAACGCGATTCGCGTTTATGGATAAGTTCACTGAAGCCGTTCGGAAGACACAAAATACCTTGTTGACAAATAGCAATGACTGAAAATCATGAAAGACTATATTTTCGCACAACGACATTAAAGAATGTGTAGCAGCTTCTTCGTCAACTGGTTTTAGAGTATTAGAAACAGCTAACATATAAAACTATTATCTAAGCCTACTCTTTCAAAGAAAAAGGTGTTTCACCACTTAACCACTAAGCTAACTGATTGTAAAATAACTGCATCTACGAATTGACAACTGTTTGGGCCTGGAGAAACCCGCGCCCTGCCATTGATTTTCTCTCAGTTGTTCTTGTTATTTGTCTAAGTAACAGAAAAAACTCCGATTTATCTACACCTGTTCAGTGTGAAAATTGTCTGTTAATTTTCTTTTGTCTCTCAGTCGGATCTTCTTTGGCATTACGAATTGTTTACCCGCCGCTTTCCCTACGCAATAAGAGTTTTCTCCTTCTGGTTGAACCCGCTTCACAAACCTTGCATTTTCGAGACTAATTTGTTGTTTATTGTTATTAAGTTCTTCAGATAAAATCTCAAGGAATTTGACACCTTTCGGTCTCGAGACCGAGAATTGGCGCGGACAGCAGTCTGAATAAAATTTGTGGAATATTTTATTTGCCCAGTAGGCGAAGACAGTTTTTGAATTTTTGCTGCCTGTTATTATTCAGGATGTCGACGAATAAAGCAACGAAAACCTTTTCAAATCGAACTAACTCGAAGTGCGGACGCAATTGCGGAAAAATTGGCCGGATTCAGAAAATTGGATCGCACGGACACTTCACCGAAAAATTTTGAGAAGATGAAAGACATTCGAAGACGGCTCCAAATTGGTAATCAAAATTTGGCGAAGTACGAGTTGTTGTGGATTGAAAAAGCAGATGCGGGGATTAGAAGACTACCGCACCGGTGCAAACGATCATTGGATATCAATGTGTGATCAGAATGCCTTATCAATTTAATTAAATTCTCATCGGCGCCTCTTTACTGTCTGGCAGACTCTTATCTTAACCCATAAAAATAATTATCCATCCTCCTTAGGAATGAATTAGCAATTATTATTAGTTATTAGTTGTGAACAATCAATAAAATTTTTTTCTAACGGAAAGCAAATTCCTTTACACAATGGAAGAAACCGATGTGACGAGCCGGCAAATCCAAGAGATCGTCGAGACCGCAGTTACAACTAATCCAAGCGTTTCTTCAATCACAGGCGCGCTATCCAACGTGCAAACGACAATGACGAGACTGCAGCAAAGAATCGAGACGTTCAAACATGATCCCGAGAATGACATCACGTTTAAAGATTGGTACGAGCGCTACAAGCCGTTGATCAAGGCTTTAACAATTCTATGACCGAATGCACGAAAATATGTTGCAAATGACGAGAAAACCTCAAATACTTGATCTTCGAAGTATAAATGCGATTGAATTGGTATCCGTCAATCGTGCCAAACGACAAATTTATTCCACGAGAGGGGGACGAAGATAATGTCATCGTATAGCGAGTTAAACCGAAAGCTCGCCAATTATATCGAATATTCGTTTTCGATGAATATCGTCGTATGCTTATAGCAATAGAAAATAGTTACAATTCGGAAAAAAAGAAGCAACGTTGGCTTCAAACAATAGTAAGATGAAGATCACGTGAAGTTCCAAAATGCAAATCAATTAGACGCAAAAAGTGGGCGGCAATTAAAAGCTAAATGGCTGGAAAGCGCATAAAAGAGACTTGGCGGAAGCAAAAGGGATTGCAATCTGCCAAGTCAAGGCGAAAGTTTACAGTTAAGAACCCTTAGAGTGGCTCCAGTAGCCCAAACGAAAGAAGAAGACCATGGCGCCTCCAACGAATAGAGAAACTTTTAATTTTAAAACAGTTTTTTGAAATCAACAACAGGATTTTCAACATACATCCTGGAAGTTTATAATTGTCAATTTGCAACATATTTACGAATCTTGATCGTTTCAAGTGAAATCACAGAAACTCCAACATTACTAAGAACATGTCGTTACACATCATAGAACCTATAACCAAACGGAAAACCTTACTAATAAATGGTTTATAATTGTTCACTTGAACAAAAGAAGTAACTCGTAATTCCTTGCCAGAGTCTGATTGTTTCAATTGATCACGAAATAAGGTATATTGATTGAATCTTATAATAGTCATTGATGGTTTATGGCGCCAATCTTGAGGTATAAATAAGCGAAAACTCTGTTGTTTAAGTTGAAATTTGCCGGAATATTCACAAAGAACAAAATAAGTCGGAATTATATCACAGTAGACAGAAGAATTGAACGGCACAAGAAAGTGATTAGATGTAATCGTGCAATCTGTGCTTTTAATTTACAGCCAAATGTCATCTATGAATAACCGGAAAGTTAACACAAACGTTCGTCTCATTATTTTAATAGTGTTTGGACAACTTTAAACGAAATAGCAAAATTTTTGACATCCATTTGTGTACTGGACGCAGAGTATATCAAAATTTTTTCATGTACGGAAAAATATGTGCGCCGATAACTCTCGCTCTACCCAACACGACATCTTCGGTCCTCACCGATACTTTATTAATGTCCTTGATATTGGAAATAAATGGTCAAATGGTCTCTTGTAGTCAACTATTGAAAGGTAATGTTCAAAAACTTCGTCATAGATAATTTTGTTATGCGATAAAGGAAATTGAATTGAATAGATCATTCTCGGAGTTCTAAAAGTCCACCATTTACATTTGACGCCTAGAAAGTGATTAAGAAGATGACTTTCTGCAAAAATGGAAATAGCTTTTCACCGGACGGAAAAAGATAACAGAGAATGATAGAGAACTCGGTGACTCATAAATAAACTAGACATCTACCTCAAATCTTAGTAGTTAGAATTAGAATGGTTAGAAAATGACAGTAAATCGATTGATCGGTTTATGTTCCACACAAAATGTAATCAATGCGTCCGGAAAAAATGCTGTATCAGATAGCAATCGCTACTCTTTGATAAAAAGCGGTGTACTTACGACTATGGATTTCCTGCGTTATGCGACAATTCATTACCGGAAATTAACGTTACCTATAAACGAGTGTTTTACGTGTTAGAGCAACTAGAGATCTGATAGAAAACTTACACAAACGCTGTTTTCAACTCTGTTTCTGTGTCGCAAACCTCCGCACGATGTTTCCACTACTATAAGGTTGTTGAACAGATTCGTGACAATATTGCAGCTGGTACGTTAAATCACGTTTCGTGATGATGACAAATGTCTTTAGATAACGTACAACTGCATTATGCAGAGGAACAATTGACAAGTAGTGCCGAACTCAAATTAAAAATAATGAGTAGGTGTGGTTGCTAAAGTTAACCACGATAACATCCTTTACGGCGTTGTTCGTTTGACTGTCATCAGCCTGCAAAGTGTGAAAAAATTATCGGAAAAAAACGTAGAGGTTTCCTCGATCGTGTGGCACTGACGAAAGGGCTATGGTAATGATTCAAGATTGGCAGGGCGATGCACAGCGTTTGGTCAATGAAGCGCGCATAAACTACATCATGACGTTCTTCGACTCACAATGAAGCGAGGGTTTTCAGCGTGCTATTCCGTCAATATTTCTCCATTGGCAGATTTTCACATTTCGATGTTGGGGAATAAACCCGATGATTTGATGTACGAATCTCTCGATCCGTAAAAACGTTGTTTAAAAAAGCCCCCTCATTAGGCGGCTTTCCGTCTAAGAGTTGTGTCCCGATCACTCTTCGATTCAACTCGCTCCAAAGTGGTCGTGTTCCTTCTGTACGGATCTCTAGACCCATAAGAAATTTGTTTAGAGGAGGCCCCGCCTACTCGAAGGGAAGCTTTCGAGTGGTCGTGTCCCGATCACTCCTCAATCCGCTCCTTGCAACGAGTTGAATTCCTTCCCGCTTTAATTGTTGGTAAACTAGTAGCTACAATAAACCGCATAATTGGATGGTTCGATTTAATTTTTAAGTAAAGGACTCAAAACTTTACACTTCCATGTAAATTGTTATTAATCACGTTGCTTCAATAAACTGCACCATTAAGACGTTTGATTCAATTTTGAGTAAAGACGTCGGTGGATTTTTACATTGAACTTATTAACTCAACGGAAAGAGTTCTTTTATAGAGTGTAAAATCTTGAAGTAAAGAAGGAAATACACTAAGAAGCTGTCAGGATGTAAATTTATAAATCAAGATAATTAATCTGAAATTAATGACTATATACACTGCTGCAAGTTGGTATACATACACACCTCTTTTGGCGGTGTTCTCGTGTTCAAATTAACCAATCGTCGTGTCAAACCCCTTCGAAAATCCACGTTCGAATCTTCCGTCCCTTTTAGGATCACTGTCCGTTTCTTACATTACTTGTGTTGTTGTTGAACTATTTTATTCCTCACCAATAAATAACCGTTTTAACTTCTGTTTCGTCTTACGTGCGAGACAGTCGTAAAACTTTGTGTATATTACGTTGACGTCATGAATAATTAATATGAAAAATTTCGTCCAAGAAACTCGATTAGCACTTTGGTTTTGTTCTTTGTTCTGTGTACATTCAGGAATGCCACGTGGTAAAAAGCTTACTGGTATGGAGAAGACGCTTATGGACGCCTATAGAGAAGCGGACAAATCATATGGATAGATTGCAAAAAAGTTGAAGCAATCGAGAAGCGGAGTTTAGACGTACGTCTCAAAATTGCACGAATACGGTCAAAAAAACTGGAGTGCCGAAAAAGCTGACTACGCGAGAAGAACGTATGATCTGTCGTGCGGTATCGAATTCCACGAAATCGACGGTTGAAATTAAGAGCGAATTGAACTTGAACGTGTCACACAAAATGCTCCCAATGGTTATTCATCGCAATCCCAACATTGTGAGAGCTCGCATGGCCAAAATACCAAATTTGAAAGACGTTCACAAGACTGAACGTTTATCCTTTGCACGGGAGAACATGGCACGCGACTGTCATTAGTTTATGATTAAGCGTGGAATAGAAGATCAGAAATGATCGACTTGCTAAGAGTTAAAGGTTGTATTTTGATTAGACGGAGTGCTCAAGGAATAGCAAATGTTGACATAAAACCTCACATAAAACAGAAACGTAGTCGGAAATAAAATGTCAAAAATACTGTCGCGAGTCGCGCGAAAATCGATGAACAACAAAGCGCATCTAGGAGGCGGCCCTTAGGATAACTTTTTCCAGGAGTCCCTTTTTTTCTTTATTATCGTTGGCTTTTCATGTTCAGTTTTTCTGTCCCATAAATCGAAGTCTATTAACTAAACCTGAAAGAAGCCGAAACAATACTCTAATTGACAACAAGTTTCATCAATTGGTATATTTCTCAGAATTCACAGTCGAAACACAACCTAACTAATTCAGAAAAGTTTGACTAAGGTTATAATTGATGTCGCAAAACGTCTCGGTTATGTTTAATGTTGAGTCCTCTGTAGCGATGCAAACTCTCTCTCTTGGGCGTGAGACCTAAGCTCCGCATGGTGGTCGCGGCGTCGTTCCTTCCCGTCCGGGTTTTATTCTTTTATTGTTTTATTTTTCTTTGCATCAATAAACTCTTCTTTCCAAATCAAGTTTGAGGCACCAAACATTTAACGTATCAGAAATAACTGTCACTTAATGTGGATGGTCAAGAGGAACATTTAAAAAAGAATTACTAGTGTGAAAACAAATGATATCAATTTTCAGCTTTCAAGGTTGCTAATAGAAACTCAAATATTGAATAGTTAACTCGTTAGTAATCGTCTGTTTTATAGTATTTTATCTGCACGCTATACCATACGAACTAGGCGGATTATACCAACGCATAAACAATTACATTTTAAACGACCAAGTAAACCAATAAAAGTTGTGCATAAAAACCCATGAATTCATAGGGCTATCAATTTGAATCTAAACGTCATTCGATTGCGTATTCTGCTTCTGATGAAATTGCTTTTTGATCATTGGTCTGTTTGTTGTTGTGTGCTCTGATGATGTCTGTAGTATGTTAAAGATGCTCCGCTAAAAAACCTTCCTTCAGACCCACTGATCGATCGAATATGCGGTTGGTTTTGGCCCAAATGTCCCGAAGGTTTCTATTGCTTCAAAATGACGTTGATTGATGGATGTTGCCAAGTCGAGTGAACACTGATTACCTTCAAATTCGAAGAGAAATCGAAATATTCGATGAAAATTTCAGACTCATTAAACCGCAATTAGCAGTTACTACCTCCTTTCCAAAGCTTATCAGTGACTTTTGTCTTTGTACCAGAACGATCGAACGTCATCGAAGCACAAGTGCTCGATCAAAAATTTCCTGAAACTTTGGAGTTAGTTAAAGAAACTGGAATATCAAATGCCAATTGACACATTAAATCTTGTCAACAGCTATCACTTAGTGGAGGCCAAATTGACTTCTCGACTATTCAGTTTCTTATGAATAAAACATGAAATCCAATTTGCGGATTACCTGCTATTGTTCAGTTGGAAGTCTGCTCATTTTCTTATCACCACCATTGGAAAACGTATAAAAGAAGTTGTTCAGGGAATTAACGTATTGAACTACAATGCAGTTTGTTTGTTTGATTCTGTTCTTCGCTATTGGGACACCAGTTGCTTCGGTTGCGTCGAGATTAGTTCCAAGCAAAATCAATTCTGTAAACACTCACGTTGTGCTCGTCTCAGGACTTTATTTGCAATTCACTGTGATCATCGCATTTTTCTACGTAATTTAACGCATTTAACGATGATTGGAATCTCCGACTCGGTAAAATCGTTTGATCCTCTAGCGAAAAGGTTATTCCTCTTTTTCACTGAGCGAGAAATCAATTCGAGATGTTGCTTTTTAAATTGACTTCATTTCTGACGTTGCTCGTGATCTTTTTTTTTGGCTCATGGCTTCTGGATTGGATTGGAATGGTGTGGAGATATTCAACCGAACCGTCGGCTCATTTTGATTTCTACTTTTCGTCTGCTTTCAATATGCCACAGAAGTGAGTTCAGAATCCAAGTTCAAACCGTGTGTTTTAGTTCTCTAGGCATCAACACCTTTCGCTTGATTGCTTTGGCCAACTACGCGGTTCGAGACGCGCCAATCCGACTTTTTTGTCGATCAGATGGTGGAGAGGTTGTTGAAGCGAAAATTAAGGATATGGGTGGTCCAGAAGAGTGTTTGTGGCATGACATTTTCGTTGACTGTGATTTCCAAGTTCGCTCGTCAGTTGCAACAATCTTCGGCGATACGAATGCCGAAGAAATGATTGTGAGTCTTGGACTTGTAATGAGATCTCGTGTGTTTAGATCTCTGAGTCTCAAGTTGAGAAAATTTACCCACTGGTTGTCTGTTACCCGCGGATGTTCTATTTCGAAAACTGGCAAACATTTTTGATTTCAATCGAAGTTTATCGTCATTTCGGTGTTAATCGTTTTTCCATTCCGATCGTAAGTGTCATCGAGGAATTGTACACAATTCTGGAGCACTACGAACATCATGGACTAGTCAAATTGAAAGAAGGAGTTGTCCTGCCGCTGATTGTAAGTTCAATCGAATAGCCAATGAAATCAGTTTGTTTTAAGCAAAATCAAAATCCTAACACTCAAACCGACTTCTTCAATCAAATGATTCATCAGCACGAGTGTTTGTATGAGAACCGAGAGTCCGAGTTTATTGTTTTTGTTGACGTTGACGATCTGATCATTCCACGTGATCATTCGACTCTTTTCGAGGAACTTCGGGGACATAGTCAGAGGTTTCCGTTGGCTTCGTCTTTCGAGTTTCTATGGTCTCGGTTTAACGTTCCAAAAGGTAATCAGTGAGCTCGAAGACGTGTATTACGATCTCAGTTAAACATCCGAATGAATTCAACATCCAAGAATTCCTATTGCAAGTTCATTACGCCGAAGACGATGAAACGGTCGGTAAGTCGGCGGTTCGACCACAACGTTTGAATGCCGGTTTGATGCATCGACCATTCTTTCCGAAACGTGAAATCAACGGCAATTTTACTCACATTGTGTTGGATAGCAACTCGACGCGAACGATTCATTTGAGATCACGAATGGACGCATTCGAGGTCCGTAAAAAAGAGTGTTTATTTTATATTTGTTTAGAATCGAACATCCACGACTTATTTCCAAGCATTGGACTTCAGCGGTATAACTGATCATCTTCGTTGGTTTCTTTCTCTGAATCATCACGTCTATCAGGTAGTCAAGTTCTGTCTATTTATCATCCTTCCGTTTCAGGTGTTTCTTCGACTGCCAACCGAACTCGATTTTCTGACCAAAATGATCGAATGTGCTCAAAAAATTGACTTAGAAATGATAGAAAGAAGATTAACCGGATGTCCTAATCCCCTGCAATGCGAAGATCAATTAAGACCGATCAAAAGATCGTGTACGGTAGTTAAACACGTCTACCAAACGGTCGAGCTGCAAACCGCCTGTCCGACTTGTATTTTGACTTTGCACTCATCAGTCAAAAAGAACCTTCAAATTCAACAATCTTGTTCTGTCTATTAAACGTTTTCGTTCACAAGAAACCAATAGAACTCGTCGCACAATTGTTGAGGTTTTGTTGACGGATTGCTGTTCCAGCTGCTGGCTGAATAGTCGGGCTTGAATTTGCAACGGACAGTCAAAGATACAAATATTCATTCGTTTCAATCATCAAATCAACAATAAAATGTGAACAAAAAGAAAGATGATTAATTGATGTGATGATGCGGATACTTCGACCGCTCTTTCCATTCGCTCCGGTCCTGAGCAATTCGATTTCAGTTGGTGTCCCACGTCTTTCAATGTTCTTACGCCATCGATCAGCCGGTCGTCCAATTCGTAGTTTGTGACCCCAAGGCCTCCAGAATGTGCTTCTAGTTGCCCAGCGGTTGTCCATTCGCGCTTTCGTAGCTTTTCTTTTCGCCATAACGCCTGAGAAAACTACCTTCCTGAGCAAAATTTTCTGCCCACCTTGTTTCAACAAGTTCCAGTTATCCGATTAAGCTGGGATTGGAATGGTAATACGAACATAAGAAGACGAAATCAATACCAAAAATTCAGAGCACTAAGCGAAGGTAAAGTTGTGTTCGAAAGACCGTGTTTCCCGTGGTCAAAATTTTCTGCCTACTTTTCATTAGTTTCTACCTAATTATTTTTGTGTTCCAATTCTGAGTATTTTGCATCCATATTGTGGCCGGTATTTCTTCTTTAATTTCAGATGCTTTCCGAAGAAGAAAAGCGGACAATTCGCCGACTGTCAAACGCTGCCAAGAACATCACAGAAATCGCGGACGGTTCGAATGTGTTTTGCCCGAGTGGTGTCCTGACCAAGTTACTAGAAAGGTTTATTGGGTGCAATTACAATAAATAACAAGTCGTCCAGAGCAGGGGGAGAGAGAGACACAAAGATCGAACGGCCGGTCATCCGCGGGCCGACCGGGAAAATCAGAAAGCCAAAAACGCAAGAATGCCGTGCGGAACTATCGAAGGACTCAACAGAATGATTCTCAACAAACAAGACTATAAGACGGGCAAAAAGGTCGGAGTTCAAAAAACTCGACCGTCACCATCTTCTTTCGATGAAACGGTTTGCTCGCTCGGAAATCAAGCAGGATCACCTTGTGAACAGCCGAATCATCAAAGATTGCCTCGCGTTTCCTGCTTTTGTTCTACAATTTGCCGTCGGTTGCACGACGTGGACTTCAAGTACCAAGTTCTCACTGCAATTCTTCCGCTTTCCGCCAAGCACAAGACCGTCAGAGTCGAATTTGCCGAGAAGCATATTCGAGGCCAAACCGACTGGACCCAACTGATCTTCTCCAACGAAAAGCGCTTTAAGAAAGACGGACCCGGTGGATTGGCGTGTTATGTGGACGTCAATCAACCGGAAAACGCCATCGCTCCCGTCTGCATCAAACGCCAAATGGGCGGTGATAGTATCATGGTCCTTGGAGCAATGGCAAGTACGGGAAAAGTGAGTATTTTTGAAGTGCGTATGTTACGGATTGCTTCAGATTGACTTAATTTGTGTGTACGGCAAGTACAACTCCGCCGACTACTTGAAGGACCTCAAAACCGACATGATTCCGTGGTGCAAATCGCAATTTCCGGCCGAATATTGGATTTGGCAGCAAGACAACGCCGCGATTCGTACGGCAAAAGTCGTCCGAAAGTGCTTGGACGAGTTTGAAACGTTTCTTTGGCCTGCTCGCTCTCCGCATTTGTCAATCATAAAGAATGTGTGGCATTTGTTGGGCTAGAAGTCTATCGAAAGGGCCAGTTCAACAACGATGATGATTTGTGGAAAGCGATCCAAAAAGAAGCCAAGAAGATCCGACCGGCGGTTATCCACAGCTTCTACAAGTCCATTCCAAGCCGTCTGTTGAAAGTTGTCAAGAAACACGGTCTTTCGAACACAACTTTACCTTCGCTTAGTGCTCTGAATTTTTGGTATTGATTTCCTCTTCTTATGTTCGTATTACCATCCCAATTTCAGCTTAATCGGATAACTGGAACCTATTGAACCGTAGAACACAATCACTAATATCTAATTAGCTAACAACCATTCTCAATCTATAGGAGTAGTCGAAAGTATTCACGAGTTCGGGAAATACCCTTCTGAATGAATATGACAAGCGGAAATTAATCATCTAGATACACACGAACCGACTTTAGAAAACGATCTTCGTATTATCGAAAGTTTTACAAACCATTTTCTCCAATCAACCCTTAAGTTAAGGCGCACTATAAAGATATGCTATTTAAGTTCCAGACTCCGATTTTGTCCATAAATTTTAACGAAATTCGATTCCACTAATCTTCAAAAAACTGTCTATCTAAAAGTCCAATCCTGATTTTGTTGTGACAAGAATCGTTTATTTTTGACTTGAGAAGCTTCACAAAACGTGTGTCGAACATCCCAATCGACCATAATCCCCAATATGCGTCCCGAAATACAAACGATGATCGTACCACGAATCCCGTTCACCCGGACATTCCGAATCACAAACCACGTACGGGCTTCCCGGCTCCATCGTATTGTTATACCAAATCTGAAACCATTCAGTTGAATAAATGCCAACAGAACTCACTTCTTTTGCATGATGAATAAACCCTCGATCCATGCTCGGTCGATGACTGACGGTATCACGAGCGTGAGTTATTCGATAGAAATCGGGAATCTACAGACAAGTTGGCCGTATTCTGAGCTATGAACTCACCAGTTTAGTGTGTGCGGCCGCAAATTGCGCATCACCGACTCGTGGTTGACTACAAAGCTGAGAATCAGAAGTTTGAATCACAAACTTACCCAGTATTATAATGAGTCATCTTACGATTGCTGAAGCGGTCGTCGAGCATAATGGCAGCTGAAGCCAAAGACGAAAGTGCGGCACCAAGCGATTGTCCTTGAACATGAATAGAATAATCGGCGTATTGTTGAGCCAATGAGACGAATTCATCTTTCATTCCACCATTCCACAGAATCATAAAGGCGCGATGAAAATAGCGATGAACTTTTCCCATTCCAAAGAAATCAGGTCCCAAGTAGTTGTTTGCTTCTTCATATTGAACTTGAGTGCCAGTGGATCCGCTGAGATTGAACTTCAATCAAAATTTATGATCTCCTACCGAAACGCCACGACTATTGTTTTGTCAGCGTTCAACAAAGCCAGATAGCCACTGCAGGTGTTCACGTTGGAATCGTCGCAGAGAAACTCAAAACGTTTGATCAGCTGCAAGAATAAACGTAATCAATAGTTTTGGACTCACCTTTGCATCAACGTAAAGTTTCTGAAGACAAATCTGAGGGTCTTCGGAAAACGTGGCACTAGACAACGGCAACATGTACCGCGCGAAAGTGTCATTGTAGGGCAGTGCAGTTGAAAGCGTGAAGATTGATGTCAACAAAAGAAGAATCATTTCGAGTCGATTCATTCGGAAGACAGTACCTGCCTAATAACAAGTCTTCCGAGTCATCATAAGGGAGCGGCCGCAATCTAAACACTCAAATTTTGTTCTTAGGGTTCAAGAAATGAACTCCATTTGTGACAAAAAGTTTTCAGAAAGTTTCAAAGATCAATGATAGCGACCATCGGTAGGTGAATTGTTTGCTTTTCATTCCCGCTCGGCAACAAAACTTGATCTTGTTCTTGCAGAGTTCGAAAGTACAGACGAACAAATGTCACGAAATTTCTTCTAAAACACTAGTAATTGCTATTTGATTGTTCAGAATCTGCCGCTCTTCTCCATTGATTATGCTGATTAATTTTTGTTTCAACACTGTTTGATTAGTTCCTCATGCTTTCTTATAACTGAATCGATTGCTTAATGCCAATTAGCATCCGTCATGAACGCACTTTTTGTCATAGAAGTCGTTCAAATCAACATTGTTTTGCTCTTGATTGAGGTTCAAAGAAAAGTTTATTGAATAAGAACAAGACAATGAGTAGGACTAATTATAAGGAGGAAAAGGGACATCGGATAATCGGCTGATCGGCAAGTCGGTCGAGGAGAAAAGTAACTGAGAATCGGCGGCGTAAGCGACAGAGACGGATAAGGCGAAACGTCAAAGTAGATGTTAGTCAGTGCGAAATGAGAGAGAGTTTAGGACAGCAATAAAAGACTCAACAGACATCTCAACTTTAATTTAATTAATTTATTCCTTAATCAATTGGGAAGGCCAAGAAGAATAGCAACAAAGTAGAGAACCAATTGGTAGTAATCACTTTCGTTCGTCAATTTTTGGTGGTTTGCTTTCGGAAGTTATCTTCGTATCGGGTCGTCCGGGAGTTAGACTTCGTCAAGTATGTGTCCAGTTAAGAAGCCAGGGGTCCCATCGGTTTTCAGTTGCTCGGCCGAACATCTTCCGTACGTGTTGCCGCTTCTTCTTTCGGGCTGTGATGATGACATCGTTGAGGTTTGTTTGCTGGGGATCCATTCGCGCGACTTCTTGTCTCATAAGCAACTGTTCAGAAAACAGCGCTCCATCTTCGTTTGGCATTGGCGGAGTTTCGCATCTTTTCATAACGTCCAGGTTTCGCATCCATACATCAACGTTGGCATGATGACTGGCTGGAAATAGCGGCGCTTGAGGGTCATCGAGACTCCGGTCTAAACTTTAGTTCCATACAATTTGTTTCAGGTGTTCATTTAATTCCGTTGGCGGGTATATGTATATTGTGGTGATTCATTTGCTACTCAGTTATTAAGTGTCTTTAATTCCTTTCAGCCAGTACGATTTATGCGAGTGTATTGATTGATGTCAAGAAAAAGTGTTCTTTAAATTACACGTGTGATTCTACCTTCTCAATCATTCGTTTTAATTCAAGATTTACGTCTACATTTACTCTTCGTTTTAATAATATGTCGTTGTTATCGTTGTAATTGCAAATTCTGTTTTAGATTGTTTGCTTTACTATTATGAACACAGTTGTTCATTCAAATAAGGTTGTTAATTCCAACTTTGTCCGTTCAATGGCTTAACATCTCTTCTCGTGACGAAAGTTTCACTTGTTACGGGAGTTTTGATGCAGTTTTTTTAAAATTGATCAGTGCGCCGAGTTATTAAGCGAAAACGTAAATTAGGCCATAGGAAAAATCTGCATACGAAAATTCGCTAAAACTCATAGCCATCTCGTAAGTCGAAATGGAAAGCGTTTATGCGAATCGGAGTTGTTCAAATAATGAAAATAGCAAATAGAAAGTTAAACAAACGTGAGAGGTGCTTAACGGTCTTATGACCTGAGATTTTACAGAAACGTCTATGAGTTTTTGTGGTTTCTAATACAATGAATGGGACTTTGATGTTCTCAGAAATTTTGACATACAGATCTTGCCAACTGGAAGTTTGTTTCTTCGCAGATCAATGCCATCACGTATGTGGCATGATTTTCGACGGCTATCATTCAGTTTTAGTTGAATATTGTAAAAGTTAAAACACAAGAGAAGTAGTTTTCAGGTTTCGGTTTAAACTTTTCTTTCAACGTTCATTTGGTCGATGTTTTTGAATTTCATGTTGTGGTGAATTGGTTCACACTGCAAGAGATTCGTGGTGAGATGGATTGGCGGAGTGTCTTCCTATTTCTGCGACTCGTCGAGCAGTCGCGTCGAGGTTAGTTTCGAATGTTTTGATGATGGTATTGGCAAAGAACATTCGTTTTTTGCCCGTTTTTATTGTTTTTGAATATCCTGACATGTAGACCCTAATCGCTGAATGTTCAATCGTGGGCGAATTGACTTCTGCACGTTTTCGAAAGATTTTGCTCGATTGTTCGCTTCTCGATAGTTCACGATAGTCGATTGACGAGCTGTTGATTCTAACTACGAATTATAGGTTGCAAGCATTTCGATCCGGTACAGCAGTTTTGATTGTTGTCAAATCTTATTAACAATTTTCAGGCATGAAAAGAGCGATCAAAAACCATGGAGCTCTGAAGGCAAAATCGCAAGAACCAATAGCGAAAACTGTCCAGTTTACGACCGACGAAGTAATAAACGGGTGGATGAGCTCGCTGAAAACGGGTTACAACAACTAGGTTATGATGTGTTCTGTTAGCAAACTTGAAACGTTTAGAACTTTGCACATAAAAGTTGTCGGGAAAACGTCCGTCATTAGCATGAAAAACTCTTCGCTTATTCGTTTCCTTTTGAAGAATGATCGTTTCGCGTACCGTTTGGTTGTCTCAATTGATCAGTAGAAGGAATTGTGTAACCAAACCAAAGGAATCAATAAAATGTCTATTGGCAACGTAAGTTTTTAAATCATTTCAATTTAACACGCTTGATTTCAGGAAATTTCGATTTCGGCGTTGAAAGTCGGTCGGAAATACGAAGACGATTCTCAGGACAACTTCGTGTCAATTGTTTACGAGTTTACCGCCACGAATTTCTCCAAAATTACTGCGCTCAAACAAGCTCCTAAGATCGAGTATCCGGCTGAAAATTTTTGGTCCTCGTTTTGGAAGGAGTTTAGTCAAATGAAAGTTGACGACACGGAGATTGGTAGGGAACTCATTAATGATATTTATACGTTTGCTTTACAGCGATGCAAGTGAAGTTGTTGTCGGATTTTGAAGTCGTGAAGAAAGAGTCGCCAACGGACGAGTCCTATGGATTTGTATTCGTTGGAGACCGTGTGAAAAACAGAACTAAATTGAAAATCTGTTTCGACGAGAAGGACGCTGACGAGACGGAGCTGATCAATTCGCTGCAAAATGGTTCTCAAATTAAGTTGTTCTGTGGAATCGGTTTTCTGCACGGTAAGTGTTCGATATGATTTGCGATCTAACAATCGTTTCAGAAAATATTTTGTGCGTTTTGGTCGAAACGCCGGAATACATTGAGCGCCTTTCTGAAGAAGACAAAAGTTCGTTGTTGACTGAAATGGAAGAAGAGGATTTTCTGCCATTGAAGTCGTATGTCGAACCGATTGAACGTAAGAAAAAGCGTCTCATTTACATGTAGTGAAATCCATTTGTCGATGTTTGGATGTCCGTTTTGTTAATGTTCCGATGCGTCAATAAAGTAGTTAATTGTTAAATTTGGAATATGTGTTTTCATTGGTCTTAATCCGACAGTTATTTCATACGTCGCTTACGATCCACAAAAACAGTGTTTTAGATGGCAAACGATATCGCTGAAGATGAACCGAAGAAGACGGCAAAAAGTCGTTGGACGTCCACCTAAACGCTTTCAACCACCATTGAGAAAACGCTCGAATTTGGAAGACTCCGGTCCATTGATCTCGGGCTTAAACTCACAAGGAAAGGTCCTGAGAGATTACCGCTACCTTTGGCTGAATTATAGATTAATCGACGCGGAATTTTACGTTGATTCTGAATATACCCATCTTTTTTGCCCAGTAGCAGAATTGGCCGAGTTATTGGCCAAAAACCGAAAACACTGAAATCGCTAAAATCATAGTATCGATTATGCTGATTATCCTGGTGAAGTCTGTTTATGCATATCTCACTTCATTATGGAGATATTGGCCGTTTCATTTGGCCAACATTCATTCCGGGTTATGGTCCGCTAATCTCCCCTCGAAAGTGTGAGCTGCAATAGTCGAGTGAGCAAGTGATGGGCTTGAGAACTCTTTTGGAGGTTGCGAGTTCGATTCTCTGTTGTCGAATGCAACTTGCTGTTTCGTATCCACAAAGCAAAAGGAAAAGAGTGAGTAGTAGGTGACTACGAGGGATCCAACCGACTTTTTTCTCACTCTTTGGAGTCGTTTTGGTAGAACGCAGCACTTGAAAGTGACGATCAAAGGAATCGAACTCGCAACCTCCAAAAGAGTTCTCAAGCCCATCACTTGCTCACTCGACTATTGCAGCTCACACTTTCGAGGGGAGATTAGCGGACCATAACCCGGAATGAATGTTGGCCAAATGAAACGGCCAATATCTCCATAATGAAGTGAGATATGCATAAACAGACTTCACCAGGATAATCAGCATAATCGATACTATGATTTTAGCGATTTCAGTGTTTTCGGTTTTTGGCCAATAACTCGGCCAATTCTGCTACTGGGCAAAAAAGATGGGTATATTCAGAATCAACGTAAAATTCCGCGTCGATTGATCTATAATTCAGCCAAAAGTAGCGGTAATCTCTCAGGACCTCTCATTGTAAGAAGGACAGCAAGTTCGTGTGGGCGGACAAGCACCAAATCGCGTTCGAACGGATCAAGGAAGTTTTACTGGGACCGCTGGTACTCGCGCATTTTGATCCGACAAAAGAATTGATTGTTGCCGCTGATGCATCCGAAGCAGGAATGGGCGGAACGTTGATGCAAAGATCGAACGATGGGTCAATCCAGACGGTTTTTCACATGGCCAAATCGTTTTCCGACGTGCAACGCCGATATTCGCAAATCAAGCGTGAAGCACTGGCAATTGTGCTGGCAGTGGAACGATTCCGTAAGTTCGTTTATAGTCGAGAATTTGTTTTGCAGACAGACCACCGTCCATTGTTACCGCTTTTTCAAATCGAGAATACCAAAGGCTTGGATCCGCGACGTGCCAGCCGGCTCGGACGTTGGGCACTCCGATTGCTTGGATTCCGGTTCAAAATCGGGTACGTGAACACAAAGGAATTTGGTTATGTTGATGCGTTGTCGAGACTCATTGAAGTGCAGAGAAACCCGGTGGACTCCGAGAAGGACGAAGTCGTCGGACTGTTGCAAACCGAAGAAGGCGAAATCGAAGACACGGTCAATCGAGTCGAAGAAAAGATTGCATCCGGTGAGTCAAAAGAACGCATTCATTCGGCTATTTCTAGCAACGAAACAATCCGCAAACTCGTGGATTGGATCCGAAACTCGTAGAAGAAAGAAGACAGACAAGACGTGCAGATTGGACGATTTTTTCCGATCCGACGCGAACTCTACGAAACGAACGAAATTGTGATGTTCCGCAATCGTGTTGTCATTCCGGAGAAACTTCAAGCCCAAGTACTCGACCGACTCCATGCTGGCCATCCGGGAACTCGCCGAATGAAACTGTTCGCTCGTCAGTACGTGTTCTGGCCCGGAATCAACGCCCGAATTGAGAAATTTGTTCGTCACTGTTCCGCTTGCACTCTTGAAGCTCCAACTCCACGCAAAATGCCGCTCAAGCAATGGCCAGAAGCGCAAGAACCGTGGCAACGGGTTTACATCGACTTTGCTGGTCCACTGCACGACGCTCATGTTGTCGTTATCGTAGACGCTCATTCAAACTTCATACTCGCGCGAAAGATGTCGAAGATCACCGCGGAGAAAACCGTCAACACGCTCGAAAAAATTTGTTACCAATATGAACCGCCAAAAACAATCGTCTCGGATAATGGAACTCAATTTGCATCCTCTTTATTTTCCGAATTTTGTTGTAAGTGGGGAACTTCGCATTTATTTTCACCTCCTTATATGCCACAAAGTAATGGAAGGGCGGAAAAGGCTGTGGCCATCGTGAAATCGAGTATAGCCAAAGGTGGGAAGAGATTTCAGTGCTTGAGTCGTGTGATCTATGAGTACAACTACCTACCAAGTGACTCAAACGACCAATTCGTCAGCCCAGCAACCACATTCTACCGTCGAACTTTCCGCACTCCAATGGACATCTTCAAATCGTGGTCCAAGAAAGAAGAAAAAAGAGAGGATTCGAGCAAAAGCGAAGCAAATCATTGCGAGAACAACGGTCATCTGAAGACTCAGCGTAGATTCAACCGTCACCATGGAACTCAAGACCGCTCATTCGAGATTGGTGAGCAAGTGACAGTCCAGATGCAACCGAAAAGACGAGTCGACGGCCGAATCGTCAAATTCAATGGCAAGGCAATTATGGAAATTGAAACCGATTTTGGTACAGGGTGGGCCAAAATGAATTGTCATCGGTTTTTTCGCAATAACTTTTTTGTCGATGATTTTTTTCTGAACAAAGTATATATTTTCTTGGTCCTTATGGTCCCCATTCTTAAATAGAAACAAAATTGAAATTTTGAAAATTTGAAAAAAATTTCACCTTAATCCCCTCTTTGGTCCAATTTTGTCGATCTGTGTTAAAACAGTTTTTAATGTTTAAAATTGAAGCGTTTGATTAACAACAAAACAAATGACTAACGGATTTCCACTTGGCCGCCTTCACGCTCCAAGCATTGATGAAGACGACGAGGAAAACTGGCCGCAATTCGTTCTCTCATTTCGCGATTTTGCCGAAGATCGTTGCAACTTCCACGATTGCTGCTCTTACTTCCTCAAGAGTGACTGGCGGCTGCGACCGTGTAACTCATTGCAGACAAAAACAAAGAAACCCGAACATGGTCAAGATCGACAAAATTGGACCAAGGAGGGGATTAAGGTGAAATTTTTTCAAATTTTCAAAATTTCAATTTTGTTTCTATTTAAGAATGAGGACCATAAGGACCAAGAAATTATATACTTTGTTCAGAAAAAAATCATCGACAAAAAAGTTATTGCGAAAAAACCGATGACAATTCATTTTGGCCCACCCTGTATTATCAGACTTCACCGAAACCAGGTTCACCGTTGTCAATCAAATCAAGACAACTCGACAGAAATCGACAACTGCAACTAGAGATCACGACTCGGGTATTTGTTTTCTTTCTTTTTCGAGGGTTACAAGATGATCGGGGTTATTAGATTTTGAAACTATTCCTTACTTGTCCTCCTAATTCCTATGAATTTTGTGATCGTCACTTAACGTGATCAGTTGCCTCTTCGCGCCGTTAATTTTCTGTCTTATGCTTATTGTTGTTTTTAATGTTATTGTTATCCTAAATTTGGGTAAAGGAGGGATGTTCGGACCTCATAGTCTCAAGCCGATTGTTTTTGCCGCTTGGCATTTCTGTTGTTAGTGGGCTCGGGGTTTTGTTGTGAAGTTCGGCCGACCTCCCGTTCCGATATTAGGTTCTGTGTTTTTGTTTATTCTATCAATAAATTATCTCTCCCACTAAGATTGTTCATTGCGTTTAACACGCGACCGAACATACATAATAAACAATTTTTGTAACGGAGTTAACATTCAATTCGTAGTGGAAAAGAGATACTATTAGGTTGGCGAATAATTTTTCCGATTACTTCGAGAGGTTGCTAAAATTTTCTGGAAGGTTCTAGAAAATTTCCGTTTGTGGGTATATAAAGGCCAGAAAATGAGCTCTTTGGTAGTCTTTTTCTTTTTGTATTTGCTTCAAAAATGACCGAGAAAATTGAGCTCAATCGATTGCAACTACACACTTGTTACACGAATTTTGTTTGGGTTATTCTTGAGCGGAAGCGGCTCGAAATATATGCAAGTCCATGCGTGATGGAACAGTCAGTTCGCACACAGCTACGTACTGGTTTCACAATTTCAAAAACGGCGAATTTCGTCTTGAAGATCGAGGGCATACGGGCCGACCTGTTGAAATTGATGAAGATCGCTTTTGGCCCTTATTCAAGAAGATCTCCGTCGATCAACTCGTGAGGTTGAAGTCATTCTAAACTGCGATCATCAGACAATCAATTTACATTTGCATCGCCTTGGAAGTTTGGAAATACGGGACTTTAGTTCCAGACAACTTGACCACCGACCAAAAACTTTTGCGTCAACAAATCTGCATGCAACTCTTGACTTTCCGTAAAAAGAACGATTGGTTAAAGAATATCGTTACCGGCGATGAGAAGTGGGTTTTTTACACTAATGATACCCGAAAGCGTCAATGCCTAAATCCTAATGAACCGGGAGTTTCAACACCAAAACCGGAATTCCATGCCAAGAAGGTTATGATCTCAGTTTGGTGGAATATGAACGGGATTGTCCACTAGAAAATGTTGCCAAAGAATACAGCTATTACTGCTAAATATTACTGCGGTCAGTTGAACCGAGTAGCTTTAAAACTACCGGCGAAATAAAGTGAAATCTTCTTGCTACACGACAATGCAAGACCTCATGTCGCAAAGAAGACCTGAAAACCAACTTGACTGCATACTTTGATTCACAGGCCGCTGAGTTCTACCGCGATGGAATCCGTGCATTGCTGAATAAATGACAATATGTTGTCGATCATAATGATGAATATATTGTTTAATTTGTTGTTGTTCAAGATGAAAATTGATTATTCTAAAGGTCAAATAACGGAAAAAAATTATTTGTCAACCTAATATATGTGTTTCAAGTCTGATGGGATGCTAATCGACGCAAATTTCAGTCTCGTTTGACCAAACAACAATCTCACCAAACTTTCCAAGAAAAAATTAAAACTCCACGAATTTGCACCCAACGATGCCCTCAGCGTACGGACAAGCGAATTGAAAAAGTTCGAAGTCGCTGTTACGATCTCGTCAACCGCATTCATTTTGTGTTATCGGTTTTTACACTCAATGTTGCTATAAGCTGTGAAAAGCATAGAATCGAGTTTTGATCGTTAGCAAATAGTTCAGAGACGTTGTTTTTGGTTTTGAAATAGGGATTGCAAGATTCAGCAGATGGGATGATTAGTTAGGATCAAGCAAAGTTGACAGTTACTAAGATTAGTCTGATAGTTCTTTGGAGTGTTTAGGTTGTTTGTTACCGAAACAGCAAATCGTGAATTTGTTGGCTCGATATAGAAGAACATGTGTCGGAATTTGAAAGTGTATGATTTAAATAGACGAGATCTTCAACTTCTTTTTGATCATTATAAGAGTATCGTTGCTATTCAATGGGTCTTCGATGTTATGATTACAGATAATTTGGCTTGAAACCGCAATACATGGTTAGTTATAGAAAGCGGTTGAGGCGACTGCCTAACCCTCAACGATCCAAGAAATGACGTAGTTAATCTTCTCGCTTTGCGCAAAAAATATTCATTAGTTTCAGTTACTAGTACAAGCGATAACAACGTTTATTAGACTTGCAAATAAAGACAATTAGAAACCGTTGCCCGTATGTTCACTGAACCAATAGACTTGAGTGTCCGGCATGTAGTAATGGGAGTTCACGCTTTGTGGATAGGCGAAATGATTGTAGTAGTTGTAGTACTGAGCTTCAGCAACCACAAAAAGTAAAAACAAAAAGAGAATCTTCATGACTTCGACGACTGCGCACGCTGACGAGCGTTTAAAAGGCGCGGAGATAACGATAAAACTCTTATTTCGTTTAATGGAATTCCCTAGTCGAGTAATTTATGTTCCCAATCCGACGGATTTTGCACATAAATCAAACTCTTTTTCTGGACATTCATGTCTTGAATGTGATACCCTCCAGTAGTTAATGGCGGATTTCGAACATCTTTTTGGCTGCCAAAGCGCTCAGTGAGTGGTGATGTAAAGTCCGATTTCTCCCACCGGTAAATTGACCATTCCACAATTGGCACTACTAATTCATTCAATATGCCTAGTTATTTGTGCAATCATAACCAATTGTCGACATGTTATCATTTCACAGGATCCGATTTTAGTGATTTTGTGTATGTTTTCGATTCCAATTAGCCGCCGATCAGTTTCAGTACTCTAAACTGTTCAGACCTTACTCTTACCGCCGCATTAACAACTGTGTCAAATCTGAGACCACCATCATCAGCAGAAACAGCTCCACAAACTTTTGCAATTTTGGACGATTTTCGACAAACTCTTTGACTTTGAAGGGCTCTCATTTCTTCCTCAGTTATCCGCTGGCTACGAGTTTGGACACAATCAAATGCCAGACTTTTGGGCTTCTTATTGATGTAATATAACCGTCGGGTGTTGCCAAAATCTCCGAAGTACATCGATTTGCGCGATGGACGTGTCATACAAGGGAATGGGGGGTGTTGTGTATTTTGGCTTATTGGCTGATTGGATTTTGTTGATATTCACATGGTTTTGAGTTCACTAGTGTCTGTTGTTGTTCGATGAACCGCAGTCTTCCGTAGTCAGTAGTTCTCGAGTTACAGTCAATGGAAGTTGACTTCTCGGCGGTCGATGTCTGATAGTTGGCATTTTTTTCTGTTACATTTTCAGGTCAATTGTTTCTACTAACTATGTCTAGACAACTACAATTTTTGTTCAATTCACAGTTGTAGAGATGGGTTTGAATGTTTCTGTAGCCGAAGTGGTGACCTTTATTTGAAGTCATCTCATATGCACACAAAAAACACTTTTATTGGAAAGCATTCTATAGATGCGAATCGTAAGTTGTCGATATTTTATCAAGAGTTTATAATCAATAAAAACCTAAATATCGATGAACAAAAGTTAGCGTTGTGAATCCAGAGACTGTCGATACCAATCTATCGGTTTTTGATTGGGATCAACCTGAAGAAACATGGGCATCAAAGCCGATTGATTGCCACGTGAATTGGAACGTGTTGAACGACGTGGCAACGATGGACTTGTCATGGGTGCATTTCCACTTGCCATCAATTTAGCAGCTCTCCAGCGAAGTGCCTAAAGATCTAAAGATAAGATCAAAAATTGAAGACTTACTTGTCGTAGAATGTCGTCAGTTGTGAAGGTTGAGAAAGCGGGAAAGATGACCAACGCAAAAGACTGAACGCAGCCGTCCACGAAGTTCGGAATTACTGGCACGTGAAGAAAACGATCGGGAACCGCGCAGAAGTGACAATAAACGATCAGACCACAGTAAGCGGCATCCAACAGCAAGGATAAAGTGAGCCAAACGAAGTCTTTCAAGAGATCTAATTTCTGTTCTTTTTTCGTCTCTTTTCGAGCGCTGAAATCAAAGTTCACCAAATGATGTCACAAAAGCACAAAATAAACTGGTCAGATTGATTTCACGATTGAAAATAGATGTTGTGAGCTCATCATTTTTGGTCGAGAAGTTCATTTGTTAAGAAAACTACGATGAAAGAATTGCTCATAGGAGATTACGGTTTCGAAAGTAATGAGATAGAAATCAATAAACTCTATTGATAAACATACCATTTGATCAAAGCAAAAGTTACGGACAGAAAGTAGAGAAAAGCGCAAAAAGCAAAAGCGAATCCAACGGAGGCAAAAACGTAGAAATTTTCTTCGCTGCTCTGCGTGCTGTACATCCATCGAAGACCTTCCAGACAATAGTTGAGGGTCCTGAAGGCGAAATAAGCAATCGATCACTGTGAACATACCGGTCAGCGAAGACGCAGTTAACAAAACGATTGGAACCGAAAAGAAAAGCGAAGAGAAGGGCACCAAAAGTCACAGTACGCGTAGCCAAGTGATCACTTCGGAAAGGACTAAAAGCCATAAAACGACAATTCGAAAATTCGACTCACAAAATATGCGGAAAGGAGTAGTTGATGAAACGACGTGCTGACAAATAAAGTTGAAGAGCGACCACCGAACTCAAACAGAATATCGCCATGTATCCAGGAGCATTGTGCAGGGATTCGGAAAGGAAAACTGAGTTATCAGCAGCTGAAAGACTTGACTAATGGTCGTTGGTTGAACTTACCGAGAGTGTAGGAAAGAGTGAAAATGTTGACAAACAAAAGTAGCAAATGAACTGTGCATTGAATAGCGAAAACGGTAAGAAAATCGGTGGCATGATGACCACGACAGTCGGGCAGCACACTCAACAAAATCAACAGTGTAATAAAACAACCAACACCAATAGCGACACTTGTCGACGCCAACAGAACTTTGTCCAAATGAGACTCTTCGAACATCTATAAAGTTGGGAAATTAAGTAAAAGACACAAAAGTCGGCAAACGCGACGTAGAAAAGAAATAACACCTGATCAGTCATCTTCGTTGCCCGACCGGAAACCACAAAATTTTGACATGTTTACGATTTTTAAGTCCTGAAAGAAATCCGAGATGATTAAAAGATCGCTCACGTGTTCCCTAGTGAACAGGCGTCTTCGGTTTAAAACTTCTTTAATGAGTCGCCGATCAATCAATCAAAATTATCTGAGTCGTTTCTGCGAAACCTTTGCAAGAAGTCAATTGATCATTTGACGTGAATGAGTGGGCCGAAAGTAATTAGTCTGCGAAAATTGGTTTTTTAAAGTTCAAGAGTCAAGCGAGTTTATTCGATTTGGGTTTTGCAGTTGTGGATATGAAACCGGGCATTTCGAGCAGAAAGTAAAGAGGTTGTTGTAGTGGACGCAACGGCTCCAACGGTCGTGTGTATTTGCCGACATCTTGACGTTGAAAGTTTTTGATCACAAGTGTACCGTTAGGGTACAAACGCGTCCGATTTTGGTCCATACGATCGGTCTGTGAAAGCATAGAATCAGGAAACTTTGTGGTCGACTTACACCGTTGATTGTCCATCCACCTGAGTAATTGGCGAACGAAAAGATCATTTGCATTTGAGGAATCTGATCGGTTTCACGAGCTACAACGAAGTGCTCAACACCGAAATCCAATCGTACGGTCTTTCCAATTTTAACTTCAAAAATCTGCAAAATCACTTAATCGACTAAGTCTCAAAGAAAACAAACCGTTTCATCGGTCGTGAACAGTTTTGTAATGGGGTTGTAAGCGCCGCGGTTGACTTGAATCTTTCGACTTTTCTTCAATTTGACCAGTGGGTTCTTTTGGTTTAAAGTCCAATTGTAGACGTTTGGCTCACAGTCTATAGAAGTCAACAGTTTGAAGATGAGTACTCACCTTGAATCCAACCGTTGACGGTCGTATACACGTGGAACGGACAAACAAACTCACGTTGCGGAAAAGAGTAAATACCCCAATCGTTGACAGCGAATTTATCGATCTCTAACGTTCCGTTCGGATGAATTCGCGTGCCGTGTTCATTGATTCGATTCTTCTAAAAACGAACTGATTGAGTGTCTATCTATCACTCACTCCATCGGTCGTCCAACCGTTCCAGCCGTCGACTCGAAACGCGAATTGACGTTCCGTTGATGCACGTGTACAACGCTGATAAATTAGCTCCGGACCATCATAGTCGAATCGAAATCTTCGACCGATTCGCGCGGCCACAAACTTGGGATCAGAATCCGAGTTTTGAATCAAAATGATAAGAAAGAAGACGATTGGAATCATAAGTTCGTTCAGTGAATCGTAAGAACTCCTGCTCTTTGCAACGACAATTAAAACTTTGGCGTAAAAGTCGAGAAAATTGACGTTCTATTGCGCGGAACGTTTGTCGTCAATTATTTTGTTTTTGGGTTACTGGGATTGCGGGTCAACACTTTTCGGTACTCTGCGTTTCCGATGACAACTCAACAGACGAATCAAAATCTGTGGACGCGGCAAAAAACGCGCGTGCATCCAGATGACTGATCTGCGACCGCAGTATCTCGATTTGTCACTTGCTCTCTCGTGGCATCCAAAAAAAGGCGCTAACGACGATCAGTTGGCCGTTGCGGTTTTCCCGTCAGTCGCGATCTTCGAGTGAAACTTGTGAGAGTTTTGCAGGAAATTGATCAAAGTTTAATTGCGCTTTAACGTTAAATCAAAGCCGAGGGTTCAGTTGCCGTCCAGTAGTCACTGAATTACCTGGACCCAGGCCTTTAAATACATTGAGTTTACGATAAGATTTGGAATTGCTGTCGAAATAAAGATAGACAATATAATACATTAAATCCAATTGAAGCAAAAGCCTTCGATAATTCATCTGAATGATAATCAAATCGACGCTCAGTGCTAAAAGAACGAGCGAAATGGAGCTAACTGCTAACGTTAACATTAGCGTGTTATGCAAGCTAGCGTAACTGCCTGTAAAAAATGACGTCATGCTCCTATAAAAACAATAGTGTTCTGTTTGTCGATGATCATATCAAGTTTTAAAAAAGTCGCTAATGCGAAGTTGACCAAGAGTTTGAGAAACAGCTGTTCTAGCCACTCAAAATTCTAAGCGGGTGGTCTCAATGTAAGAAAGCGCTAGCTGCACAATACGAATCAATGTCAAAAGCAAACCACTTGTCAAAAAGACGACAACTTGGGACCACAGCACCTTTAGAAGAAGTTTAAACGGGCCGCAGGTGACTCGACTTTGAACTTTTAACCGTTATAGATGAGTAATGAAAATAGTGGGTCTATGGCAATTTGTGATTCATTCTTCAAGCAAAATTTAATTTAAAACAGAAGGAGTACCATTAAATAACGATTATATACAATTGGAAATGGCAGAGTGGTACGACCGGAAATAACCGATAAAAATGGCCATCAAATTGTTCGGGCCTTAAAAACCGAGGTTAAGCATCCTCTGGATCTTCCCCCAAACCCTCAGGGACTGTGGCAGAACACCGCCGGATCCGCTGGACCACTCCCATTTCGTTGTTTTTTGGTAAAATTTCTCTCTTGCTCTCCCTGACTTTTCTCGCTCAAATCGCGTCTTATTGTCATTTTTTTGTCCCCAATAAAAATGTTGTTATGCTACTCGCGCATACGCTGAGAACCGAACAAAAATCTTTATTCGAACGGACAAAGGAAAGGCTACATGCAGGATTTCAAACTATCAACAAGATAAGATGCCGGTAATAGTAATGATTGCTTGCTTATCGAAGTTTCTTAAAAGTTGATAACATCGACTGTAACACAAAAAGGTTGATGATGTCAGACGAAAAGTGAGACATTTCGATAAACACGATGAAACTTAATTACGAAATTTCACGAATAATTTCCAATGCGCAATTAACTTCTTTGATTGCGACTCTTGCAGCGAAAACATTCTTTCAATCTCAGCCCCAAGTTCACATAAAACAATAAGTGACACAAGCTGTACAGAAGGAAACAGCATTCAATCTGCTGTAAAGTTCGTCAATGAAATAAACCTCCCGTTCCTTGTGAAACTTCCATCTAATTGGAGATTTCGAGTTAACTGACATTAAATTTATCCATCGCGTATCAAACTCAATCCCGGAAATTAGCATAGTAGGACAAAATGATAATCAAAAGATTGTTTCTGAAAACTTCTTTTGTAGCAGAAAAACTATATATCATGCATATCGATTTTGAAGAATAAGAAAAACAGTTCAGTGAATTATATTGAGTACCAGAAAGACTTGCGGCTTTGCCGCTCGCTTTTTTTAGTTGTGTTTTGAATGGGTAATAGAAAATTCAACAATTAACTGCCAAATCGCGCTGAAACCCAAAATCTAAACGTCCACATTACATCGATCGTATCCCTGCGAATAGCTATTTTGGAGACATGTATTATATACCGTTGTAACGCACATTAGATGAGCTTTCTGGATTGCTAATATACATATTAGAGAAACATCGTAACAACCAAAATATGTGAACCCGCATTTGAAGCAAAAATATAAAAAAAATTTCTACCAAAGTTAATAACTCCATTGTGATTATTTTATATGCTGTCATATATTGCTTGACAATGAGCCCTACTGATGCGCACAATGCTATATTCTTTCAAGGCAATCGGCTCAATTTTCGATATGGTTTGATCAGAAAAACCGATTTCAGTGTTAATTTCAAGTCAAAAATTTACTCAGTAAAAGTTCGTATCTTGCAAAACAAATGTCAAATACGTACTCTCCATACTCAAATCTATAAGTTTAACACTTTGCTTCCAATCGTCAACTCCACTTTCTCCCCATCTCCATCACCTTCACCATCATCATTGCCAATTATGTTAGGGGAAATGTACTGCAAGACAACTGAGATCACCGGCACAATGTCGCAGAGTCATAACTGAAATCGAGAAAGATAAATCAAAGTTGCAAAACCAAAATTACTTATCTTAGTTCACGCGGTTATATTGGTGTTGGCGAAGTTCATTAACAAAGTCGACAAATTGATCCGGATCTGGAAACTTCAACACCAAGTTGTACGTCTGATTCTCGACTTCTTGTCCATTGCACTCCATCAGAAAACAGTGCAAATTTGTTAAATTTCACCGCTCAGCAAGTGGTCAAGAAAAAACGAAAATGAAAAATTATTGGGTCAAATTTCTCTTCTTCGACCAAAAGCAATTGTCGCCATATCTTTGCAAAAATCTCGATTAATACGCGGTTATACGCAAAAATAAACATTGCCAATCGAAAGAGCAGTCTTGACTTCATATGGACGCCAACAAACAGCACAAAAATCGGCCCATTTGTTGCCGCTTTTTCGCCGTCGAATGTCGACCACCCTGCTTTTTTGGAGGAGGGCGATTACGTTTTAAGGCCGTAGCTAATGTTCACGGCATCGCGACAACTTTTAAGCCAGTAACCTTTGTTCGCCTATAAACTCTTGACATTTTAATCCTTTTGACGTCGTTTTTACGTTAGTTTAAAAGGTACTTATGCTTGATCAAAGGTGACCAAATCGACAAATTTTTGAGTTTTTTGACCTTTGATGGCACATATTAATTTTTTAAAAAAACTTTCAAGATTTTTGAGCCAGTAACCTTTGTGCACAAGAGTCTTGACTACATTTTAGTTTTTGTTATATTGAATTCCATTCATTTTGAAGGGCACTTATGCTTACTCAAAGAGAGACAAGTCGACTAATTTTTGAGTTTTTTGATGTTTGATAGCTCACACTCTTTTTCAATCAATTTTCTAGAATATTTGATCTAGTAACTTTTGTTTGTCGATAATTTCTCGATATTTTTGACCTTTGTTTGATTCGATTTTGTTGATTTTGAAGTGTACTTATTCGCATGCAAACAAGGGTTGCTCAGCCAATTTTTGTCGATTTCAGTTGAAATTACATTTTCGTTCTTTTAAATTGTAAAGATGGGAAGAACTAAACGTCAATATAGTGGAAGACAAAATAGATTAATGAGATCTGATGTGCGATCAGTTGGAGAACAAGCATCAATGGTTGAACATCATGAAGAAACACCGGTTTGTATACTAAACATTTTGGATAATTTTAAAGCAATAATTGAAGATGGAAATTGATCAACCAATAATTCCCATTCTTGTTCGACAACCTGAATTTGTTAATATACAATTTCCAACAAGTTAGGATTCTACATTCCTACTCAAGTTCAACGACCACAATCAACGAATAATTATGTTCTGGTAGCAGCTTTTGAAGGCGACGAAAAATTTGAATTGTTTAAACGAGCCGGAAGAATTTTCTTCAATTTTATCAACAACATCGCTGCTAATCCCAAATACAAGGTGGACGAACGTGAAATGGATGTCGAAATACTTTTCGTCGGAGACATGAAAGTTATTTCAATTTTTTTCGATGTTCCATATCCTCTATCAACAGAGTTTTGTCCTCTATGTCACGTTGGATTACGGACTCATCGTTCTACAGGAGCTGTGAGAGGATTTGAACGAGAACGAGGAGAAAATGCTCTTTTAAAAATTCCGATGAAAAACGTCGTAACTCCACCGCTTCATGTATTCCAAGGACTAGTCAATACGGTAGTTCGTCAATGGACAAAAGAAACTCGCTCCCAATGGTTTCGTCGCGCTGGTGTTTCTAGTAGTTGGCAACAATCATCTTTATTAACTGGACGAGATGCTTTTACTTTCGTAAAATTTATCAACGACAATACAACGGAAAAAGATGCAGTTCCACAACGAGCACTGATACTTTCCCTTCATAGATTTGGTTCATGGACATCAGCGATTGAATTTAATTTTGACGATCAAAGGCTGCAAAATCAATTGAAAAAAAGACATTGAAGATTTGTTTTCCAGTTTTCGAAGCCTGATGCCATCTAACATCCGTCCACCAAAGCTGCACATGGCCGAAAAGCATGTTGTAAATCAACTGATTGAACGCAAAACTTGGGGTCGACATGGCGAATAATGTGAGTTTCAAATTTTGTTCAATTGATTGCTCATCAAATTTTTAAATTTAGCTACTGAATCGATGCATCGCACCGGCAACATAGCTCAGCAGCACTGTATTGGAATCAACAAACAAAAAGCGTTAAATTTCTTTATGAAAACGCACTTAATTCTTGCGACTGCAGATTTGGATCAATTGGAGACGAAAAAACCTTTACGATCAAGAAATGAAGCCGGAACCTCAACCAGTCAACAGCAAGATCCTGCGAGTGACGACGAGTTCATGGAAGTTTTGGTCCCGTATGAAGAGCTCGGAGATTACCTTTCGATAATTATTTAACATTCCATATTTTCGATTAACAAATAAATTTTTCAGACTTAAGATTGTGATCGTTTATCGTAGACAGAAGGCCGAATTCCACTAACCAAAAGAACTCGTGCATTTTCCGATCAAATTTTCTCTCATTTTTATTTTGTTCAAAAATTTTTGGAGCGGTGAAATTTGACGGTTTATGATGGAGTGCCATTGATAATCATAGTCTGAAAATATGAATAAATGTATGAAAAGAGAAAATGCACTTACCGGGCGACTCACCTTCTTGACGGTGACTTCAGTTTGAGAATAAATTATGCGACTTGAGTAGAAGCGAGGCAATGGTCCATGATTGTAGACATGCGAGAAAGCGTCGCTGAAAACTCGGATACCGGCATCAGTGATGGAGAATCGAATATTGTAGTCAATTTCCAATTGAGTAACGGACACGTTGTATTCCATTTTGAATACTGAAACAGAGCACAAAAAGGAAGGATTGCTGCCAACAGGATCAAAACTGAAAATGAGTGATTAGCTGACTGGAGAAAGCAAAAAGAATGTGATTTGCATAAAAATTGCAATTTAAATTTTAGTCAGCTTACGTTTCATTTTTGATGGCGAGTTGATTTATCTTATCAATGAGCTCATTTTTAATATTAAGACCCATTTTGTAGTCGAATATTTGAAGAAACAATCGGAAGAATCGAACAACTTAGCTGAGTTAGCCGCTTTTACATCACAGACGGTGTTACGATAGAATATGCTTTTATGAAAATGTGGCAGAGAAATTCATTGCTTATCAACGTCACAAATGTTTTCCGAACAGAATGGGAAGTAAAGATGAAGATAGCACATCACTGACAGTTCGTATTCTCATGTTTGTGTTTACATTAGTTTATGAATTCAAGAAAAACGCTTAAGAACAGAATATACGGAATAAGTGAACAAATCGCGTAGTCGTTATTCTTGTGAATAAGAGAATAGTCCTGGACATATAGATCAATTGCATAGTAGAATTAAAATGTGCAACTAAAATTCGACTTTAACTTAAGTTTATGCAGGAAACTAAACGATATGATTAACGCTGTTGTAAAATAAAATACATAATGACGGGCTAAGCGGAAATTAAGTTAACAAAAACGATGGTTGAGCCGGTAATTAGTGAAAGCAAACGCTGTATCGTATGCAACGGAAGAAGTGCTGTTAAATTGTCGTCCTCATCGAAAAGAATTTCGACTTGCAATGTTCATGCAAGCTGTGATCGGAACTAGTTGCTTCACAAGAACATTAACGTCAGGAAAAACTACGATGAAGTAAAAAGCGTAGCCGAATAACATCGCGGAAAATGATTTTCACTTTTACATTTCTGTTGTGACATGAGCCTCCCAGTCCCGCCGCGAAACTGTCTTTATGGGTTTTCGGCCTGTGGGAAACTTATTTTTCTCTCTTTCGCCCAGTTCTCTGGATGCCTTTTCGTTTTTCCTCTCTTCCCTTTTCGTACTTTGTGTAGTTACCGTTTCATTCGTATAAACCTATTTGATTTGTACGCGAACACAACAATTTCTAATTCTACAACCCAGCGAATCTGCAGTTTTAATGCAGTCGGAAAATTATATAAGCATGTAATTGCTTTCAAAGGTGATTAGATTGAACGACAAATATGAAGTCGATTTGGTTCAGTTAAATCGAAGGACAAACTTTGATTTGTATAAGTAGTCAAAGCTTCATTGACTGCCATTCAAATTGATGATCCATCAACAATTCCAATTGCCAAATCGGAGTTAAAAGTACATACAGCAAAAATGGACGGAATCTAAGGACATTTTCCACACAACAAGCAGCGTATTGTTATCTACGAATAACTGTAGAATTCAACAACACACACCGAGAAATCATTACTAAACATCCTTTCAAACACGAAAATAAATAATCAGTTCCTCAAGTAAAGCAAACTGGGTGAACAGGTTTAAAGCATTAAAGAGATTGTTTCACTTATTAATATTGTTGGGACTACAAGAGATTCCTTTTGTCATTGCTTTTTATCATCACATTGCAAATGGCAATAAATCAAATGGCACAACTGTGAAATCAAAATCGACGATCACCGATAGCAATATTTGGCCTATGCGGACGACATTGTCTCGTCAATAATCAACTCTCTCCAAGAAGCAACAAATCAACTGGCAAGTGAATGTGGAAAAGTTGGTCTGGAAATCAACGAAAAGAAAACTTATGTCCACACCAAATGGTCGAAATGCTAACTCCAACGCGAAAATCAAAAATCAACCAGACGGAAGTGAAGCCAGTCGACAAGTTCATCTACTTGGGTCAACTTCTCACACTTCTAAAAAATCACGATCGAGAAATCGGAAGACGAACTGGTGCAGGTTGGGCTGCTTTCAACAAAGCACGAAAGTTACTGAACCACCGACAAGTGCCAATGAAACACAAACGACCGTACTTCAACATGGTCGTCCTTCCGTCTCTACTTTATGGTTCAGAAAGTTGGGCTCTCAACGAAGATGCGTGAGTCAAACCCAGAAGATGCCAAACAAAAATGGAACGAAGAATACTCAACATCAAGCTCACTGACCAAAAATCGCCAGATCACAAGTCACGAGAATGAATTCGACAACAAATAGATTTTACTGATGTTGTGATGGTCGCTAGAAAACGAATATAGGAACACATGGAAAAAATGATCAATCAGCAAAATAAAAACCGATGGGATCTCCGATTGCTCAACTGGATTCCCGCACCATAACGACTTGGCCCTGGACGTCCGGCAAGACGATCGAAGACGACTTAAAAAAACACGCAACAGACCGATGAAGATCGAAAGTGACAACTCCCGAATGGACTCATTTATTGTCTTTCTTCGCAAATTTTGTTGTAGATTAAAGGACTAAACCAGTGTTATAATTGTTCTAAACCACTTCAACAAACCGATTCGTTTGATGCGTGTAATTTCTTACCCACTATACTCCATGCATTCTTCTTGTTTTGCTCTTGGAATCAAACTTGTATGTTCTCAGTATTGGGAACTCGTAAAAATTCCGTCTGGCGCAGTCAGAACTGAGAGTATTAGTCTTGGCCCTGCGAGTGCTCAAGAACCGCTGGCAGGTGATCCGAGGATCTCCTCTGCGACACTAGCGGTCCCTTAACACTCGCAGATGTACGGCGGTTTCGGTGCATACCGGGTATGGATCGACACCACCGAAGTGGCGAAGACCGAAGAAAGCGGCACTCGCTCGTCTTACCTGCGCAGCGACAAACGAAAAATCCGATGGGATTGCCGCCTTTATCCCACTATATCTCTTCGTCCGAGCCTCTACTCATGTTTCGCGCTATTTCCACCGTTAGCCCGGAGGCATTTTTGTCTCACTGCCATCATCACTGCGCATTGAATCAAGAAATCATTTCGATTCAACAAATTACACAAGATCAATGAAATCACAACTTTTAATTTATTCGTACAAACCTGTAGGAATTCTCATGAAAGAGAGTGTTGCGTACTTTCAGTTCTAACTATTCGATCATCTTAATATTCATCTGTTTACTTTAACTTGATTCTAAATGAAGTCAATTCGACTTCCAATAATTGCAACCATTCTTATCTAAATGAAATATTCGTCCACAAAAACTCACAACTTGAATCAACACTAAGTCAACAAAATTGAAGCAATAAGTGACTCTCCAATCTGTTCGGCTTTAGATGTAATTGAAATCCATAAACAAGAACTCAGAAAGAAAATTGAGTTCGATTTGTCAAGTCCCATTTGCTTGAATGAAATTTCATTGAACATAAAACCATTTAGTATTTACCAAAGTCGTTTCAATTCAATAATATTAACTGACGTCAATATGATGCTACAGAAATTACATCAAACCACAAAGTTCGAGTCAATGAGCTCTTCCGCGTCTGTCATATCGACATCTATTAACGTTTCTAAGATTTGCAATAGATGAGAGAAACAACATAGTAGGTTGTACAATCGATTCGATGTTTTTAATCTTCTTCAGAGTTTATTTGATGTCAGCAAAACATGCAATAAAGTGAAAACTGTCCAGTCGTCAACTTCTCGTGTCTGCTCAATGACTGCAATCTTTGCAGTTTCAGTTCAAATTACAACTCCTGCAGATCAACAGAAAAAGCGCTGTCAGTTGATCAACAATATCAGGTAAGTTTGTGAAAGCTTGCATTCTTCTACATATCAAACTTTGGCCGCCATTGCAAAGGAAGATGTTTTGGGAAAGGACAAGCACAAGACCTAAGTCTTCAAACTTGGGTAATCTCATTCTTTGTTTTCCTTATGTTCAAAGGAGTTACCTAATAAACCACATTGAGGATTAAAGTCAATGGTTTAACTGTTCTTTCATCTCTAACGCTTAACATTGACTTTATCGGAGTAAAATCATTAAAGCGCCTTCTCTACAATTTTCCGCGCGAACACAAACATTCGAATCGTAGAACATCGACCGATTTCAACAAATTGATCAAACTTCAAATTGGCATAACCGCTAACACTTCAACTAAACATGTTGACTGCAAGTCATAATGACTGTAAATGAAATAAAGACTAGCTAATTGTAAACAACCAAGTTCAAGCACACACATCAATTTGATTAGCAGCAAAATCAAACAGCAAAGCCAAATCCCATAATCAACTCGCAAATATCAAGCGATCGTGGCACAGAAATCAAAGAGCAATGACTGTGAATATTTCACATATTCGATCATCAATAATCACGAACTGCCAAAACCGAAATGAACAGCATTCGACGACTGTAAGTGACCGTCTTCAAGTGCCTCATAATCAAAGGCATTTCCGATCTATTGTGTTTTATGATGAATGACAGCGGGTTTGATGTCTACGTGATTCTAATGTGTTCGACAATATTCAAAAAGTAGCAGAAATAAGGACATGATCACATTTGGATTATGAAACAATGATTTCAATCGAAATCTTGATATCTCTATTCTTTCATTTTCACATTTACATCATAAGAACCACGCAGACTTTAAACTTGCTTTCATAGGACTGCTCGCTACATGGTAATCTCCAAGAATGTACTCCTAAGTTCACTTAAATCGAGGAAATAGTAAAAGGTTTAGAGATTGATTTTGTAACAAAATTACGACTCGAAATACCATAAAATCGTATTCACAAATAACTTCCAACTTGTCTGTTTAGTAAAACCTCAGGAACTCGTTGTAAACGAAATAACCCCACACAGAAATTTTTGACTGGAATTTTTGGACTACCGTGAAGGTAAAATGCTCCAATTTCTTTTAACTTTCAAGGTAACCCAAAAACTCGAATCCAAGTAGTTTTCTTGGTCGTAGAATTCTGAAACACACTTCAGAGTCATCCACCGAAAAGACGAGTGGTCGCAAAGATTAAGGAGCTTTCCGGTATTACGTTCAACTTTCTTGACCATCCAACTAATTCCGCCGTTTGGTACAAAGAAATTGGATTAACAGCTTGTTATTCATTAGCTTCTTGCAAATTTGTATCCTCGGCGCTTAATTTTAAATTTTGAATTTCCGGCCGGTGTTTTTAATGTCAACCGTTGCTATGGTCGTCGATGGTCGTCTGGCATGAAAGTTGTGAGTAAAAATATCAGCAAGCTCTTTCTTGAATCTAAACTAATTAACCTTGACTCAGATTGATGCTCAAATTGTCTGGAACACAACGCCCAACGAACATCGTGCACTTTTCTCTTTGCATGACAAACTTACGTTCTCGTTTAAACGTAAATTTGATTTCACACAAACAGATCTATTGCGATTAGTTTGGGCTGTTAGGTTGTTGTCGCCGTTCGGTCATCAGACGAATTCGATCACAAACTTTTGGGCGGTTGAAATTGAGTTTTGCGTTAATCCGCACATTACAAATCCGTAGAGTGCACAAATTCAAAAGCATTGAATTAAAATATAAAGTTCCGAGTAAACGGTTGAAATTTCTGTGCGATCGAAAAAGTTCTGGCTGTTAGTTGCCCTTCAAAATCTTGACGATTATCATCGTCGGGAGCTATGCATTATGGTCGTTCAATTGTGATTGCCGTTTTCACGATTTTGTTTGTTGTTTTCTGTCTTGTGATTCGTGAAATTGAACCGTTGAATCAATTGCAACGACCCATGGAATTCAACAAGCCACTGGAAATGAAAGTCCGAGGTCGAAAAGACAAGAAAGCAGTGACGTCGCAGAATCAAGAAAAAGAAAAGAGCGATGAACGGTTGTCTGATATGAGAAAGTTTCTCAAATACAATTCAGATGTAAGTGTCCATTAGCAATTCTTCAATTTCTCTTTAGTCAATCCCAACGATCAGTGCTTTCGGAACGAAAAACTCGACAACAATCTGCAATGGTGATGATCAGCCAAAGTGTCTGCCAAAGTTTCAAAACTTTGAGACGCGAATCCGAGTAAGTAGATATCAGCGTTATTCCTGCAAACCTTTTAGTATGCTCGAAAATACAAAACTGTTGCCTGTCTAATGCAAAAGTCAATGTCAACGATTCTCCAAGCCATCATTTGTTTTCTTCACAACGAGACCTCTTTTCGCAACGCCGGTCGGGTTCTAAGTCGTGAATCTTATGCGTTTCGGTAAGTGAGTGCTGTAAAGCCATTGAAAGCTACAAATATCGTTTTAACTCTGAGTAATTGATGGAACGCCAAAATTTATATTATAGTCTTTAGTTACTTCGAATACGATTATGGTGGATAATGTTGAATACTTGCAGATTTTGCGCCAACAAGAACGAAAAAAACACAAACAAAGCCAACACTTTGCACAACAGTAAACTGAAGATTGACGACACTTGGTTGCATTTAGCTGTTGTACGAGAGCCAATTGATCGCTTCTTAAGCGGCTTTGTTGACAAGTGTTTACGGTAAGTGAACAGACCAACTAATTACCGATTTTTTAGAAAACCAAAGGGTAAAAACTTTTGCAACGGCTGCCAGTCCAATATAACTTGTTTTCTGACACGTGAATATGACCGAATTCAACGACAATTAAAATCACGCAAATTCGAACGCACTTTTGATGATCGTCACTTTTTTCCACAGAATTGGTTTGTTCAATCGACTTCTATGATATGACATCCAAAGGTTTATAGGCGTTGTGACTTTCGTTGGCATCTCGATAAGTATCGCTTGATTCATTACACAAGTCAATTGAATGCCACCGATGATTTTCTAGAACAACTGTTACCGTTACTTAAAAAACAAGAAGTACCGGACGAAAGTCTACAGTTCATTCGAGATCAACTGAAATTAGGGCGAACCGTCCACTCAACAACCTCATCAGAAGCACGTCAGTTCTTTGAGAAGCGTCTACGATCATCACCTTTTTTAATGGAGTACGTAATTCGTTTGTTCTATCAGGATTTTAAGCTGTTTAATTATCCAATTCCTCAATTTGTTTACGACTAATAAACGTGTCGTGTTCTCAGGAAATAATTTCCATTCACCTGTCGAGTTTGAAAAGCTGTAAAACAAGCTCATGAATGAAAGCGATAATTGGGTTTTGTCAACTTTTGAATGAGAATTACGTCAAACAAAAGTGACTTCAGAGCGAATAGCAAGCTGACAGTTTGCGAAACTCTATCGACAATAACTTAGTGTAATCATGAAAACACAGGCAAAACGAGCGATCAATCCCCACCTTACATCATTCTGCTACGAGAGAAGGAATGCGCGTTTATTAATCAGTTAAGTACAAATATGCGTAATTGAGTATGATCGTTGAAGCGGCTTTCATGAAAACTAAAATAAAGCAAAGTGAGTACTTGGAAATTGATGGCTCATTGATCTCGTTCGTTAGCGCCGAATCGTCCGCCGCGTTGATTCCAATTATCTTGACCGTTGCGTCCATTTTCTTGTCCGATCCACGGGTTTCCTCCACGAGTTCCTGCAATTGAGATTGATTGTGAATCAGCAAGTTTATATTCAGGAAAACTTCATTAAATTGCTTTGTAAAAAACACGAGAACAATAAGTTGAGTCAAATTGCCTACCGAATTGATTGCTCTGTTGGCTCCATGGGTTTTGATTGTTTGATCCACTAAATTGACCGTTTCGATTCCAGCCATCCGAATTAGTGCGTTGATTGCCATCTTGACTCCAACCACCTCGGTTGCTCCATGAACTCTGACGACCACGTCCACGACCGAATTGACGTGAACGAAAATTGCCGCCCAACGGAATTCCCGCACTGCGAAATTCGTTCAAAAGCGACGAGTTGGCGGAGCTTATCAAAGAGTGAATTTGGTTCTTCTGTTCAGCATAGGTGATAGAATCGTTGTCAACAATGGACTACAGAAGATTAATTTATAGGAAGTCGATATCTACCGTAAGGTTTGCGTAAAATTGTTGGGCTTCCGAACTCAATTGGCTAACTCGTGATGTCAAGTTGGCTTTTCTTTCGTTTTCTTTGGCTTCTGCGTCTCGAACTGCTGTCTAAAGAAGAGTGGAAAAGTAAGTCACCGCTAACTCACTTGTAAATCGGTACTCAAAGTCGAAACAAAATTTTTGATTTGGGTTTTGATTTGTCCTTTCGTTTCGTTAAACGATCCACGGAAAATCGAATTTAAGTCGTTGCGTTGATCGTCTGTTAGATTGCGATAAATTGGACCAAATGAACTGAAAAGATCGTAGCAACTTAGCCAACAGGGTTCACTTACCATTTAGGTCCAAACGAGTTTGCAGAAACACAAGCAATAAGAAGAAAAAAGAATAACATTTTCTGGCAATGGTGTGATTCAAAACTTTCCGTTTTATATTCTTGAGTTTTTTGTTGTTGATCAGCAGTGAGTCATTTCAGTTCAACGATAATCCGTTCACTGCCATCAAGTGATCACGGATTAGTGAATGAGTCGTCATCGTGCGGTTAGCCTTTAAAAATAGAACAAAAGCGAACCAATCGTTTGCCATATCGTATTCCATTTGTTTTGCACAAGAAAGATCAATGATCAATAACAGTAGACAACACGTTTTTTAATGGCGATGCTTATTCACTTCAACAGTACATCTGTCATTACTTTGTTAAGTAACTCAGAGAGCTCATGACAACCCATGGATTAATTATTAACGTGTAAACAAGTAAACAACTGAACTTTTCTTACTACATTTTGAAAATGTTTGCTCGCTTCAAGTTCATCAGTCTTTTCACTAATTAATAAGAAACAAATCAATAGAAGTAAACTACTGCAAACTTTTTATTCGAACACAAGTCACATCAAACATTGGGCTTGTGTCTGATTGACTGCTGAACAAACAGTTTGATGTTGTCAGAAAGTTAGATCGTAAAATTCTCAAGTTCTTTTACCAACCATTACGATTATACAAATGATAGATAGAGATGAAAATAAAGAATTAGACATTTGATTTCAATTGTTATGAACAAAACAGATGTTGTCTTTGAGTGACTACAAGAAGGTGCGTGATATTAATTGGTAGTTGGCGTCGAATTGAAATGAAAGTCTAAATCCACATCTTAGAATGAGAGTAACCGGAAGTCATTTCTTTCGATCACTACCAATCTGTCACTCTCAACTCAACCGCCATTTTTAATGGGAACGATTGCTCTTTCTTGCAGCACAGTTCATTCCTATCTTTTGCTATGGATCCGACTGTACAACAGGAGCTAGTGGACGGTGTAGTAAACCTGAAAATCAAATATGGAAAGATTAAATTTGCATTCTCAAATATGAAAATTTGCTTGTTTTTTCATTGAAGGTTTATTTCAAACGACTAAATAGCGCCGTTTACGAAGAAGCAATTTTCGGCACTAAACCGGAAATCCATCAAAATGATTGTAGCGATATCTGGTAAGCAAAATCGAGCTTATTATATTCTACAGAGTGGTGCAAAATGAACTGCAAGGTCTATTTTTAAATAACTGCAAAACTAAGAATTTTTTCACGAGCAAACTATATATTTTCTGAATCCTCATGGTCCCCAAATTTAGATGAACTCAAAATCAAAATTTGGAAATTGTCGAAAAATTTTGCCTTGGCCCCCCTTGTGTCGCTTTTCGGGCAGCTTTCAATTTAAAGAAATCGACTCAAATTGATGTGAAACGAAACAAGAATAACATCAATTGTTGTTGTTACTTTGTTGTCCGTCTGACTGGCCAATTGCGAGCGGCTATCGAAGAAATCGCGGATCAAATTCGTCAAAATCGGCCGATGAGAGAAGGAATTGCCGCCAACTTTGCTCGTCGACTACAAACGTGCATTGATAGAGAAGGCGCACAAGTCGAGATTTGTTGATTGCTAAGTTTTCTCTTGTTAATAAACGTTTTTTCTTTAAATTGAAAGCTGCCCGAAAAGCGACACAAGGGGGGCCAAGGCAAAATTTTTCGACAATTTCCAAATTTTGATTTTGAGTTCATCTAAATTTGGGGACCATGAGGATTCAGAAAATATATAGTTTGCTCGTGAAAAAATTCTTAGTTTTGCAGTTATTTAAAAATAGACCTTGCAGTTCATTTTGCACCACCCTGTATTTGCGATATGTATACAAGCAAGCTGCGTTCTTCTACCAATCATACGAAAGCTCTTAATTCACAATCACAAAAAGACAATCATTTTCGCCTTTATTCTCAACTACAACGGTCAAATCAAACTACCATCAATCAAAATTACTGCAAAGGTAATAATGGCATTTCATCATGGGAAACACAAAAGTAGACCTCAATAACGTTGTTGAAACATAAGAGAAAATCCATATCGTTTCACATAATCCAACAATTGCGATTCTTCCGGCCTGGCAATCCTTTGTTTTCCGTGATGCTGTAATTTTGAAAGTCGAATATGTGGTCGATTCGAAAGTAAGTTCGATCACCAACTATTGTAATCTTTTTAGTTCGAAACCAAAGTTTACGATTTCTAATTCGAAACTCACATTAACTTCAATATATTCAATCGGCAAACACGAATAATTTATTCGCTATAAAGAATCATGAATTTTTATTGAATGTGAGATCAAAGGTATTAAGAGATCAGACTTAAAATCCGTTGCCCGTAAGTGCCGAGTAAGCGTACGCCTTGGAGCCGTCTGAAGGACTTTGATAACCGTTAAAGGACTGACCATAAGATGGATAGCCGAATGCCGGATAGCTAGCGAATTGAGCGCTAATCGACGCCAAACAGCAAACCAAAAAGACGATTTGGATTGCAAGACGAGTGAACATATCTGAGTAGCTCTTTTAAATAAGCAAGCTTGTCCTCTTCGTGTCGTCTGAGTTCTTTTCTACCGAAGAAAGTTTACCGATCAACAGTCAAAGACATAAAAATAAACTCCATCCAACGGTTATTTTTGTTTGATTCGATTAGCTTTTCGATGTGTCGTGCGTCAAATTTCACAATGTGAAATCAACAAGAAACTTCTTACTCGTTAGCGAACGCCAACATGATTGTGAAATCAGAGAAGTCACATAGATGATCTTATTAATTGGAAATCATCGACTAAGTACAATATCAATCACTTGAACGTTTAGCGTAATGATTGTAAACACGTCAGAGAACTACCTCGACGTTATCTAGAAGTATTCAAACATGCAATCTTCAGTCCATAACTGTAAAAGTGATGATTTTGTTCGGAGTTAGCATTGCTTTAATCGGCTTTGTTTACTCGCCGTTTAGTTTCTTCTGCAATTCACTGCTCTTAAGCATAAAAACTAAAGTCGTTATTTTGCAAACTCTCGAGCATCCCCGATCTTGTGTGTTCGATGATCGATTTGCGAAGAATGTGAGCTGGTGAGTCCCACTGTTTTATTTCATGCTGATCGTCAAGTGTCCAACTTCTCAAACTTTCGAAAAGCACATCGACTGTCACAAAGTTGTTCTAACTATTTGCAACAAAGTCAATCGAGAGAGTCTAAGATGCGAATTCTTTTCGCTTCGTTCACAGTCCCATCGACACCCACAGGTAGAAGCGGTAAAACACAAACGATTAAACGGAAATCTTTGAAGTAACTCGGAAATTCTCACAAAACCAGTAGATGATCTATGCGTGATGATTTTGTCTTTCTTTTCATTCGTTCTTTCAGAAGCGTTAAATTTCTTGGACAATGAGGCTTCAGTAAAAACTTCACATTCTTGATTTTGTCAATGCGAAGGCTCATAAGCTTTTCTAAACAAGAAATCCGACGTTTTCAAGTTGTTAAACAACGCAAAGTATCTTGAGAATGAAACTTCGGATCTCACTAAACACAAAAAAATACAATGAAAAAAATTTACTTACTTTTACAATTGTATGTTGGTTTTTGCAAGTGAATCAGCATCTTTGAAGTCGAGAGCTGATGCTGTGGGCTCGAAATGTTCAATCGAATCGATTTTCCGACGATGAAAAGATTTTGGCGCTCAAAAAATCTGAGCTTCTGCTTTTCGTTTTTCAGCCAACAAAAATGGAGTACCAAGACACGAATGAACGTTTTTACATTACGGCCGACGATTACAGTCCGAATTTTGGCAAAGAGCAGTTTTATCGTCACTATTGTCTTCGCTATCGTATGTTCCAGCAGTTGTGCTTGAAAGAGGCCCGAAAAGTTTATGGTTAGTTTGAATGTTAAAACATTCATTTCTCCCTGTTCTTTAGGTCCGAACCTCATTAATAAGTCGCTGAGTCATGTGAAACCAGGAATTCCAACATACCTCGATGGAGTTTTCGTCAAAGTCTCTCCAAATCGTCCGTCCGTCTTCAAAGAGTTTCCGGTTCGTTGGAAGGTCCCGATCGTTGACGACCCGAACTTGATGGTTTACGATCCACGATCGGAGGCATCGCCGCGTGATACGATTTGGATCGAGAACAATATGCAGCGTTTGGAGCTTCGTGGCGATGTAATCATTACAGACAAAATCGTCGGTGGCTACGTGGTTGGCCTCTATGGACGCAAAACAGCAGATTGTTTTGGCTTCAATGTTGAACGTATGTTTTTCCCCGAACTTGCCCCACAAGTTCCGTGGCCAATTGTCGAACATGACGTGTAAGTTTTTGATTAGGAAGCTCAGTTAGCATTTTTGTTTAGCTACTTAATGTTCATCTCGGGTATCGGAATGACTTCGGAGGTTGAAAAGAACACGGACATATTTGCGTCATTCAGTCATCTTGTGGAATGGTTGAAAGGCGAAGACGGTCAGAAGATCAGTCGGGTCATCGTGGCCGGAAACACCATCGACATGTCTAGCATGGCAAGTCGTTTCCTTCTTCTTAATTTCTCTGATCATTTTTAAGGATCTAAAACGAGGACAACTGACCAAACGTGGTCTAATTCGTACTCTCGATACGCAGACAATTAATCAGGCAGATCGAGCTCTCGAAGATATTGCGGTTCGTTTCGCTTTCATATTCGAATTTTTTGTTTCGCAGAAAGTTGTCAAAGTCGATTTGATGTCCGGTGCTACGGACATCTGCCCAATAATGTTACCGCAACAACCGATGGTTCGCAGAATGTTCGAGCGTTGCAAGAACTTGGAAAACTTTCGTACACTGACAAATCCACACAGTTTTACAGTCAACGGAATTCGTTTTCTTGGAACTTCCGGTAAAGGCTTGATTCATTAGCAAGATTTATTGTCTTAGGACAAAATCTGGACGATATGCACAAACGCACACGAGCCTGTACGTCCGTTCAACTCATGATGCAAACGATTCGTGGTCGTATTATGACTCCAACGCTTCCGAATTCTGTCGATGGATGGCCATTCGAAAATCGCGATCCGCAGATTCTCGACGAGATTCCGCACGTTTACTTTGCCGGCAATCAACCCGATTACTTGTCCAGAATGGTTGAATTCAAGAACGGTGCTCGCACACTTCTGTTGACCATTCCGGTCTTTCGAGAAAAGTTTCAAGCTGTCGTCATGAACGTTCGATCAATGCGCACTCAACTGTTCAATTTTGATCAAAGTCTTCTCTAATTTCTTTTTATGAAATCGTAGATTCTCATGTTGACAATTGAATGTAAACCTCTGTATTTCTATGATCTTGTTACAGTCCTTTATAAACAAAGTATTGAGTTATACAACATGCTCATTACTTTGTTTCAAGACCTGACACTTGCCTTCTGGGCTAAAATAAACGCTCGTTTTGCACGAAATTAAATATTTTAGTTATGCAAATAATACAAGCATTAATATCATTCTTTGTTTCAATTACTTATATACAACGAAGATATTCAAGTGGTTGATGGCAAAATTTTAATTGACTTCAAGAGTACGATTATGCCAACAAAAAAGCTGGGGTATTGTGAACGACGAGGAACACTTGTGAAATAGTTATGTTGGAATTCATATTCAAAGATTTGGATTGTAAATCAAATTAATAGCTTTTCACAAACAAACTTTGCCAATTTTTATCTTCGATGAAATAGCGCGTGTTTCAATGGAGACCAAATGCTGCACTCAAGTTTGTTGCAATAAGTCTGTGCTTCTGAGTTATATTTTTAAGACTTTCCGATCTTTTTTGATCGCAAAACGTCATAATGAGGAAGTGTGCGCACTTGGACTCGAACAAAGTTTAATCGACGGAAAAGTACCTTTCTTTCGGTTAATCACAACCTACACTCCAAGTGACTAATTGCGTCCTTTTAGTTTGCTCACGCATACGGCGCACTATAAATAAGCGCACAGAAAGCACTTTAACAGTTAATAGAAATGAGCGAATTCGAGAACTTGGACGTTCGCAGCGAACTCTTTGAGTCGTTGAAGTTGGCAAAAGCGACGTTGGGCGAAGATCAAAAACAAAACGGTTTAGATTTCTACAAGTAGTAAGTCGACACTTGAAGCTTTCAGTTCTCTTTCAGTTTTTTCGCTAACTTCCCGCAGCTTCGTGTTCACTTTCGCGGAGCAGAGAACTGTAAGTGCGTATTTACATTTCTATTGCAACAACTTTCTTTAGATACTCCCGATGATGTTCAGAAATCTGAACGTTTTGAAAAGCAAGGAAAGAAACTGTTGCTAGCATTGCACTTCTTGGCGGCATCTTACGATCATCCTGACGTGATTCAAGCGTACGTTGTCCCTTTAAACTTTTAGACATTTTCTATGTTGTTGGTGTTTCTAAAACCTATTTATTCGCTGCATTAGCTATCAGCGCACTTCTCTTTTTGCTTTTATTTCTTTGTGAAACTTATTGTCGAGCATTTTCAGATACGCTCGTGAACAAGTGATTCGACACAAACCTTTCAAAATGACACCCGGTGAGTTTATCAGTAAGATTGTAATCAGATCACTGTTCAGGTCTATGGCACGCATTCTGGGATGTTTGGAATGGCTATCTAGCAACACGAATGGATGTTAAAGAACAAACGAAATTTGCGTGGAAGAAAGTCGGGAACATTTTTTCCGATGAAGCCGATCGATACACAAAACAGTTGGGTTGGTATTGATGTAGATGGCTCAATTAGTTTTTTGTAATTGTAATTCTTGTGTATTTTAATCCAACACCAAAATAAACTGTCTTTATTATTGAAATTCAGTCTATGGACACAATCGTCTTTATGGCGCTAAACCTTTGTTCTTAAATTCGAAATGATCAAGAGTCTGAGAGTTGCTGGGTAGTTGCTCTACGGTCACAGTAGTCGATAGGCATCATTGTTTCCATTGACAAACGATACTCGTTTTAGATCCTCAAGCAAATTTTCATTAAAATGACCACCCACAGCGAGTGGACAAAATCCGAGCGAAAGCGTGTCCCAATTAAATCGCAGCTTTGTTTTCTTTAATTCGAACAGTTGATATTTAGTTTCGATTCAAGTTGTGATATCATGAGCATAGACGTTCATCTGTCTATCGAAAGATTCAGTTTTGTGTATTCACGATAAATCACAGTCAAGAAGTCGAAATATGGTCTATTCAACTGGCAATACGTTTATTATTCTAAACAAAGTTAATGTATTTATTCAATAAATTCAAATTCTATTGCAATTGTGTCGTTAATTCTACCCGACTAACTAGTCATCCTATGGTAACGGACGTTCAGGAAGTGCGTAACAAGCGTCCAAATATGCGTGAGCAACTTCATCGATCAGTGAACGATCGGGCAATGTTCCTGCCATGCCATAGATTACAGCCTGAAAAACTCATCACAACATAGAGCAAGCGGAACTTACCGTTTCCGTCTTTCCACCACGATCCGGCAACTGACGAACTTCTTCGCAGACGATGTTGAGATCCGTCAAAAACGCGTCGATCACTTCTTGAGAAGCTTGATTGTAGGTGATGCAGAAATGAATTCTAGACGACAGTTAATCGGAACCAAATCACACTCACCCATCGGGATTTTGCAATGAATTTAGATTCCAACCGCGTTTTTGCAACAAATCAGCCACCGCGTAGATGTTAAAGTCGTTTGAGCGAAAGGCGACAATCGAAACATCTGGAGTACCAACCAATTGAATACCACGGATATGAACGATTTGTGCAGCCAAATAGCGTGTGATTTGAACGATCTTCATTGCACGTTCCTTGTACGCTGCGTGACCGAAATGCAGCAAAGTTGCCCACGTCAAAGCGATGTTTAGTCCCGCACGACTTCCTGAAACAACAGACGTAAAGTTCAAAAACCACGAGACTTACCGGCAATAGTTGGCGTTGCGTAAATTCCACCCGGCCATTCGTTTATACAAAAGTACTGATGATGCAAATACGTGATGTCACGATACAAAACGACAGACGATCCTTTTGGCGAGTAACCGTATTTGTGCGTATCACATGAAATCGACGTCACACCCGGCAGACGAAAATCGAAGTGCGGAATTGGTATCTCGTCTACAATGAAGGCAATCAAGAAACCACCCAAACACGCGTCCACGTGGACCGGAATGTTGTAGCGAATGCCCAACTTCGAAATCTCGGGAATCTCATCGAAGGTCCCGGTCGAGAAGCACGGTGCCGATCCGACAAGCTGAAATGTTTTGTTGTTTGCGAGACTCAAACGATAACCAACCATACAAACGTCGCCATCGATTGCTCGTCTCATAGCCGCCAAATTGACTCGACCGTCTGTGTCGACTTTGACGTGACGAATTCGACATCCCAAAATTTGGGCGGCCTAGAAACAATTCAAAAAACGAATCAACAAACATTCAAACTTTTTCAAAAGCCGCATGTGCTGTGATCGGCGCCACAATAACCGGATTCTCGATTCCATTCGCTAACGCGCGATTTCGATGCGCCAAACATGCCAACAGAATCGACTCCGTACCACCGCTCGACATCTAAATCCACATTCAGAGTTGAGCTTCTTTCCTTCCTTCACCGTTCCACAAGCATCTACGTCGCCATGAAACAAATTGGCGACCATACGAATGATCTCGGCCTCCATTTTTCGAGCTCCCGGGAAAATGTCCGGATGTAAAGGATTCGAATAAGCGTAACGTTTGAAAACCTAAACGCAAATCAATTCGCAAGGAATGTAAACTTACGCTTGTGAGCATCTCCAACAAATCTTCGCGCATGTCTGTGTAAACCGTTCCACTAACACGTCCGCTTTTGAAGTCGAACTTCTGATTCATCTCGTCGTAGCGTTGAACTCGTGCCAAAATATCCTCCGCGTTCATTCCGTTCGTCGGCAAAACTTTGATGTGATCACGTTCTTTGTCACATTCGTGAATAGACGTCAAAACGCCTTGAAAGGTCTTATCTAATTCCCGCTCGATTCGCTTCCTCACCGCCGGAATGCGTCGAAACAGTTGGAAAGCATAACTCTTGAAGCGCGACCACAACGTCTTTTCGCTTTGATGCACAAAATGCCGAAGCCGCAAAAAGAGCCAAGTTGAGAATATTGACCCGAAAATCAGAACCAACGGCTGATAGCGTGCAAGACGTCTGTTGGCACCTGCGATCGCTTCAACAGCGAAATGTTTCGTTACAACCGCACCGTGCGTAACGAACTGCATCTAAAATATAAATTCCCGAATCAACAGTTTTCAGGAAACGAAAATAACGACGAGGAAAATATCGAAAACTTTCAAAGCAAAAATTCTTATCAAGTGACCTTATGCCACTCAAATCGATCAAAAAATTAAAGATCATTTTTATCAGCCCGCAAAATGTGGTTCCACTTTTTGGCAGGAAACAACGCCGACGAGAAGCCAACCTCCGAGTTTTCCAATCGAGAATCTTTATTTCATTATACCAACAATTTTTTCGCTTCAATCGAATCGATTTCAACCATTCCTTCGGGCGGCGGTGGTCCCAATCGACGGTTCTTCTTTTTGCCTAAACAATCGATTCACAACAATTGGCTTCACTAATAACCTTTCGCTTCTCCACTATTGATTTCCGACTCTTTTCTGCTGTTCATTGGACCACTTCGTCCTTCCGTTGTTATTCTATCGGTTCCCGGCCCTACGGAAAACTCGTCGGGAATCAGAGTCGGAAAGGTCGACTGCGTGGTTGTGAACTCGGTGGTCCAAATTGGTTGTGGAGTCGTAGGAGGAGTAAACGCACGCATAAGAGACTGTAGGAAGCCTCCCAATCCGTCAGCCGACGTACTCACAGGAGCTGAAACAGCGGGACGTGGAGTTCCGCCCTAGAGAAAATAGAACCGCAAAAAACTCACGTACTCACATTCAAAAATGATCCCAAATTCAAACCTCGATTCTCGTCAACTCCCAAAATCGAATTCACGCCCACACGCTTGCCATTCAAAGTCAATCCACCGCCCGCTAAAGACTTTGAAACATAGAACTCTGTGATTCGAACACTCACAATTAGCACCAAATCTTCCAGGTCCAATGGTTACTTGCAACTCGCGATCGCCACCAAAACCGAAAATATTTCCAATTTGATCGAAGCCCAAAAGTAAATCGCCGTTGGGACCGCGATTCAAATTGAAACTTCCGAGATTGATTTGCGCTAAACCGAACTTTTTAGGCCTCCGAATGCTCACTTACCACTGACAATAGAGAGCAGAAACACAAAGCCCACAACTTCTTTCATCCCTTCAAAAGCGTCGAATGTTTCGATCCGTAAGTTTTCAGTCGATCGAAAACTTTAGAGTGAAAACTAAGCAATCAAGTGCACTTGATTTCACGGATTACAAAAAACACGTAAAAATTCACGACCCACAAACTCGCCTCTTCTCGCAATTCTTTTGTTCGTTTGCTTTAATGGTTTAACAAACTTCAACACCGGAAAATTTCTTCCGCTCCGAAGGCGAAGATGAATTGACGTAAAAGCGCGCAAAAATTGAGATATGAGTCACGGATTCGCGTAATAAAAAACGATTCCTGAAAATCTTCCAATGCGTTTTCATGACAAATTCACGCGATTCGAAAATATTTGCTTTCGATTTTACTGCCCTTGGTTTGCTGTTTAAGGATATCGTTGATCACTCCATTTGCCCCACGATCAACTTCTTTGTTCACAAATCTTTGTTTATTGAGCAACAAATAAAACAGAAAGATCAGCATTCTTCGTTGTTTTCCGCTTCAGTCCACAGCAAATTCACTTGTCGTTGTGTGGCCAACAACTTCAATAGAGAACGACGAAACGAGTTCCCGAAAATCATGTAAAGAAAAAAGTTGGCAGTGCAGTTGATCACCACCAACAAATTGGACAAATCGACCAAATAGACGATTACGTGTTTTAGCTTAACAGACAGTCAAATTGGTTATTCCTTTCGCTTACCTGTTCGTACAAAGTCAATTCGAGGAAATTGACCAGAAGTGCGGTAAAATTGCAGAAAATGAAGAAACAAACAACCAAAATCAAGCTGACAGTGTCCGAGTCCTCTGAAGCTCCTTTGCGGAAGACTGTCCAAACCACACAAATGTTCAGAACGATTAACAAAAGTAAGGGACCAACAGCCATGAATGTCGTGTACATACTGAAAGATGTTTGTCTAAACATGAATTGCTACTTACTAAGTATAGTAAATAGTATAGTAGAAGGGATCAAGGCGAATTTCCGTAGGACAAATTTGCAGAGACAAAGCTGAATCGTGTCGTGGCTCAATGCACTCAATTGCGCGCAATTCGAAACAGTGAGGAATGTTGTAGAAAACGCAACAAACCGCCATCGTGAAAACCACGATCTTTGCTTTCCTAGAACGTGTTTAAAGATTATAAATGGCAACCAACTTGGGCGTACAGCAGATTTCCGAAAACGGTTTTGGTAGCACTACTTGAATGAAACAGTCTACAGCGGCAGCCACACAAAAATACACGGAGGTTGTTTGGAAAATAGCGCCTAATGGAAAAATGAATGGAGCACCGGAACCATAAAGCAAAGCCAGTACTAAACTCCACCGTTAATTGTCTTCGACTCAAACATTACCGTGCGGCCCGTGGTGTCGCCAAGTTTCCAACACAAATAAAAACATTGCTGTACAAATCATTAGAAAGTCCGAAACTGCCAAAGCAGCCAAATACAAAGACGTCGAGAAGACTCGTTGATCGGGACACGTGTAAACCGCAACAACCAAACAATTTCCTAAGCATTTAATCTTACAAATATTCACTGTTACCCACCAATTAAACCAATCGCTCCTACAATCGCCAAAACAACTCCACTGATGGCCACATTATACATCTGAATCGACAATCGGAAATCAGCCGACAACCACTTACCTGGTAATCAGGATCCGTTGATCCCAGACAAACATTACAATACGGAATACCATGACTCAGGCCCTCCATTGACATCTAAACGAATGATGAGAGATAGGGAGGTAATGGACGAGAATGCCAACGGCAAAATTTGCAAATTCAATTTTCTTTTTCACGTGATTAAAACCAAATGGTCGGCCCACGAAGCATCTGCCCACAGATGCACCGTTCAAAAACATCTCAAGGGACTTTGTAGGTCTTTCATAACTCTTCAGTTTGCCAAAACCAACGTTTCGTTTCACCAGAACGTAAACTTGTGTCGATAAAATGGCAATACTTTGTTTCGAAGCTGAAATTAAACCCCATAGTCATCACAGACTCAAGATGTTTTCTGGACATTAAAAAGTCATTACTCAGTTGACTAGGCAAGGGTGTTCTATCAACCGGAACGAAAGAGGAAGTTCACAGACTACTTAAACGGCCACTTCAGACTTTCTCAACTGTTAAATGAATGCAAATTATCGCACAGCTCTTAGCTCAGCAACAAACAAGCTACTCAGTCAAAACGCTCAATCCATCAAACACATCATTCACAAGCATAGTTCATTTCATATGGCCCTTTCGTCTAAGATACCCAGTTAATCATTACAACCGTTCTATTCGACTGAAATGAAATTCCTTTTTCGATTAAGCGCACAAAATGGACCCTCGAGACTTTCAAATCAAATTCGATGATTACGACGAGTTTCCTGGAAAATTCGACAAAAAACTTACCACCATTTTTTGGAGCACTCGAAAAAACGGGAATGCTAATTTCTGAAAACCCCAAGAAGACTTAAGTTAATTTTAAACGTGACCACATGGTCCACTCCAAGTCATAAAACTTTTCTCCGAGACATCGATGTCAATCATTGAAGTTTAATTAAATTACTCACTACAAAGTGGGTGTTCGAATTCAAAGTCTGTTCGGCAACAACCAAGTACGTGAAACTCGTAGAACGACGAAACGAAAACTGTTTGCCGAGAAATTTGAGAAATTGAAAAAATTTGCAATTTTCGCTGTTTGAGTTTCCTTCAAACTTCAGAATTGGACTTTGTGACCTCACTATGACAATTAAAACTACGGTCGGAGGTCACGGGAACTGAACTATGACGTCGCTTAACATTGCTGATTTGTTATGAGTGCAATCAAAGACTTGAATGAACGTCTTGATATCTTAATGCAAACTCCCGTCACCAACAAACCAATTAACGTGTGCTCATCGACCCGTCGACGGAACGGCCGACGATTAATCATTCACGCATGTTGAGAAGCGTGGCGATGAGTGAATGTTTAATCTTTTTCTTTTAATGGCAAGTTGGAAAGCAGGCCCGATTAATCCACGCACAGCGTGGAAATTAATTTTGTGAACGAGACGATCGAATTGCAATGGCCGACTGATTTTGACGTCCGACAGACGCGAAATTCGAAACCCAGCGCAAGTTTTCATTTCTAATAAATTTTTCGACAAAATTTCCGGAAATTCTCGAACGATGTTTCCAGAATTTTTGTTGGGAATTCGCGTTGTTTGTAATCGGAACTTTGTTCTCGCTTACTTTCCGTGTTGGTTCGAACAAAAAACGTGCGTCGAGAATACGTTCCCCTTTTGTTCATCGTAATAAAAAAACTCATTTGCTTTTTTCTGCCTCGGATTTCAACGTCTTCATTGCTTTTCTTTTGAGTTATTTGCTGGTCAAGATTTCCGGAAGTTCTCGCTTACTTCCATGTCGAGCGTCAGTGTGGTTAGAACGCACGAATTCTTTTTTGCGCATCCAACGTTCCTTTTGCTTCTAATCAACTAAAAAGCCATCCGGAAGCGTTTTCATAATTCGAGGACACACAAAAAAGTTTGTGGGCGCTTTTGTTTCCGCTGTCGCGCTTATTAATCGGACGTTTGCGTCGGTTTTTGCCAAATTCAATTTTACAGGCATTAAAGTCGTGATTTTAATCCTTTTCTTCGCGTGTCGCAAAGATTCGCGAGTGTCAAAAATGCGTCCAAAAGTGTTTTACGCTCACAATTCGCAGTTGCAGTCGGGATGTCAAGTGGAGATGGTGATGCGAAAACAACTGACTCGACGGTTTTGCGCTTCTCAGCTCCGGGAAAAACGATTCTCTTCGGTGAACATGCGGTGGTTTACGGCAAAGTGAGTGGCCAATTGATTTCGCATGTAAACTCTTCAGACCGCCATCGCCGGCTCGATTGGACTTCGAACCACGGCGGAGGTGCGAATTCGATTGCCGTCGGGAAGCGTTTTGGACGAGCAGATCGAATTGAATCTGCCGGATCTCAATTTTTGTCGATCTTTTAGTCGTCGAAAACTCTTTGATGCGGCGGCCAAATTGGGTTCGTTCAACCGGAAATAAGCCTACCAATTCCCAAAACTTTTAGAGCAAATTTGTCGCGAAGACGACGACTTTGATTGGCAACTTCCACCACTTCCCGACATCGCCGTGCCGTTGGCTCGAGAGTTGATCGGTCCGATCGAAATGTAAGACTAACCGCAAATATCTGATCTTTTTCTTTAGCACCTCAACGCCAACAAAACATGCCGCAACTCCCGTCAATTTGGCTATGTTAACGTTCATTTATGTTTTGTTGGGTGCGATGACCAGAAATCGGTAATTTTTTGCTTTTATGTTCTTTCTGTTCTTTAGGAGTTTGAGAAGTTTTCGAATGTGACGGTATAATCCTCAGTAGTTGTTCTTTTAACGTTTCTGTGTTTTTGAATTTTTTGAAATAGCCATCCAGTTGTTTGCCAGACTCCTCACTGATCCCCTCGACTGACAGCTGAATATTGTATTGGAGTTCTAAAAGACATCCATTAAAATTTTAACTACGAATATGTTTGAGTAGTCTGATTTACTGGGCTTTCAAACTACTGCCGAACAACATGAACACACTGAAAACAAATCGAATAAACTGCATTCGTTTTCCACCAAAGAGCTTATGTCTCACTATTTCAAATCGCTTGAGGACTTTTCATTATCATGCGGATACTATTCTCGGGTATTGAATTAAGTTCAAAGTAATCTCAAAATTTAAACTCTTCAAGCGCGATATTCCAGAGAAATTCCCGCCTTTAAATTGACCGTCAGCTCGAAAGTACCAATTCGAGTGGGTTTGGGTTCTTCAGCTGCCTATTGTGTGTCGCTATGTGCTGCCGTCTTGCGATTAGCTAGTTTGATTGACGAGCCATCGATGGATTTAATGGGTGGGAAAATGTGGACAGAAGACTCTTTGTGTGCAATTGAACGATGGGCGAAAGCTGCGGAGTCGCTGATTCACGGCAAAACCTCTGGATTGGATGTTGTCGTTTGTGCACGAGGTTTGTTATGTTTCATTTGTGGAAGCGTTGTTTGGTTTCAGGAGGTTTGATCTCGTATCAACAAGGCCAACCACCAATGCCCATTTCTTGTAAGGCCGATTTGCGAGTGATTATTGTGAACACACGGGTTGAACGGAATACGTTGCATATGATTGGAATCGTGAAACAGAAGTTGGAAAAAGTAAGTCGAACCGATTCTCCTGTTTCTTGACTGTTTTCAGTATCCGGAAGTTTTGAAAAAAATCTTTGATTCAATAGATGAAATTGCGAAAGAAGCTGCACGTCTGCTCAGTCAACTGCCAGCCATTCAGTCCAATGGTGATAGCGATTTAAGCGATGAGAAAGAATACGAAGGACTACAGGTTAGTTTCTATTTATTTACACATCTAATAAAATATTCAGGAACTGTGTCGAATCAACAACCATCTTTTAAACGGGATCGGAGTTGGACACGCAAAGTCGACGCAGATTTGCGCTTTGTTGGCTCGATATGGCATTCACACCAAACTTTCTGGTGCGGGTGGAGGTGGCACTTGCTTCGCCTTCATAACCAAAGGTAAAAACAAAATAAGTTTATTTACGTCTTTACAGCAGCATCACAAACGTTGTTGCAAATGATCGAAAGCGAACTTCGCTCGTTAGGCTTCGAGCTGTGGCAGCCAAATTTGGGTGGCAACGGCGTTGTTCAGGAAGAGACACGTTGAAGTTGCAATAGAGTGTGTGGTACTTGCTGATCATTTTGATGCACGACCGTAACGCTGAACTTCTTCTCGGCGCGACAGAAATTCGCGAATTCCAAAATGCCACCATCGTTTCCGAAATAAAAGTTTTTACCCGAAACAAATCTGCAACGACAATCGGAATTGTAACAAAGAAACTCACATTTGTGATGTTGGATCGTGGTCGAGAAGGTAGTCAAATTGACGATGCAGGATTGCAAAGTGCTTTGTACGATAGACGGTATCCGAGGTTAAAATCAAAGAGAATCTAAAGAAACGTGAAGGAAACTAAAATGATACTCACATGTTCATTGGAATCAAATCGAAACAGGTTTCCCACGGACCTCCTATCAGTTTTACTTTTCTCTGCGATTGAATTTCGTTCAGCTTTAAATTCTTCTGTGTGCACCGCTCCAAAACCTCAGAATTCTGAAAGCGACGTCAAAATCCGCAACTTCCAAAACTCACCAAATCCTGAAAGAAGACTTCGAAAGCATTCAAATACAAGAGCGCGTAGATGCCCAAGATGCCGTTGCCGCAACCAATCTAGACGCAAAGATGCAAAAGAAAACAAGCTTCCGAACAACCTCAATCGTGCGTTTGCCTTTCAATTTGTTTAAATCGCTTTCTGTTAGCGTAGAGAAGTAAGAGATTGCATGAAAGGAGCCGTGCCAAACCGTGAAACCTCCTAAACAACGTAAACGCAAGTAAAACCACAGACTCACCTTCGTAGACGTCTTCGACAACATTTTGTTCTTCCGCTACGACGGTGTTGATTGTCAACTCATGACGATTACCAAAACGAAACTGACGCATTCTCTGTCCATTTTCCGTCTTCTCCCAAATATGAACGTCGCCACTCTTCGACGCGACTTTCCATCCCGCCGGACGTTTTATCATTTCGAAGGAAGTTGCCAAAAAAATTGGGCGCCAAAAGCCACTTATTTCACGTCTACACGTGCAAACCATTCAACTATCGATTCCAACCAACAGGACGCAGAGACAACGTTCCTTCTCGCGCGGCCAAAAACACTTGTCAATCAAACGGACGATCAAAATGTGAATTCACGAACAAAAATGCCCACCATTAGTTGAACTTTCAACTTCAATCTAGAGTTTGAGTTGTTTCAACGGCTTTCCCAACAAATCGTTAGATAAGTTGGAAGCCATTAAAGACTTGATTCACAGTTGGCTCTTATACTCAATCAAATTGGACGGAAAGATCGCAGTTTGGAGCAAAAAGAAAACGAAAAAGTTGAATCCAAGGAATTAATGTCAGTAAATGGATGTTGTAGTCTGGAAAGACGATGGGCAGATTTCTTAAATTGGAATCGTAGACGTTGGACTTTGGGTTTGCACTTTAGAGTCGACGGTCTTCGGAGCGAATTGCTGCTATGCTGACAACTCGCAGTAACTGTTGGGAGATGATTGCCAAAAATAAATTTTAATTTGTAAATTATGTGCGTGCATTCAGAATCGAAAGATCCCTATAATCATCATTGCTATACGAGATCTAACGGCCATCAAACTGCACTTTCCATGTTGGAAATCTTGTGACTACCGTACATCAGACACGTGAGCGAAGTGGGTAGGTAGCCAACGGATAAGTACGAGTTTATTCGTCGGATTTATCAACAATTCGCAAGTGAGTTTTTTTGATTTTCGGAAAGAAAAAGTTCGAGTATTTTCGACAGGCTGAAAATGCGATTTGAATTCGATCACCCGTGAGTAACCACCTTTGTTGTCCAAAACCTTCGTTACCGTATAGTAGGGCATCATCAGACAACAGCTTGATTTGACGGCCATTAGAAGGCAAGTGAATATTTGCTGACTGTAAAATCGCTTTCGAATTTGACCGTTAAATCACAATAAATGTTCAAAGAGAGTACACACCAAGTTCCGACTATTAATCGAGTTTTGACTTATAAATATAATCTACGCTTTTTAATCCATCAATGTGTTCTCTTTTTTAGCAGCTTTGAACTCACTACTCAGAAAACTGGTTTTCAGTTTAAAAGTCTAAGAGTTGCAAACTTAACTTTTATTTACGTCAATGGTAGGGATTAACTGGAGATTAGTTGCGAAGTACTCGGTTTAATTATGGAAATCAGAACACGAGTTCTCGATTTCAATCTAAAGTAAACACCACGCAACTGAGAAACTGACCCTTTGAGAACAAGCCGATAGCTTTCAGTCATCGTTGTTTGTCATACCAACAATTGTTTGATTTTACAAAGCTTTAACGAGGTAATCTTCGAAGAAAAGTATCCCGTGAAGTCTATCGGTGGTTTTTGATTTAACTCGACTGTTAAATTAACTCTAAACCAACAAAGTAGCATCAAACTGTTAGTTTAATTATTTGGGTATGCGAGACGGGATGCTGAAAAGAAGAGGTTTGAGCATAATGAGCAGTACAATTCATCTGCATGCTGATATCTCGAAAGCGAGTGATAAGCCTACACTTTGAAATTGCTGACCTCTAGCTGACAGGAAGTTGTGTAAAGAATTCCGTTGAGATCACATGCAAATGTTCTTTGACTGCCAGGTAACGCTTGAGCTTTTTATTGCATTGACAGAAACTAAATGTGGTTTATTGATACATCTTACTACAAAAGATTTATTTCTGTTGCGGACATAGTTGATTTTTGAATGTGATTGGTAAAACGTAGTCGTACTTACTTTGAGCTATTGCTACGTCTTCAATCAACAACATGCACATATGATCAATTGGATCGTTTTAAATTCTTTGAGTTAAGGACTAAACAAGATTACTACCATTAAAATGTAATCAGTGGGGTGTAAAACAACTTTGACTCAATGGTTGGGAAAACTGAATCGGGATGCGTAGCAAGTTTTTCACTGTCGCAAGCTACAAAGTTGACGTACGTGTATACTTGAGCATCCAACTTATCGAGCACCGTGTTCTATATGGTTGTCGGTAGAAATACAAGGTCGTCGCCTGTGCGATAGAAGAAACCGCTGTCAAAACGTGCATTTGTATAAGAACTAAAAGCGGATCTAAAAAACTGATGTTCGAATTAATGCAAAAAACTCACTTATCAACAGTAAAAGCATTCCAAGCACAGGGATCACCAATGGGTTTCTGGATTGACAAGGGAATGAGAGTGTAAAGTAGAACTAGAGTTTTCATTTTCATTAACGACTATAACTAATTGGTTCTCTCTTTTATAGATTTATTTCAAGGAGTGGCCGTGAAAGTGTTCTTCAGAAGTTTAGTTATCGACACAGAACTTGTGCAATTTTGTTCTTATTGATGGATGTTGCATAGGAGAACGTTAAGGTAATCATCCAACAAAAGTATCTTTATTAAATCGTTCCTATTAGAACGCCGACACATTTCTCGGCCAAAGCAGCTAACAATAGACTCCATTATCTTTTACTCTCAAATATAAGAAAGAAATGCAAAAGCTCATTCATATCCTTGATAAGCTGATAACAAATTTACACATTAACTGCCTAAAGGCGATCTCTTCTAGACACCCAATCTCGTTTATTTCATTTTCATAAAATCTTTCAATCAGAAATGAGTTACTACCCGAATTTCGATGGATTAAGGGAATGTAACAAAACAAATGAAATATCGCACAGAAGCTCAATCACCACGAACACGAACGAAAGCATCGGGAGATGGAACCACTTCAACGCACTCACTTGTTTCGTACGGTTGAGCGTCAAAAACTGCAAACAAAACTTAAAAATTGTTCGAGAGTTTGTGCAGAAAAAGAAAGTACGAAACTTACTGATCGCGTTGTCCTGAATCACTTGCTGCCGATTTTTGATGTCGTACGTGATAAAAAGGGCCGAACCCGAGAGTGCAATCATGAACCCGACGAACGTTCGAATTCGATCAGAGAGTCGTAACATTTGGTCGGAACTAAAACAACAAAAATCGAAGTACATTTAACTCAAAACTTACGGAACAAACTCTGGAACCTTTCCGGCGTTGTACAACCCAGCAATCACAAGCAAACGACGTTGTAATCTTGTGGGCTGAATACCAGCCTTCTCACGATGTTGAACATCTTCCTCCACAACTTTGAACTCTTTTCTCGACAACGCTGAGGGCGGCGGTTGGGTTGCGACGAAACGACGAAGTGCTTGCCGGAGCATTTGATGTGGACAGACGTGGAAGTTGAACGAAACCACGAGATCTACTCGGGTAGAATCCAAATCAACTAACCGAAAACTACTACCGAGTAAACAACCCGAAAAAGCGATGCGAGCGAAATGCACTACCGTCGATTTTCGTTCTCGTTTCTCATTGCAAGAAGAAAGCTTGGTCAGCAACTCAGACATTCGATTAAAACTTTGAATCCAAAAGGCTTCCTTCAAGCACTTAAACCAATTACTCATAAGCCCTTGATGAACAATAAGCTTTGAGTTCGAATTTAATTTTAAGTGTTCGACCTTTTCACTACCACACGCATCGTCTTGCGGCCGGCCAGTGAGCTGATCCTTGTCGAAACGCTGAGTGCAGTCCGGAAAACTCATCATTCAATTTCTTTCGAAATTCACAGATTCATCGGTGGATTTTGGAAATTGGTGAGTAGTAGCTATATTCCTAAGATAGTTGATTTGCATTAAGATTGCTTAATGGCTGTTGAGATTAGAATTTTAACACACCATCCAATTCCCATCTAAAGACCACACGCAGCGGGTGACCGAAATATTTGCCGAGCCTATTCGCAAGAACGACGTGTGTGGTCGAATTCTGGGTTATAGAACTACCAAAGGATCAACTATCAAAAACTTTAATAATAAGAACAAAGAACAATATCGACTGCAACAAAAAGAAGTAAACGTTATTGGAGGTTTCGTTAAACGCGAGAAAAAAGAGACATTGAAAGAGTTGATTGTTATGCGTTGGCGCGTTGAAATTCGAATTGAGTATTCTCGTAGTTTAATTGCTTGCTCAGGTCGATGAAATCAATTTCGTCATTGGCAGTGCGCGGTGACGGTTTGATGTCCACTTCGTAGCATTGATTTTTTCCGTATCTACGATCCATGACTGCTGATGAAATCAAACGGAAAACTCACGCTGCATTGTAGACATCGCGACCACGTTGAGCGTAACCTTCGGCAACGAACACGGAGGTTGGAAGACTGAAATTTACATTAAATACAGCGTTTCGTGAGTTAAGATTACCTCGTAGCACGACTGACGATTTGATGCTCATAAGCAAAAGCGTTAGTGATACCTTCGAGCAAGTCCATGGAAAATCGTTGTAATCCAGGAGAACAGAATAGCGAGGAACACGACCAGTACCTTTCAAAGCGGAGTATGCCATTTGATAGAATTCGGTGAAGACAGGATGAACATATGAATTTAATGAATGTTACCCACGCGAACACCATTGTCGTCATTCAGTCTGTTGATTTCGTGTCTTTATTTCGATTGTGCATTATTTGCTGAAGTTTTGCTTTTTATTATTGTCAATTGGTTCAGTAAGTCGTAATTAGTTTGATGGACTCGAATTTTTTAGTTTTTTGTTTTCTGTTCTTTCAGTCAACCATTTGCATTCATGTGTATTATCTTGACTGGTCTAGAGTGTGTGGTTGACATGAAAATATTTGAGGTTTGATTTTTTCGCAGTTAACAGGATAATTGAATGTCCCGAGATGATTTCGATTAGCGCATGATCGTGTGAGTTTAGTCGATGTAAAGCGCAACATCTCTTTTAAGAGTGAAGCAAAAGGGATTGACCGTTGAAAGGTTCGTAGACACATTTTCTGTTAAAGTTTCGATAAACGAAACGAAAATTGCGAGAATAACCAGCCAATCGCTCAAACGCATATGTTTGAGTGATCGCAATTGAAACGAACACCTGGAAGCGCACTTTCAATCGAAATTGGCAGATTTGTGTTCACTGATCATTTTTGTAAGGGCGCTCTCGAGTTCCCGTTAAAATTTTTATCAGATCAAAGACACTAAACAAAACGGCAACAATTATATCAACAAAAGGTAAGAATAAGAAAAAGTTCAATGAATTCCTCTTTAGATTACGTTATTCGTCTTCTAACTGCTGAATAGTGAAATTGGATTGTACACTGCAATTAACCTTCCAATAGATTTCAATGTTTCTAATCAGTTAAACGATCTTTGTGATGAAAATAAAGCTTTTCTTTGAATTCGTTGCTTATTGTATCTTTTTAAGCGATGAATTACAAACGTGCCGTTCATTTGATTTGGACGTGGGAAAACGTTCTCGTATTGCGAAAAGTCTATTCTGGGTTTTACACTGAAAGTCCAACTTCATCACTGAGGTTTTGCACGGTACGTGATGAAAAGGAATGTTGGTCTTTGAACTGGGTTAGTATTTAAACCGGACAAACTTGAAAGCTTCAATTAAAATGCCTGTCTATAGGCTTCAGGAATCGCCGTTATTAGCGGGATGGCTAGAAGCGATGTTTCGCAACCTTACCATTATTCCAAGCGACGACTTTGACGACTCTTGTGTTCCATACGGTTCGGACAAAATCACATGGCAAGGTATTTTCGGTCGATTTTCTATTTTACATAACTTTGTTTAGAAGCCTGTGGCTACGTACAAGACAATTACGATGCTTGTGAAGGCGGCGGCTATATACCATGGACTGCGGAAGTCATTTGTCAATCAACCACTTACTTTCAAGCTATTTTCGTCTTTCTTTCGATGCTATGGCTAATTCAGTTGTTCATATTGTTGGCAGTAAGTGCCGACAGCTTTTTGGTTAACAACATTGGCTCTCTAATCGAGTTGATGGGAATTAGCGAAAGCGTAGCCGTGAGTTGTCGTCATTGAATTTTATTACAAAACAAAATTTGTAGGGAGTAACTTTGATCGCATTTGGTTGGTCGGTTTCTATTGTCAAAATAATTAAAGTTTAGGAAATGGCTCTCCGGACATTTTTGCTGCAATCGCATCAGTGGTTAGCGACGAGAAACCGAAAGCCGGTTTGGCTTTTGGCCAACTACTTGGTAAGATAGATTAGTCACTTTTTTGTACTGTCTCTAGGCGGTGGAATGTTCATAACAGCAATCGTTGTTCCTACGGTTATCATGATACGACCACTGCGATTGGAGCCGACAAGTACATTGCGTAATCTGGGTTTCTACGTTTTGGCTCTTCTATGGCTTTCCTGCATTATGTTTACGAACAACTCGTTGCATATTTGGGGACCTGTAGGCTTCCTGATTATTTACACAGTATATGCATCAAGTGTTGCATCGACACAAATGATCTTGCGATTTCAAAAATGGAAAAAAACAAAAGGAATGATCTTCGTACGAACCGCAAATTGTGAGTTTGATTTTATTACCCATTAATCGAAATTTTAAGCTCAAATCAATTCGATATCTCAAAGACTAGAAAGACGACCAACGGGAAGCGAAAATGGAGTGTTGATTGTGACTAGTGAGTTTTGTGACCTCCGACTAAACTCTCCTTTAGCAATTCAAAGTCAATCGATTGTTAAGAGCTTCATTTCCCACGTGGTCAATTTTGACTTGAAAAAATTTAAACTTGCGAGTTTCTATTCGAAACTGTTGCAAATCTTACAGGTGATTTTCGCTCCTGTTTTCCATCATTGGCTTTTAGGCTCCGTGTGAAATTGCTTTACGTTTGTCCGTACCACTGGCTTCTTCTCCGTGGAACAAACCTTTGGCAATCGTTCACGTCTTTGTTTCACCCATAGCATTAATCTACGCGTTTCAACGTACGTTTCCGAACAGTTTGATTAATCGCGATTTTAGTCTTTGAGTTTTGTTTGTATTCTTTGGGAGCATCCGCGGTTTTTGCTATTACACTTGGTATATTCACTGATCTTAATCGCGAGCCTCGCTATTACAAAGTAATCGCTTCAGCAATTACTCAACGGATTTTGTAGAATATCACTGCAATTTTTGGTTTCATCGTATCCATTGGTTGGGTTTACGCCGTTTGCTCCGAAGTGGTTAATGTGGTCACGATGTTGGGAATTATTTCCCATTTATCACCGGAGGTTTGTCTGTTTCTCATCTCGCGACTATTCAGTTTAGATTCTTGGAGTTACGATCATTGGCTGGACGAACAGTATTGGTGATTTAGTTGCGGACATTTCTTTGGCACGTCAAGGTTACGCTCAAATGGCCATTGCAGCGGGTTTTGGAGGTCCACTTTTCAGTAAGTTTTCTCGACTTACTTTCTTATCGTCGTTTAGATCTATTAGTGGGTTTTGGTTTGTCGTTTACAATTGCCGAGTTGCAAGGAAAAGACGTTGAGGTAACGGAGAACTTAATGACCTTCATACTATTTTTTCAGATTAATATTGATCAACAAAAGGTTATAATGTTTGCTTTCATGTGTCTTTCCATCTTTTCATCATTGATTCTAATCGTCGTCCAACGATTCTACGTCAGTAAACCGTACGCTCTCTACTTGTATTGCGTTTATTTGTCTTTTATGGTTGTTTTGGTTCTTTCAGAGTCAGATTTGCTTATGTTCTAGTTTCCTGTTTTGAATTGGTCACCTAGTCTTCACGTCTACTTGTACTTAATGTTTACGAGTTATTTTGATCGATTAGCTTGTATATAGAATATTTTTGTACTCAAATGTCACAATAAAATCACGAGCGTAAACGGCGTGATTTTTGCAAAAAATCAAAAACCAACTGCGTCATCACTTCAATGGCACTGTTGGAGTTCTTTGTGGCCCAAAAATACACTCAGAAGTTCAATGTACTCAAAAAAGACTAACCACGGAGATCACCAAATGGTTACAAGCGAAACTTTCGAACTTTTTTGACTTGTTTCTTGATTGCAACCCACATTTATGTAACCTGTTTTTACGACCAATGATTACATTTCAACTAGCTAGTCACAAGCATTTATGCTCATTTACTGTAATTAAGAAATCGTTGAGTTCACTCTAATACTTGAACATTAACTGTGCTCAGTTAAATTAAGAGCCACATTAGAATGCCAAAGCAATGAGACAGATCTTCTGTTTATTTATAAACGACAACGTTAGAAGCCAACTTCATCAGATAAAAACTTATTGAGCACTATTTACAACAAATAGACCAGTGAACAGAAAGTGAAAGTCAATGGACGAGATCGTTAAGTTTCAACCACAAACTTAATAGCCATTACCGGTGAATTCGCTGTACAAATAAACACGTGTGTCAGTTTGCGGAGCATAACCCCGATACGTATTGTACGAAGGTTGATGAGCGTAATACATGGGTGAGTTGTACAGTTGACCGTTGACACTAAGAACAAAGATCGTAGCCAAAAGAACGAAGCGAACGAAATGAGCGAACATATTGAAGTGAACTATCGAAATGATCTGATGCTTTCGTACGCATTCACTCGTTTATATACTCCATCGTTTCTTTATGTACTGTGCTTTTATTAACCCCGCCCTTCATGTACACTTGGAATCCAACTGTGTTCATCAAGAGATTTCACACACACGGGTGCGTCGATGAAACTTTTGAAAAGCAATTTTACTTTAAAGAACAACGTCTTTGCGCTACGTCACGATCTTTGGTTCAAAAGTCGGAGAATAGCCGGCGCAAACTTTTGCAATTTTTTTATTTACCGTACGCTAATTAGAAAGCAAAATGAGCAACCGGTTACTGGTAAGTTAGAACAATGATTGTTCTGACGATATTTTGGTTGTTTGATTAGTTAAAGTTTTATGCCTGTCAAAGTGTTTTCATTGGAACTTTCTAATCATTAGGTCATGCAACATTTAGATCGCAACTTTAATTCGGACGTTCGTTCTTCAATTTGCAAACTCAACAGATGATTTCATTCAATCACACATGAGCAAATCCGATTATCTTTGCTATCAATTAGTTTTCTTCGTTAACACGACAAGTGCGCAGCTAATCGACGTTCATGATCCAATTTCCCTTTTTAGAAATCTCACGCTGCGAAATATGACGTTGTGGTTTCTGTTCTATGCTGGCATCGACACAAGGGCTGGATGATTTAGCTGATCAGTCGACATTCTTGTTTTCATGAACATAAAAGATAATCTCATTTTTTTACCTAACAGTTCACTTGATCACTGTGTTAATTCAATTACCGAGCAATCGACTAGTTACCTTAAGCACAACAACCGATTGACAAGATCATCAAAGATCACAGAATCGATCGCAAAGTTCAACTCGTCGTCGTGAACAAAATTGACCGAAATAAACCGACATCGTGTTTGGTTTTTGGTTATTGCCGACTTTCTCATAACTCGGATATTCGACAAACGTTCCCATGTTGTACAGTGATTAGAGTTTATTCAGAGTATCAGAATACAAATTTAGAGCAAATGAACGAATTTGCACAAACGAAATCATTTTCCGTAGCCGTTGCCTTCGAAGTCGCTATAGAAGTAAACTCGAGTGTCCGTTCGTGGATTGTAGTAATTGCCGTAGGGTAGAAAATTGTAGAACTGAGCGGCAGCTAACTGCACGAGAATAAAGACGATCAATAAGACGAGAAATTTCATTTTTGGAAGATTTCCGAGTTACAGTTTTCGTCTTTTATAGTCACCGGATGTTTACAGGAGGGCGGAAATCGAATTGGTGCTTAAAGAGGAATAATGAGTTTAGATCGTGAGGTTGTGAGGACTGACGTCACACTCTTTGAACTTTTGCAAAAAATTCATTAGTTCTGTTGAAACTGTTTTTTCTATCGTACTGTTGCAGTGGAGTCCAACCGTGTGGTTGTTTGGAATCGTTTGTTGCAGTTTTCTATCTTGAACTGGTCAGGCACTTATGATCTTCAAATGTCAGTGTTTCTATTTTTAGTTTTCTCTATTTTGTTACCCGTCGAGTGAACCGAAAGAACTCAAAGAGCAAAAGGAAGAAATGACGTACTTGATCTCTGTTCTTAACTTCTGATTTCAATGGAACAATCGAAACCAAGTGGTAAACTTGTTGAGTACTCTATTACCATAATCAGCAAGAAATGAGTACGGGAAATACGCAGAATCGGAAAGTGACTGTTGATAAGTTTATTCAAACATTTAACAACAATCAAACTGTTAGATCAGATTGGCAAATTGCACGAAACTTTGAACGTTTTGGCAATTTGCTTTGGAACCACTGCAAAAATTGCTGGTTGCCTTGAGAGTAGCGACGCATTGCCTTCCAAGTCAAATTGGCCAACGACTCAGTTGCACTGGAAAATAAAGGTTACAAGATAAACTCAAGCAAATGTTCACTTGAATTGGAATCGGTGAAACGAAACGTAACCATCTGTTCCTCTAACATCAACCTTTAGTTGATTTCCATCATTAGTGGATATTTCTCGAATAATGCCTCTCACTTCGTACTTCGTTATTTCCACTCTAAGCTAACAAGATCGAACATAAAGATCGTAGTTATTCCTGCGCCACTCCTTCCCAACAAGAGTACATCACCGATCCACACTCACCTCATAACCATAGTTCTCAAACTGCTCTCCTTTTTGAATCTTGTGTATTCGAGTTGTCTGTTCGGTCAACGAAAATCCGATGAGGTTATTAGTGTCTTGACCTTGATATCCGAAGAGTTTGTCACTACGAAGCGTTCCATTTATCTGTTTGGATGGTCCTTCAATCGTACTCTCAATTGTCAATCGCCGTTTCTTATGTTAACAATTGAGATTCGTGTTGGAGCTGGTCGACGCGGTACAAACACCATTTCTCTAGGGTCTTCTCGAGTTGTATAATAAAAATTGTACCAAAAACAGTTGTCATTAGGAGATTAAAGGGATCTCAGAAATAATATTGGTCTTTTGGCATGAGGAATGCTCGACCAACCGGGTTTAATGTCTGAAATCAGTCTCAAGAATCATCTCTCTAATATGCACACTTACTTTTTGATTTCATGAAGTATGTCAACTAAAATGTAGCTATTTCAGAAACTAGTGTTCAAAAGCAAAGAGATTATCGATCTCATTTACTTTACTTAAGCACTCAAATTGTCAAATTCATTAACGGTCGCACGACTCTACTTTAAGAACGTTTGATTTCGGAGAAGAAATTAGTCATTCGGACAAAAGCCCTTCGAGATGTCCGTTTCGCCAGCTATAAACTTTACGTACGACTCGGCAGCTTCCTTTTCATCGATCACTTCTGGAGCCAGTTCAAAGATGACTCTGTCGATCGCTTTCTGGACGTCAATTCCATCTTCGAACTGTTCGAGAAGAACGGCACGAGCAATTAGTTCGCTGTTCATTTTATCTGAAACAAAGCTTATTGATCACAGGGTTGAAGAAAACTTCTCGTCTTCACGATATTAAAGCAATGTTATTTAAGATCCAATAAACAAAACTTTCACTACATTACAGATTTCTAATTACCAAAATAAATCGACTGCTGTAATTATAACCGTGAAAGAAGACGAGTTTCTTGTATCTCTCAAGAATTTCCGCACTCAACGGCACCAGAAAACGTGAGCAGCTTGTCCATAGGCAAAGAGAAACTGTCTCGACTCACCTTTGCGCTCAACCCTTTGGACTGCACCAGTGGCCACCAAAATTGACGCTTTTTCTGAGGGCATCTTCCGTATCGACTGCGCGATCGAATTCCACGATCTCTAGTGGCCTTGAGGATGATGGGTGTCTTATTTCACTATCTGAGCGTTTGGATCGAAAATTAGCACTATTCAAGACTCGACAACGGCAATATCGCTTTATTTGCTGCTCCTTGTTGTTGATCAGTATTGGACTGCAAGCTCAATCGCCGTTTGGTGAGAAGAATTTTGTTGAAGATTGGAATCACATATTTATTATTGGCAATTGCTTGAAAAGAATACTGCAATTAGGTTGTTGTCAAATGAACATTAAATTTCTTTGGTGTTTTTCAGATTTGACTTTGGATCAATTTCACAACTTGCAGTCGTCGAATGTCGCTCCCTTTGGTGTTATTAAACTTTCAATCACTCGAATAACAATTCTAAATTGAAATCTCAACATCGAAAAATCATCGACTTTGAAGTCTTAAAGACAAGTGCGGAATCTCATGTTCGCCGTTTCTCTACTTTTCTTTTGAAGATTATCGAGTAGATCGGCATTTAATTGAACGTACGACGTTAATCAAAGCATCCAATAGATTCCTTCAACTTTTTGTCTCAGCCTATCGTTTGATTACTAACAATTACACTTGAAAACAAGGAATGTGTTAAACACTTGTATCGTTAAATTTGATATTTCTTTATTACCAACAATCTCGTGGAAGGATTTAACGCTCATTCTTGTAAATAATCACTTCGATCATTCAATAGTTCTTGTCTTCAAGTCATTTTCCAACTTTAAAATGCTCAGGAAATCAATTGGGTGTGTCAAGTGCTTTCCAAGTTTATCATTGTGCAGCTTTAGCCAACGATTTTCTTGACCATCTCTTCCGAGCATGTCCGCGATGACCACAAAGAAACGAACGCCCATTGGAGTCACTTCTGCGTTTCGAGTCAACAGTTTCTTTTTGCCGAAAAGACGCTCTAATCTCCGGCGATTAGCTCTCCGATCAACCGAAGAGATGTCCACCAAAGTCTATTACTATTTCGAGGACAAAACCCCGTACTTGTCGACTGTGAACGTGCCATCAGATCGAATAACCTTGGGCGACTTCAAAAAGGTTTTCAATCGTCGCGGCTACAAATTTTTCTACCAAATTTTTGATCCCGTGATCCAAAGGTTTGTTTCCGTTGAATACGCGTTGAAAGCGAAATTTACAGCGATGCCAAACACGAAATTCTCCACGATCACGAGCGGCTGGTGCCCAACTCAAAAGGTCTCTTCGAGTTGCATCTCAAACGTGAAAAGAAGTTCTTTCCGGTTAGTTTCCTATTTGTTGCTTTGATTGCTTTTCTCTCAGCCCTCGTCTTCCATCTGCGATGATTTCGATTGTGCCGGTGGTCAACGAGTGTCGATGGTCACAGCCGACAAGTCGTCAGTGGGATCTTTTATTTCCAGTAAGTCGTTTTAGTGCGTTCGTTGTTTTCCTTTGTCGTTTAGCTCATTTAATGTTTTTTCTACTTTAAATTGACGTTTGAATACCTGTGCACTTCTTTGTTAAATCACCTATTTCCTTAATTTTTGTCCTTCAACCAAAATGCCAATTTTTTCTCCAAACTCGAGTTTGAAGCCGCAAAAGATCTTCAACTTCTCTTCTTATGTTCATTTTCGGTTTCATCTCCGTATTTTCAGAACGTGCCGGAGAGCAGTTGGCGGATCTGTGCACATCAGAAGACGAAACGTGAGTACAAATTTGTCAATTGAAACTCGCGTTTAGATCCCGAAAACAACGATACCGACGCCCGTATGTCCCGTCTACGATTTGCAGTGCTTCTGAAAGCAGGTGAGTGGTTGGAGCTTTGACTTTATTGTCAATTTAGCTACTCAATGCCCCTGCTGACTGAAGTCAAATTGAATTTGTCGGGACTACGATTTGTAGCGCTGGAAAGTGGAATCTTCATTGGCGCCATTCAGCCCGGTAAATCACTTTTTCTTCTTATCTAACGTTTGTTTTGTAGGTAGTCAAGGAGATCGGTGTAAAATTTTAGAAGTCGGCGATCAGATTTTACAAGTCGAATCCACGAGTTTCGAACATCTGAGCAACGAGCAGTCGATGGCTATTTTGCAGCGGATCGCACACGAGAAACGGCAAGTCGTTTATTTATGATATTATTTGCACTTTGTCTTTATCGAAGTTATGACTAACTATTCGGTTTCAGCGAAGTCTTGATCACAATCGCCAAACACTCTTCGGATCGTCAATCGGACACGTTGAGCGCGTTGTGTGAGACGATGGGCGTTGACGTGTCGTTGTGGGTTGAGACCACGAAGTTAGCTATCTATTCGACTTCTTTAAATTCCAATTTGCAGACAAACTCCTCAGGAAACGAACTTCGAAGCTTCACCTGTGATTGCGCAGGAGATTGATGAAACGAGCGACGAAGAACGAGCTGCGTATGAAGATCGACGGAACGGTCGTGGAGCTCAACTGGTACCTTTAGTACAACAACAAGCTGGTAAGTTTTTTGCGAACGACAAGTGAATTTACGCCTGCAGAAAAAATTCTAACAACCAGTGATCCACCAATTCGAATTGTTCGCTCAATGGCCCGTCCCTCAAGTGGTTTGACAATCAAAGATCGAAAGTGGCTGAAGATCCCGATTCCTCAATCGTTTATTGGACACGAGCTCGTAAATTGGCTTCTGACAAACGTTCGTGGCTTCGAAAATCGAAAAGAAGCTCGTGCGTTTGCGAACCAACTTCTTCAGCTTCAACTCATTAAACACGCCGTTCAGATGAGTCGTTTTAGCGAGAAATGTTACTACAAATTCGATGGTGGGTTCAATCAATCATTCAGTTAAAGCTACAAATTAATTTCCAGAGAAAATTTCTGTCGAAACCAAAAACGGCGATTCACCCACGGAAATCACGTTTATCTCAGGTTCTCAGTCTTCGCCACGTGTCATCATTCCCGGACCGTGGCCAGTATCACCGATTCTAAGGCGCTCACCAACGATCGTAAGTTTTATTGCAATACAACTCTTCCCAATTCCTATACAGAAAACGTTTATTAGCCTTTAAAGCATGATTTCAAATTAATCTCCGAACTTTTGGTCCACACCGAACCGAAAGACCCTGAAATTTTGATTGCATTCCACATAACGAGCAAAAACTCACATTTGTACGATCTGACTGTTCCGTCGGCAAATTGGGCCGAGAAAGAGTCTTGGGAGCGTCCCCAGTGAATCGATTTGACTATCGAAGATTCGCGGAAGACCGTGACCCAACGAACATTCCACATCAACGCTCGCCGTCCGTCCTCTGCGATACGAGTTCAGTTAACGTTTGATCCGACTTACCGGGCTCCTCTTCTTCTTCCTCGTCGTCCGTTGAATCTCTATCAATTTCTTGTTCACGGGCATCGACGGAGAAAAAGTTGGCCGGAATGATGGGCGACGAATCGGATGCCCATGATGAGATATACGATAACGTTGGAGTGGTCTATAAATCAAAGTTATTCTGAGCTCTCTCGTTACTTTACCTCATCAACGGACGGCGTTGAAGATTCGCATTCTGAGTCGCTGGGTGACTCCGAACGATCGACTTGAAACTCTTCGACGTTCATCAGGTACAAACAAATCCTACGACCACAGGCGACGGCCAGAAGCGAATCGTTGAGTCCGATAGAGGGTGCGAACGCGACACAAGAAACCACTGACGTCGACTCAAAGCACATGTTCGTTTCGGGGCGTCTAAACGGCAATGTAGAAGAAGAAACGAGAGCTCACACTGAAGGGGAATTGATGGCAAAAACGGCGATTCGTCGATTGGGAGCTGCTGTCAAACCGTTCGTCGATGCGACAATGATCGGCAGCTCGTGAACGGGATTCTGATTCCACGAGAGCGAAGAAATCGGCTGATCGCGGAAGACGGAAATCGCGTGAATTGGACGCCAAGTTTTCGGGTTCGTGGGATCGAACATCTGATGCACGACTATCCAACCGGAGCATGTTCCCGTCACCTGAAAGGCCGCATATAAGAAAACCTTTTGAATGCACGTACCAAACTGAATTCCAAGTGCGCCGGCGAAAAGCGCATCTCCGTGATCAAGTCGGCAGAAGACATGGTCGTCTTTCGTTCCCATTGGTTTTTGGAGCGTAGGGTTTCGCCGAAGACGTGGATTTTGGCGCGATTCGTGGTACCAATCGCTAGCAAACGTGCGTGCAAATTTGAAAAGCGAACCAAAATTTTCGGTCGCAATGTCGTGCTGATCGGATGGTGATTGGCGCCGGAGCGTCGTGCCGACTTTGGGGTGTCCAAGTTTTTGAAGCGCCAACTCGCCACTTTTTCCCACTTTTCTTTCCGCTCGTAAATCGAAATCGTTCCGCAAACGTCGACCAGCGCGCAAAGCGTCCCGGTGGCGTCGACTTCGATGCTTCGCACCTGCGAATTCCCACGTCCAATCGTTTCCTCGACGTACGCAGCTCGACTGAAGATTAAAAGCGGATCTGAAAGCGCGAATGAAAATCGTTCGAGAAAAATTCGAGTTACCTTCGTCCGATTTGTTTTTAATTAATATGACCATTTTTTCAGACCAACGACTACGCTTCGATGATCGACGCTCAGCCGCGGCGACCAACCAACTTTTGATTCACTTTGTTCTCTCACTTCGTGCAATAAAAACAAAATCGATACGCAAAAGATTCCGCGCAAACGGCTTTTGTTGCAACTTTTGTCGTTGCGTCAGAACGCTCGACGTTCTTTGGTTTTCATTATTTTGAGCTTTGAATTCCGATATCAAGTTCGAATTTGCAGTAATTCTCGACTTTCTTTTGGTTGTTTTTCCGGTCAAGTTTTCAAAGTAGTCGGTAAACTTTCGTTTGTTGGTCGAGAAGGAAAGTTGAGTTCGAAGATTGTAGAAGCAACGGCACTTCGGATACTCGGAGATGAGTGTGTCGAGGTTAGAGATTTCGATTGAAATCCTCTCGTTCAGCGGTTACGTAATCCTCATTTCATGATGTCGAAAAATAGATTGAACGAACTTCAGAAAAGGAGTTTGGTGTTTGGTTTGTAGCTGAGAAGATGGGAAGTAAATTTGTAGTTTCTATTCGATTTTGTTTGACGAACGCACGAATCTCTTTAACGAACATCGGGCATCTTCAAGAGCTCAAAAAGGATTCAGAATCTTGTTCCAAAAGCTTAAAAACAAGATAACAAAGAAGTTCATTTAAATTCACGAACTTAACGAGCCACTTATTAACATCAAGACGAACACACGATTCCTGACGAACAGAATCCATTTCGCAGATGTTGAGAAGTGTGTCAATTACAGTATTCGAAAAGCAACAACCAATTCGGGGAATACACAAACAATATCAACGTCTCAACGGAAACACGTGATGCAACGGCGTCGAGAAATGTGTTTTGACCGAGAAATCAGTTGATTCCGACTCGTAGGGTCGCAACGCCGTGCGCATTTCAACGATTGATTCCTGCAACAAATCGACGACCAACAATTCGAACCCAATGATCTACGACGCCGATTCGGCGTTTATAGTCGGGAGTTTACGGTAGAGAGGAGTCAGTCATGAAGTTTCTGTTTTTTCTCCTTCTCGCTGCTGTCGACGCGGCGAAGATTTTGGTTTTTTCGCCCACGATCACGAAATCTCATATGAACTTGCACGCACGCATAGCCGATGCGTTGGCCACAGATGAACACGAAGTGGTGAGTAGAAAGCGTGGTTTCCAATCAACTTTTTTGGTCTTCTAGACGCTGATGGACGTTGAGTACTTGATCAATCCGGACGCTTTCAATTACGTTGAAAAAGCAAAACGCAAAGTCTTTCGACTACCGGAGACGCAAAAGATCCGACGGCCAAACATGAAAAAAATTTTGCAATCTGCATTTCGTGATTCCACGTTTTTGGATCATTTTGCGTTCATTCGCAACTACGAACGTCTTTTTCAATCTTTGTGCGAAAGTAAGGGGGTCCTCAAGCAAAGCAGTTAATTCGTTCAGTTCACTTGGACCGTGATGAAGTTTTGGAGTTTTTGCGAGTGAACCACTTTGACTACGTGATTACCGAGCACGTCGATTTGTGTGGATCGGCGTTAAGTTACGCGGCAGGACTAAAAACGCACGTTCTTGTTTCAACGTAAGTTCAATCGTTTGAAGTGTTTCAACTTCTTCAGATGCCCAATCTTCGAGCATACCGCCGGTTTGTTGGGTTTGGAGTCGTCTACAGCGTTCGTTCCCTCATTCACGCCCGGTATTGCACTAACTCAAAGCCTGTGGTCTCGTCTGAAGAACTTTGTTGGCTGGCTTATTAGCTATCGGGGTCTACAGTACGGTAGCGATCTTCTGACCGACATCTTTCGCGCAAAATTCGGCTCCAAGTTTCCGCACGTGGACGAAATCGTTTCCGAATCAACGGCTTTAACGTTGGTGAATGCCGACGAGTTTCTGGATTTTCCGCGGCCAATTCTCCACGACATCTTCTACATCGGGACTTTGGGTTATAAATCACAGAATTTGCCGTTGGAGATACAAAAAGACACGATCTTCTTTTCACTTGGCTCTGTAACAACTACCCGGGACCTTCCACCTTCCTTTCTGGTCAATTTGATTGCCGCTGCACGTCAATTTTCAACCTACGAGTTTCTGATCAAAGTCGACGATGAGCACACGGTAACAGTCGAATGTTTTTATTTAACTTCGTTTTTAGTTCAAAAACGAAACGAACGTCAAATTCGTCTCGTGGACTCAACAGTCACGGCTTTTGGCCTCACCTCGACTAAAACTTTTTATAACACACGGAGGCCAAAACTCCATCATCGAAGCGGCCTATTCGGTAAGTTCAAATTGGAATCAAGAAAGTGCGCTGAGCACTCAAAGTTGTTGCGATCAAAAGATTCGTGAGTAAGCGGTGTAGTATGAACAAAGATCGTGCTTATTTCAAATCAAAAGACTGTCGGGTTCAAACTCTTCGTCTGGTTGAAAGAACGGAAACAAAATCGCGAGATCGTCCGTGACAGATTAGTCGATCCAATATCGCCGCTACAAATTCCCGATCGGAATCTTTGCGCAAAACGTTTGTCTGCGTAATAATCTCAAACCACCTTTTTCCCAATCATCAAATTCAAAACAAATGCAATTAGCGTTCTTCAACATCTTAACATCTCGCAAGCTTTAGGAATGCTAAGGAAAGACCCCAAACATTTTTGCGTCCTTACTCCCGCTCTTCATCGACGGTTATTTTGGGGCTTTTGGTTTAAACTAATCGGTCCGATTGAACTTCGTCTGCAGCAGAAAGCGTACGGTAAATTGAATACTCGAGAACTGTCGTCACTTTCGCACAATTCCTAGATCGCTGTGTTTGACGTGCAGAAGTCAAAACACAAATCTGAGCAGCGAGTTCAAATCGTGATCAACTTGGTCATCACTATGAATCGGCATTTTAATTCTGGGTACCCAAAAAGGTACAGAAATTTCGTTAGACAAACTAATTCGAAGCTACGCCTTTCGGGTTGTTTATTTACGCTGCCCGTTGTTTATCATACGACTTCCGGGTGCAAGTGCTTCGGCAATACCGATGGGTTGGAAGATCGGCAACAAGGTTTTTTTGAACCTTAAGATCACCTGTTTTTCAATAACAGTAAGCTTGTGGTCCCTATTCTGATCGCTATGAACTTCCCAGATCGCTTTCTTGAAATAGTTGCGACGTTTGAAGTTTTCTTCCAACAAATGGAGTTCGAATCGACAAAGTGGTTTGATCCCGTTGAACCTACGGTCGCTGACTAATTGAATCGGTCGGACTGTACACGGTTGGTCTACTATACACTTGTTGACTGTGCCAGCTGAACCATTGAACTCGCCGTTTTCATCGCAACAACTTTTCCGACCTTCGAATCCAAGAAACCAACTTGCTTCCAACTATCAGAACGTCGCATTCGGTTCATTTTGTCATTAAGGCGGACATGTCCCCGATTCGTGGGGTTTGTAAAAATGCAAAAAAACTTATTTACAAACTCTCGGCTATTGCGTTCGAATTGATTAATTGAACTTGTAAGCGATCTTACGGTCGTCGAAGAAAGTGCACAAACCGCCGACTACTTTAAACTAATCGATTTGTTGTCATTGACAACAATTCTACGTTTACTGAAAGAAAGCTGATCAGTTGTTTATCGTTTGATTTCTATTTCAAAAGCGTGTAGTTGAGTAATTGGCGTAAAAGAAGCTATTTTTGGGCGAGTATGTTGAAATCCGATTCCTTCGACGATAACACGGAGCTTTCTAATCGATTAGTTGGTTCTGAATTCCGAAGAAGCCACTGTTTCGAATAGCGATGGTGCGAATGAGAGCTTAGGACTCTTACTCGCACAGTCATCTTGTGATGTTCAAAAAGCGAATTCCTTTCAAAAACCCGAACATTGATGCACAAGAATTCGATGACCACTTTTCGTTGATAGCTTTGTGGCTAATCGACGCTAATGGCGATCAATGCTCATCGCTATCTGCGTCATTAAGATCATACTCCACGCTCATTGAACTTCGATGACTAACCAATTTTTTAGGGAACTCCGTTGATCCTGCTGCCTTTCTTCGTTGATCAACATCGAAATGCAGCCGCTGTTGAACGAAATGGTTGGGGCCGTATTTTCGAGAAGCGTCTATTATTGGACGGTGCAAATAAGTTGGTCGAAATGATTCGAGAGCTTCTGGATAATCCACGGTGAGTCTATAGTCTTTCGACCTTCCAACGCTTTTTTGCAGATTCGCGCAGAATGCCGCTCGTTTATCACGCATTCTAAAGAAACGTCCACAATCCGCGGAACAAAAACTTCACGACGCTTTTCATCTTCTTTCTTTGGCCAATGGAACATTGAAAGAATTGAACTCGGACTCGCGGCGTTTGAATGTCGTCCAACGCAATTCGTGGGATATTCTAATCGCATTAGTCACAATAAGTGTCCTTGTAATTCAAACGACCGTCTTTCTTCTCTATCAACTCAGCTGCTCTCTGAAGCGGAAGTGGCCACGCCAAAAGTACGCGAAACTGATCAACGGAAAGCGTTAAAAGTCCAATCATTTGATCTCTATGTATAAATAAAATCCTATTACTTGTTTACGTAATCATCGAGCACAAGCAAAGTTATCGTGCAGAAACGGAAGTCATGTATCTGGCTGCTTCACATCTAAACCACGACCATCTAAACAAACAAAATCGAAAGTTTAAATTGAAGGCCTTTCTGCAATTTAAAAACATTAAAAATGAATTTGAAAGTTGCGTTCGGGCTCTTGATTGTTTTTGGGCTTCTAATCGGAGCTGCCGATGGACATATCGGATTGTTGATTGGACTTGGAGCGAAGATTTTTAGCGGAATAGTCAAAGGTAACTTGTCTCCCTCTCATCTTTGTTGTATGTTTTCAGTTAACATGGAAATCTTCGGTCCAATCGCTATGAATGGATTCAAGGCTTTTTTTGGACTTTTGATGGGCTCCAAACATAATGGCAATGCGGCCGCAAATGCTGGCGGAGGACTTGGCGGAGCGTTTGGAGGTTCAGCTGGAAACGCCGCTGGAGGTTTGGGAAACTCTTGGGGTAACGGAGGCATCGGTGGAGCAGCAAATGGCGCAGCGAATGGAGCAGTTAGCGGATCGAATAGTTTTATTAGCAATCTGATTTCTGGCTTTCAAGGACTTTTAAAGCAGTACTTTGGTATTGTTGCTGGTTTAATCGGTGGATCGAAGTCATGGGCTGACACAGTAAACGTCCTATTCACTATCATTGTAGCCATCTGTTTAGGTCAAATCAGTAGTTCAAGGTGGTCTAACTAATTTCTTCAATTTGTTCGGAGGTTTGGCGCTTTCGACACAAACCGCAATAGCTGATTTGCTCGCTCATACAATCCAAGTAATGAGTACCGTCCTGAAGCGTACGTTCATATTTTTATTTCCTAATCTTCGTTGCAGTTAAATTAGGTGTTGGACAATCAGCACTAGCAATTATGCAATCCGAAGGCAAATTGATCAAATCGATAATGGAGAAACAGTTCTCGAACTTCGGCAGTTTGATCGGATCACTTGGAAATGCGGCGCCAAAAATCTCCGGATCTTTAGGTTTATCTTATCATTTGGCCAAACAAAGCTATCAAACACAAGTGAAGAAACTCGACCCGCAAACTCGTCAGCATTACAACAAAGTAGGTGAACCGATTATGGTTTGCGAAAACCCAAATTTCAGTTGGTTGATCACATGAAATCAACGCATCGAAAGTTAGGTGTCTTAATTCAAAAGGTCACTCCGAAGACTAAATCCGATTTGGGTGTCGTCTACAACGTGATGAAGAATCTGCATTTGCTTTCCGGTCAAGTTCTGTAATGCCATTGATTAGAACTTCCTCGATCTAACGCGTGATAATAATGTGACGTAGCGACCGCTACTTTTTTCAAAATCTATCCGTACATATTTTTATGTCAATGTCTAGAGCATTAACTTTAGTAAAACACTACTGAAGGCAGTTTATGATACAACGACATCTTATTTGACATCTGAGGGTTTGAAGATTTTCGCGCCAAATTTCAAACCGCGATTGCTCGGGCGTGTGAACCGCTTCAAGCCGTTTTAACAGCAATTTTAGAGTTGTCTGAGAACTATCGAATAAATCATCAAAGATCAATTTTTGTTTAGACATGACAGAGAAACCAAGCGCTCAACGTTTTTGGATTTCTGAGCACGTCGTTCACTTCAATGGGCCGTTTTCGAATGTGTTAGATTATAAAAATGAAAAAGAACTTGGCTTGATGCGGCACGTTGTCGCACACCACTGTGCCAAATTAAAGGCCTTAATTCGCATTTGGAAGAGAGTTATGGATTTTGGCGTGGACCCCACTCTCCAAGTCAACCTACATCAACAGTTTTCGATGTGTAGATTGTAAAATGTTCAAAACAAAAGTATACACAGTTTAACGCCCGTTTCAATACTCTTACAAAACATCTAATGTTAGTGCGATGTCATGAAGTCGACATCGATGTCAGGTTTAACATCTTGCTTTAACTTGTATTCTGATTGAACAAAAATATTGCTAGGTCAATGGGAACCGCGTAGCGTCGTCTAACGCCACTTCTAAACTTCTAATTTGCTTGATAATTTTGAAATAAAACAATTTTATGTTGGAAAAATCATAAACAAAGTTTGAGAGACGAAGGAGATGTTTTCTTAAGAGTTTGTGGGACTACAAAATTGATTGTCCGTAAGAAGTTTGTGTAGCAACACAAAAACAAGAAGTTGAATTAAACTCTTTGCCTGAAGTGCTTAATCATCTCTTTTAATTGAAATTTTACGTTTATATATGACTTGGGTCAGGGTTCAACAACATTTCTTGTGTTTGCTAACCATTCTGATTGGTAGACAAAAAACTATTGAATAAACATATGTAGACTAAAGGTTTGTTGGTGATTAGACTGCGATTAAGATCGACAGTCGGAACATAAGTTTCAGTCCAAAATGGAAAGATAGCAAGCTATTGACGTCAAGACCAAAATTTACGCAGCTTTCGAAACACCAATCCGGCCAATGGCAACAACGAGCAGCTGCGCAAACGTGTAAGTTTCGGTTGTTGAACATTAGCGGACAAGGATTTTTGTTTAAAAAGCAAACCAAAAACGAAATTCGAACATAACTCGTTTAGAGAAGATCGCAATGCGTGTACTTCAATTGCTCGTCGTTTTCTCCCTGTTGGCGGCTGTCAATGCTTTTGGTTTGGATTTGTTGTTGGGAGCCGCTGGTGGATTGGCCAAGGGATTGATTGGTGGAACGATGGGGGCGTTGGGACCGTTAGCGAAAGAAGGTTTCGGCACGATGATGGACATTTTCGGTAGTGGAATGCAAGGAGCTGGTAGCATGGTAAACGGTGGACTGTCGGGAGCCGAAAATGCCGCCGGACAAGCAATAGATGGTGTAAAACAAGGAGTAGGTGGAATGGGCTCAGCTGCTCAACAAGGAATGGGTGGTCTTAGTTCAATGTTTAGTTCTATGCTTAAGGTAGATACTGGTTCATGTGTCTCAACCAATCTTTTAGGCATGGATGAACTTGATGCAACAATTCATGGGCGCCGGTGGAAGTTTGGCATCTGCTTTGTTCGGAATGATCAAGTCAGCTTTCATGAACTTCTTCAGCATCTTCGGCCAACTGAGTGGTGGTGCTAAAGGACAAATCGGCCATATGTACTTGCAGACCGGTAAGACCTTTAACGCTGTGATGAAACTGAAGTTGAACCCCCAAAAACATCAAAAACTTATCCAACAAGAAATGAAAGCCGCCCAAAAAGTCTTCGAAACAAAATTCGATCACCCGCAAAAGCTGGTCGACGCTTTCCATCATCACGCTCCGCAATTGACATCCGCCTTCAAATTGGCCTTCAACCGTGCCTCCGAAGAGTTCCACAAACACCACGCAAAACTGAATCCCGAAGCCAAGAAAGGAGCTGCACAAGTGAGTTTGTACCCAGTTGATTAATTAGTCGCTTAGATGCACTTGCAATTGGCTCACGCCAAATTCGGTATCGGCGATTTGTTGAAACCTTTAGGTTCAATGCTTGGCAGCGGTCAATCAGCCGCTTCAAGTGGTGTTTCAACCTTCTTCCACATCCTCCAAAACATCATGAGCTGTAAGTTTGTGGCACATCAACTCATCTTAAAAGCTTTCAGTGGTGACCGGACTTTTTTAAATCTGTTTTTTTTTTCTTGTCAATCCAATTATCAAATAAACATGTTGAATGAAACTATTGAATTGGTTAATGCGATTAAATTAAGTAGCAACCCCAACCCTAAAATCAAGAAACAATTTGAAATCAAAACCTAAATGAAGTGATTTCTGTATCAACGATGGTTTCCTTTAAACGATAAAAAGTTCCGAGTTCTCAACTGCTAAGTTGTTCTCTTTATTATCGCTCGAATTAAGTCAAGCAAACGAGCATGCAGTTATACGGCCATGAAAACTCATTAATGTTGAAATATCTACGTTTCATAAAGTTCGTTCAAGATCGTGACTTCCATTGGTTTTGTTTTCTCAGCTGTCGATCACGAGAAATTTAGAAACTTAGAAACCTCCAAACAGCTGAGTAAACTTAATTAGCTTCCAAGTAACATCTGTTTAAGGTGAAATTTAAACGCTCATGACCAATTAAAAAACGTTGTTGTTAATTGAACTCAAATGGGAGTTTGGATTTTAATAACAAGATGCTCATCAACTATCGTAAGTATCGTTGTTGAGTTCGAAAGCCAGTAACTCGAATACAAACGTTTTTTCATTGGATCATGCGAAGACATTACGTATCTGGATTTATTCGCTATTCAATAGGAACAAGTTGAACGATAAAATTTATTTAGAACTCTTTGAAATTTAGAGGGCGACATTCAAAACTGAAAACTGTAAAGTAAGCAATCAGTCATTTGCTTTTTATTACCGTGCATTGCGTTGTTCATTAAGTGCAAAGACGAACCGAATTGTTTTTTCTGTTCTGCGTTGATCGATCCGACGGTCTTCTGAATGTTGTTAAGAGTGCCGGACAGAAGACTTTTGATCTGAAAACAAAGGGCTAACACTTCGTATTCCTTAATTTACTTACCTTTTTTAAGCCATCTTGAGCTCCGCTCTCCAGTCGTGTGAAGCCACGATGAAACTCGTCAGACGCTTTTTCATAAACCGTCTTCAACGTATCACCAATAATCGGAGCTTTCGAACGAACGTTGTCGAATAGCGCTTTTTGATTCTTGTGGGGCGACTCCAACGCCAAACGCAATTGCGGTAACTCGTGTGTTGCAGTAGCCAACTTGTTCATTCGCACTGAATTCTCAAGATCAGTAGGTTCACAGTTATAACTCACGTTTCAAGACAGTTGTTGCCGCCGAATCGACTCGAGAAAACAATCCGATAACCGCTTTTTGATGATGCTTAGTCATTCCACCAAACACCGAAAGTGCACCCGACATTCCGCTACTGAACATTCCCATGACCTAAAAACCTTTTGTTTGACCTTTCAATTATGTTTTAACTCACCGAGCTCATGGTTTGTTTTGCCATGCCGCCCAAGTTTTGAAACGTTTGCATGCTGGTGTTGATCAACTGGGTAAACAAATTTTGCGCTGTGGACATGAAAACCGGCGCTTTCTGGAACATCTGTTCCATGAATATGAATCCGGAGCGAATGGACGCTTGCAACAAATTGAACCCGGTGCCAATTGCTTCACGAACCAACGGTGCGAATGCTCCAACGGTTCCTAAAGAGAAGTTAGTGATCGAGACTTTTAACCACCTTCAATTCCGCCTTTCACGACTCCAGAAATCAGTCCACTTATCAATCCACCCAATTGGGCATTGGCGACACCGATACACAGGAAAACACAAACCAGTTGAAAGGATCGCATCGTATTGATGGGACAGTCAATATTCGCTTCGAATTTAAAACATCGCACTTCGTTCATTTTAACTATTTGCACAGCTTTTTGACGTAAAACTTGTAAACGAGATTCGCAATTAGACGAAAAAGATTCGTTTCAGCGGTCCGACAGAATGCAACGCCTACTGATCAATTAAAACGAGGGAACCGCAGATCTATGATTAGTTTTTGCGGCAAACTGCTAAACAAACGCGCATCAATAACCGTTCTGCTTTCTACTTCAACTCGGTATTTGCAGTTTAGATTCTCATAATAACCGAAAGATATTGATTATTCAAGATACGGCTATGGCTGACGAATTTCTTGAATTCATAACAAAAGGCCAAAAAAACCTAATTAGAAAACAAATTCCAGGAATCTGCAGTCTTAAACCATTTGTTGTGTTGGGCAGAAAACAGTAATGACTGTGAACAGAAAATAATTCACATATTCATCATTCTCAACAGCCAGATCTAGTGCTTTTTTATAATTTACAATGAGTTATAAAGACCACACGCAGCGGCTTTTCACAATTCGACTTTTCCAGATGACGCGTGTAGTGATCGCTTTAAATCTTTTGAATCGCAAAATTTGAAAGTCTAAGCACAACTGTTGATGTCCATCAACTAGCGTGACTGTGGAGTGCCTTCTTAATCAGTTTTGGAGCTACGATTTCAATCCATGTATTTATGAGCTTCCGGTCAAAGCGTATTTCTGCACCATCCGCATTGCTAAAACAAGCTTAATACAAACAATGGGTTGAAAGTGTGTAAATCGAATGATGATTAAAGACATCAGATCCCACGACCAAGATTCACGGATCAGAAAGAAAACTGATTATCGACTGTGAGTTGATATCATCGGAGGCCAACGGGTTTGCTCCAATGATCTCGGTATACGAAAAGAATGAAAACTGAAAGCATAAAATCTGGAAGTTTGCTTGAAGCAAAATTTGAGCAAACGAACTCACAACCAAAATGATTGCTGATGAGAGTGGGATTCGAACCCACGCCTCCGAAGAGACTGGTGCCTTAAACCAGCGCCTTAACCGCTCGGCCATCTCACCGTTGACAATTGCCAAGCAGTTCTGTGTGATCACAGCCATCAGTAAAAGCGGCTGTTGAGAGCAAAGTCTCTACACAACACTTGTTTCGGTTTCCAGAAACGGAGATCAAACGTTCGAGTCAAACACCGACTTTAATCCCCACTCCGCAAACCGGACAACAACGCGACTTAGAGACAACCAGAAGCTTTGTTCGCGTCGACCACCTTTCCAGCGTTTGCAATTAAATCAGAAGGCCAATAGACTTAATTTATTACTTTTAAGCACAATCTTATTAGGCTCCTAAACACAGACTTAAAGAGGAGTACACAACGAAGCAAAACAAAAAAAACGAGCCAACTACTTCTTGGCAGCATCATCAGCGTCCATTATTCCGGCGATAGTGATCTTGAATTTACATTGGTCTTCAGCCAAACATGGCGAGTCGTAGACCTTGCACAATCGTTCCTCCTTCATTCCCTTGCGTAGATAGAGACTAAAAACCAAAGCTGAGAATCGAAAGTAGAATAGAACTCACCGCGTAGTCGAAGTGTGGGCCAAGATGTTACCGCCGGCCGGTTTCTTCGGATCCGATTGGAACAGTCCGGCAGCACCATCGACTTGAGCGATCACCTGATTAGTGATGACGATCGCCACTCCGAACTCGTCGGCCAATTTGATCAGAGAACGCAGAAAAAAAACCAAATGCTGTTGGCGTGCACACAACTCGCCCCGACCCACAAACTCGCTACGATAATTGGCCATGATCGAATCGACGATGATGAGTGCGTAACGCGACTCGCACATCATTGCGGCCGCTTGAGTCAGCAGCGTCAACTGATGATCGGTGTTGAAGGCGCGAGCGAAGGCACAGTTGTCCAGAACGGTTTGGGTCGAGAGTTTGAAGCTGAACACAGAAACTGAGCGCTGAAATGAAAAGATCTCACCGTTTAGCGATGCACATCAATCGCTCGGGTCGGAAAGTGCCCTCTGTGTCGATCCACAAACACTTTCCCTCGGCACCACCCATCGACAGCGGCAACTGACACATGACAGCGAGAGTGAAACACAGTTGACTTTTGCCCGATCGCGCCTCTCCGAAGATCTCCGTGATGCAACCGGTCTCTATACCCCCGCCCAACATCTTGTCCATCTCGTCGCTTCCCGTGGAGATCTGCAACAACTCGGAACGACGTTCGTGAAGCGCTGTTGCCAACATGAATCCCATGGGCACCAGCTTCTGAGCTGTCTCCTAAAAGCCAATGGAATAGAGGTTGCGAAATCGAACTCGCCTGCAAATTCTGGGCCTTTTCTTCGCCGACATTCTTGACCGCAACGATCAACTTTCTGGGAGCGTGTGCAATCGACTGAACGGTGTGGAAGCCAGCTGCTTTCATGAGTTTGATGAGCGGCTTGGCGATTCCATGTTTCTGAAACAGAGACGTAAGAGCCGTCGAATTGGTTGGAACTGACCTCCAAATCTTCGATCAGTGTGTATTCTCTTGGATCGTCATTCTTGCTGTTGCTACTCGACTCGGCCACTTCCATCCGTGAACGCTTCGACGAACAGCTTTGCATCGTTGGAGATGAGAAAAGCAAAATGGCCGACCATTCGGCAAGTCGTGAGGGCACCAGAAATTCAAACGTAAAAGCGAATCGCTGTGGAAACCGTCCATTTGACCAAATTAGTCCAACTATTATAAGGTAACAGGCACCAAACCGCTTCATTAGTTTGTTTCGAAGAAATCGATCGATGTTAAAGTGCGTTGTCTTTCTCACTGCGTGGGGCGAAATATACAGGAATAAAAGCTTTATTATCAAACAGGGCGCCACAATTTATAGGGGCGGGCGGAGGCGGCCGTTGAGTCGACCTGCGCCCAACGGGTCGGCTCAACGGCCGTCAATTCGAACGCGGGCTCTTTCCTATTTAATTCCCCCATCCGACCGCTCGCTCAAATTTTTTTCGCATTCTAATTCGCTCGCGTTTAATTTAGTCCCGCGTTCGATTCCTGTTGCTCGCATTTTATTTTTCGTTGGTCGTAAGCGGTTGAAATGAATTTGTTTTGTTTGCCGATGAATACGGTTCTCTTAACAAACCAAAAAATTTCCCTCAAGCGATCTGCTACCGCCACTTGTTCACATTCCCACTTAACTAAACGCCAAGCTACCAAACCACACCAACCGCCGGTTAGTCTCCGCCAGAGATGTAGCGTTGGCGGCGCAGCCGGTTGAAAGTTCGGGATCTTTCCTAGGTGATCCCCCTCCCCCCCGCCCATTCGCTCGCAACTTCTTCAGCCAGCTCCTCGCCGCTTGAGCGGCCTCCGTCGACTCACTTTTCAGCGCCTTAGATCGCACGGCCATTTGGATCACACTAACAACAGCTCCTAAACGCGTTTTCACTCATCCTTTTTTTGAATCCCTGGAACTAATATTTCAACTCGTCTTAAACTCGCAACCGAAGGTTAGGTGGCGATCCTGGCCGCGGTTCGTACTGTAGCGAGCGCTTTAGCTACTCGCAATTTTTCTCGAGTCGCGCGGGCTCTCCTGGGAAAGACCCGGAAAGATCCCGAACGCGGGTTTCGCCGCGTTCGACAGCATTGCTGTCAATAATCAACGATTTGGCGCATATAACGAACTCTCAGTTTGTTTACGTGTTTTAAATTTGCCGTAATATCCCAATCTCATCATCTTCATAATTTCAGAGCCATGAACGAGCTTCCACGTAAAAAATTGAGTCCATTGGCCGCCGCGACGTTTTTTCGTCATTTTATTTCCAAGGACTCCGAGTTGATGTCACTCGATAAACGCAAACGAGCAATTCGTCTAACGGTAACTCCTAATCTTCTTTAACTTATCTTAAGTTTTAGGTTGTTTCGAAGGGCTTTGTGGTGGCAGCCCAAGAAACTTTGCGCAATTCGACGGTCAGCATTCGATTGGCGACGATTCATGTTGATAGCCCGAACATCTGGATCTTTCACAACTTCAAAACCGCGTTTCTGACCGAACAAACGGCGGTTGCAGTCATCAAGTTGGCGCGTCCAGTGATCAAAAAACTCATCGCAATGCAATACTGGGGAAGTCCGGTCAAAGAAATCGATTCAACAGTTATTCCGTTTCTCATTGGTAAGTTAACATACTGACATCTAAACCCTTCGAATTGCAGGAGTTCCGATGTACGAGATCTGGAACAACGAAGAGTACGACGACTACCCAATCAAATTGGCTAAGACGTTGGGTTCCCATGGACATCTGAAGATGTTGGACTGCAAATTGGATAATTTGACCTCAGGTCACGGACTGGAGTCATTGAGTGCCGAGAAGTACTTGGGTGAATTCGACGTCTACAAGGCGCCGGCAAGTCTGAATAATAGTAGAATAAACATCATTAGCGTATTTCAGTGCGACTTTGCAAAGATTCTGCATCACAATTTCCGTCAAATTCGATTGCGAATGCGCTGTTCTGCAGAAGGCTACTATGAAAATTACGAAGATAATTATCACATTCGATATAACAAGGAAATGGTCGCTTTCAGGTAATCACAAGACTTGTAACAAAATCAAGGTCGTATTTTAGGGATACGGAAATCATTCAACCGGCAATTGAAGAGGTCTATTTGGAAAACTTGGCTGATCGATTTCAAGTAGACAAACCGCTCTTTCTGCCACTGGAGTTCTACAAGCACGTGCCGAATCTCAAGAAACTTTTCTATTCGACACATCAGAGTGCAGTCAACAACTACTACGTAAGTCATAAAACATCCTATGAGCTCCTCATTTATTCATAGGACGAATCACCAAGTCAAGCGCTTCACAAACTCGTCAACTTTCTTGACTTCATGTTTAAACACGTGAAACAAGCTCTTCGAAATAGAACTCAAGCTCAGTTTATCTTCGCGTTCAACACGACGGTCTTTCTCAACGATAATCAAAGCGAGAAGAATTGGATGGAAGAACTCGTGCGTTCAGCGGTTTTTGCCGACTCAAAATGCGAACTGGTAAACGAATCGGAGATGATCAATCGTTCGGACTTTCCCGACACTCCGACTTATGATCGATTTCATTGCAAGAGCTCATCGTCGCCTGCACTCGTTTGTACCGGCCACCACATGAAGATGTTCCTGTGGGCTCATTTCAATCAATTAGCTCAAGCACAAAGTGCTTTCTTTGATAACAACATGGAGATGGATGACGACTACGAAATCTGGGAAGATGATCAATTTGGGCCACACGAACGGGACTACGAAATGGACATTTAACACGAGAACTATTTTCACTTTTGTAATTTTTGTTCACTTGCATTATGGAACTCAAGATGCTCATTAAACATTTCAAGCACTTAAGTGATGCATTCAAACTCCCAAAGAATGTAAATGGAATCACATTTGAGTCAGTTCACGTATGAGATTAATGGGTGTAGATTGCAAGTGGCATCTGCAGTGATGCGCTCAGAGAGGTTCGGCTGTGTCCACATTCTTGTTGATAGATGCATAGAGTTGTTGAATAACTTCATTTCTGTTTCTTAACATCAATCACACCGCTATTTGACCAGTCATAATAACGCTCGAGGATGACTTCAAATTAAGGTCACCACTTGGGCTACAGAAACATTCAAACCCATCTCTACAACTGTGAATTGAACAAAAATTGTAGTTGTCTAGACATAGTTAGTAGAAACAATTGACCTGAAAATGTAACAGAAAAAAATGCCAACTATCAGACATCGACCGCCGAGAAGTCAACTTCCATTGACTGTAACTCGAGAACTACTGACTACGGAAGACTGCGGTTCATCGAACAACAACAGACACTAGTGAACTCAAAACCATGTGAATATCAACAAAATCCAATCAGCCAATAAGCCAAAAAATACACAACACCCCCCATTCCCTTGTATGACACGTCCATCGCGCAAATCGATGTACTTCGGAGATTTTGGCAACACCCGACGGTTATATTACATCAATAAGAAGCCCAAAAGTCTGGCATTTGATTGTGTCCAAACTCGTAGCCAGCGGATAACTGAGGAAGAAATGAGAGCCCTTCAAAGTCAAAGAGTTTGTCGAAAATCGTCCAAAATTGCAAAAGTTTGTGGAGCTGTTTCTGCTGATGATGGTGGTCTCAGATTTGACACAGTTGTTAATGCGGCGGTAAGAGTAAGGTCTGAACAGTTTAGAGTACTGAAAACTGATCGGCGGCTAATTGGAATCGAAAAAACATACACAAAATCACTAAAATCGGATCCTGTGAAATGATAACATGTCGACAATTGGTTATGATTGCACAAATAACTAGGCATATTGAATGAATTAGTAGTGCCAATTGTGGAATGGTCAATTTACCGGTGGGAGAAATCGGACTTTACATCACCACTCACTGAGCGCTTTGGCAGCCAAAAAGATGTTCGAAATCCGCCATTAACTACTGGAGGGTATCACATTCAAGACATGAATGTCCAGAAAAAGAGTTTGATTTATGTGCAAAATCCGTCGGATTGGGAACATAAATTACTCGACTAGGGAATTCCATTAAACGAAATAAGAGTTTTATCGTTATCTCCGCGCCTTTTAAACGCTCGTCAGCGTGCGCAGTCGTCGAAGTCATGAAGATTCTCTTTTTGTTTTTACTTTTTGTGGTTGCTGAAGCTCAGTACTACAACTACTACAATCATTTCGCCTATCCACAAAGCGTGAACTCCCATTACTACATGCCGGACACTCAAGTCTATTGGTTCAGTGAACATACGGGCAACGGTTTCTAATTGTCTTTATTTGCAAGTCTAATAAACGTTGTTATCGCTTGTACTAGTAACTGAAACTAATGAATATTTTTTGCGCAAAGCGAGAAGATTAACTACGTCATTTCTTGGATCGTTGAGGGTTAGGCAGTCGCCTCAACCGCTTTCTATAACTAACCATGTATTGCGGTTTCAAGCCAAATTATCTGTAATCATAACATCGAAGATCCATTAAACCCGGTTGGTCGAGCATTCCTCATGCCAAAAGACCAATATTATTTCTGAGATCCCTTTAATCTCCTAATGACAACTGTTTTTGGTACAATTTTTATTATACAAACTCGAGAAGACCCTAGAGAAATGGTGTTTGTACCGCGTCGATCAGCTCCAACACGAATCTCAATTGTTAACATAAGAAACGGCGATTGACAATTGAGAGTACGATTGAAGGACCATCCAAACAGATAAATGGAACGCTTCGTAGTGACAAACTCTTCGGATATCAAGGTCAAGACACTAATAACCTCATCGGATTTTCGTTGACCGAACAGACAACTCGAATACACAAGATTCAAAAAGGAGAGCAGTTTGAGAACTATGGTTATGAGGTGAGTGTGGATCGGTGATGTACTCTTGTTGGGAAGGAGTGGCGCAGGAATAACTACGATCTTTATGTTCGATCTTGTTAGCTTAGAGTGGAAATAACGAAGTACGAAGTGAGAGGCATTATTCGAGAAATATCCACTAATGATGGAAATCAACTAAAGGTTGATGTTAGAGGAACAGATGGTTACGTTTCGTTTCACCGATTCCAATTCAAGTGAACATTTGCTTGAGTTTATCTTGTAACCTTTATTTTCCAGTGCAACTGAGTCGTTGGCCAATTTGACTTGGAAGGCAATGCGTCGCTACTCTCAAGGCAACCAGCAATTTTTGCAGTGGTTCCAAAGCAAATTGCCAAAACGTTCAAAGTTTCGTGCAATTTGCCAATCTGATCTAACAGTTTGATTGTTGTTAAATGTCTGAATAAACTTATCAACAGTCACTTTCCCCACTGGTGTCGTTTAAATTACGCTGTCTGTTTTTTGTGATAACATGTCACTTTTTGTCGTAGGTCCAAATGGTTCTACTAAACTTTCTGCTACTTTGTCTCTAACATTGTTGAAGAATACAAGCTTATTTTAAGTTATAAAACTCTAAGAGTGAATGCTTAGCTGTAAGCATCTTCTAGAACCTATTATATTGTAAGCATAAGATTGTAGGATACGAAAAGTTTCTAATCCATTAGCTTACACTCACTCTCAAAGCATAAATTGCAAATTCTAAACTATAAACCCTCTAACTAGATGAAAACGCAATTCACTTTTCGTTAAGTTTTCAACGTCAGAAACTAAATCAAGCGAGAAAGACCAGTGCTGTCTTCCTCGTATGTTTGCGATCTTCTTGACTTATTGCAATCGATCGCATGCTTTGTTGCATCTAGCGAGTTCGTATAAATCCCGCATTTCTGTGTGTAAATGAATTGGACTAAAGCCGAAACTACTAATTAGTCCCTAGTGTTCATTTCGACCAGAGGATTATCTCCGGTAAAACTACGAATCTCATTTTTAGGTCCACTAAAAGGTTTCTTCACGTAACACTCTTGACGTTGATTGCTCGTGACTTGGCAGAATGTGAGATCAAGACCGCTACAAAGTCTGCATTTCTCGTGAAAACTTGATGGTCCGATGCGTTTCAACAAGAAGCTTGTACTTTTTATTAAGTGTATGTGTCGACCAATTAGCAATCTTTAACCTCTCAAGACCAACGATTCCGTGAAGATTTGCAAGTCTATTTTCATCTCTCATGGAACTGGAAATCTTTTTCCGGCGCTCATTCTCGGGGCTTCCTTTGCTCAAAAATGTTTCCCAATTTAGCCTTCCGCTTCTCTTTTCTTCATGAAGATGACCATTGGAGTTTCTCAAACATTCGCTTTTGCGTGAGTTTTCCTCAAACGTTTCCAATAAAATTGGCGTTTTTTGGGTTCTACTATCAACTTCCTTCTCTCATCGCGGGTCACATGCTCCTATATCTGATCCCAACGACAAATTAACTTGAGAAATTTGTTTCTCATGGCCGGGAGCTCTTTCTCGCGTCCCGTCGTGTGACAAGAACGGCTTCCCAATTTAACGATTCCACCGCTCCCTCGAAATGACCACTGCATAAATTCTTCTACGAAAAAATGTAATGAAAAAACGTTTGGGTCCAAGAAACGCGAGGACGCACATGAATCCCTCTAATTAGCGACAAGACGATTAGTGCCCGCGGAGGGTATTTCGGATTCCGATGCAAAACCAATTTTTTTCGACCACAAAGTTCCTTCACGGTGATGACCGTTTGCATTTTTGATGATGACAAGATGACGGAAATTCTCTTCGCTCTACGAAAATAGAAAACTTTGGACAAGAAATTTCTGCGCGTCTTCCGAATGGCGCCGTACGTGTGGTCATTTCGGAAGTACGCGAATTCTAATGGCGGCGCAAAATTCTGAAATTCGATCTTTCGAGTCGCGAAATTTCCAAATTACTCGCGAAAACGTTCAATTAGTTCGCGTTTTTGTTCTTATGGTCGTTGAATTGTCGAAATCCGGGAATTCCACTCTCCGGAGACCGAAAATTGTTTTCAATTGTCGGATTTAACGTTTGCAAAAACACTCTTGACATTCCAACAGTGATAAGAGAAAGTGGTCTCGTTTTATGGCCCTTCGGAGGGATCGAAAGTACTCTTCCGGAAATACACTTGGAGCACCTTGTGTTTTTGCTCATTAAAAATGAATTTAAGCGAACATCCGGGCGGAAGGACGCAAATTTAAAGTCAGCTTTTCAGAATGCGTCTCGCCGCTCCTCGTCGCGTCTCTTTGCCATCGATTGGTCAACGGCACTTGTCGCCCAAGTTCCCCTATTTACAAGACATTTCAGAGACTCAGTCCTCATCTTCAAGGTAATTAGTTAATCCAATTTTAATTAAGAGTTGAACACCGAAAAACGTCGGGGATTACTCGACGCTAAAAACCGTAAGGTTGTAAAAATAATTTCGTTAACCATTTTCTCGAAGTTGTCCAAACAGCTGCGTTGAGTTTGTAAAATCATTCTGTGGGTTTTTGTTTTCGGGGAATTTCTTGTACCAAAATGTTGCACCACAAAATCCCTATTGTAATGATCAGGTAAGAGACATGACGAGTACTCACGCACAGCTACCCGGCTGGCACAGATAATCTGCGTCGTGACCACAGAACACGGAGCGGGAATTTTTGATTCCAGACGTGAAATTTGAGTCCTCGGGAGTTTGGGATCAGAAGAAATGACGTCCGCGGCTTTACAGTTTCTTTTTTTTAGTTCGTCGACGTCGCCAAAAATGACCATCATCTCCACGCGTCCATCTTCGGCACGTCCATACAGAAGGTGAGTCCGAAATAGGAAATTTCGAATCGCGTGAACAACGTTTAATGCGCTCAATTGCGTCGAAAATTGGATGACGTTTCTAGCCACCTGTTTTCATCCGTGACTCATCTCTGTCCTGGACGTCACCCTCGAGTTTTGCAGATAATTTGTTTCAAAACGCCTTCTGCGTCACTTCTTCACCGTTGCGGTGCCTCTCGCTTTTTCAATTTCTTTTGCTCATGACCAGTTTTTGTTTGTTCAGCTGCTGATTTCCTTATGTTGGTCAGATGGATAGTTGACATCGACGCAGCTAATTACGTCGCTACGACCGCTCGAATTTGACGTCCTAATCCCAATTTCCACGTCAAAGTTCACCTGATTTCAAAAGTTTTATGAGCGCGAGCTCGTCGTTCTCTTTGCACGAACCTTCTCGACGTTACGAAACGTCGGACTTTGGTGCCAGAAAAAGAGGCGGAGACTTCCGGACTATAAAAGCACCAAACTTTTCTGTTTTCTCAAAAATGTTGCTCGCTCATCGCCAACCTTATCGTCACTCTCTTAATGAACTGTAATCAATGTTTATTTCAAATCGTATTCTAATCAACTCGGTTTTCAGACGCAAAAATCGTCCCACCACATCGCAACTCTTCTTCGACGATGAAGACGTTTTCGACTCACCAACCCATTTACGTCCGTCATCCGCCAGTCGTTCTCCATCTCCGCTGCGCAGCTTCAACGTAACGCAAAAGAAATGCGTCGACTTGGGTTTTCAAAGATCGCGTCCAATTCAACGTAAGCATGAAGATTATACGTCTATAAACCATTCTGTTTTTCAGGATCTCAGAAGTCATCGCGAAGAGCAACTTGTCCCGAAATTTGGTTGTCGTACGCCGACGATGAGCCGGTGGAAGAGCATCCGATCACCGTCGTTTCGTTGAGAATCTACGGCGTTCGAAACGTGGGCAAAAAAACGTTAGCACGACGCATGAAAGACCATGCGGACATCAACTCTCAAAACCTAATGGTCGACACAGACGAGGACGAAGACACGGAAATCACGGCGTTGAACTTTTTGTGCAACGACGAAGAGATCGAAATGACCATAACGCACGGAAAGTTTGAGACCCAACAACAAAACGCCGTGAAAATCCGAATGGTGATGTACTCCGTAGATTCCCGAGATTCGTTCGTTTCGGCCGCCAAATTCTTGTACCGTTTTCATGATCAACATCGATTCTCGACGCCAATTCCCACGATTTTAGTCGCCAACAAATTCGATTTGCAACGCAAACGCAAAGTCACGACTTTGGGTAAGTTCTTGGCTTCTTCGTGCGTCTAATCGTTTCTTTTTGTAGAAGGAAAAATGTTGGCCAAAATCTACAAATCCTCGTTTGTGGAAACGTCGGCGTTGCTTTCGATGAACTTGGACGAATTGTGGATGGAAACGTTGAAAAAGCTGCAAAAGGCTCGGAACGCGTCGACCGAACCCGTGAATCGGCGTTTCGTTTCCCGTGTTGTGCGTCAAGGCCGCAGATTTGCCAAATCCTGTGAAGAACTGGTTCAACGTTTGGCGCACATGTCGTGATGGTGCGTGGATAGTTGTGTGAAGCGTCCTGTAACTTCCTCTTGCGTAGTGTTTTTATGATCTCGTGCCAAAAATATTCCACATCATGTGTTAATCTCCAAGGCAATTCTTCGAAATAAATTATTTGAAAACAACGTCATTTCTGTTTGCGTTTCGCATAAATCCGTGAGTCGAAACCTTAAGGTCAATACGAGAAGTCGGTTCAAATTTTTGTATCGCACGAGCTCGTAAATTTCAAAGGACCAAAAAACAATTTTTATGCGAAAACAAAATACTTCAACAGAGCAATTCGTTTGCAGCTACGGGACAAACAACGTGGTCATCGATGAGTTTCGGAAGTGCCGGAGAAGCGCTCTTCGACATCGACAGCTCTTCGCCCTGGAATCAAAAGGTTGTTGGGGTTAACTGTCATCGAAGTTTCAAAGTGTAGCCAAGTCCCGATTTGACACCAAAAACTCTCATTTTGTGCGAAATTAATCTTCGACTTATGAAGTCAAACAAAGAAGGTGATGACAACGGAGGCGCCAATTAGAAAACAATATTTAGTTAATCTTCCTATTTAAATTCACTAATCGTTCGCTTCTGGCGCGTGTTTTTGGGTAAGCGAATTTAATTTTTGATGCAGAAAAACCGTAGAGTCCAAAAAACATTCTTTTCATATTTTTATGAGCCAAAGGAATCGGCGGCTTGGGAACTTTTCCGAGAGAATTCAAAGATGACCGAAAAGAGCGAAAGTGTTCGGCCGCCTGCGATGAGCAGAAGTATTTGCTCATAAACAGAAGGAGCCGACGAAATGAATTACCAGGAAACTGATGGTAAACAACACAAACGCTAAGTAGAACGATTATTGAAAACGCAAAGAATATCAAACAAAAAGCGTTGCAATGCGGCTGCTTGTTCGGAGATCGTTAATCAATTGGCAGGACTAGACAGCGGTTGAGGTCGAAAGAACTCGTTTGGGCATCACTGGTCCCATCTTCGATTATCAAGACAATTCGGCACTTTATTAGAATCAAAAAGAAATTTTCTGTAGCCTAAATGAGTAGTCGCATTATCTTTACGTCAATAAACTCGACAAAGATTGTAAATCAATGGACACAATTATAAGTACTCAGCCAAGTCCCGAAAGACCAGTTCCTTTTTTCAACACTTTACAGTCTCACAACATCGACCCCTAGGACCACATGCCAAGACATGTTGGATTCATGTCGATTCCTGTTAGCGAACAAAACTACGATAAAGAAGAGGTCAATTTGAAATCGACCGTACATCACGTCGATAAAAACCACAAATCTCAGCTCCAATGAAGTTGTTGAGAAAACGCTCGTAAATCAATTGGCACAATTAGAATTGCATGTTAAGAGACGAGTCGATCCCCACGGGCCTTCTAACACTCAACTAGCGTTTTTAAACCCCGTGGACTCGGCAGATCACTCGGCACGACCAATTGGTTTTTCTCCGAAAAGTCGGAAGATTTTTTAATCAGCTCTTGACTTTACCCGACGGTTTTTATCGCGCTAATCGAATGCAGTCGAGCGTTTCGTTCCAATTGAAATGTTGGCCAAAAGTCAAGAAGGAAATTGGAAATTTTTTCATTGTGCAAATTTGTTTCTCTTTTCGATTCGCCTTCTCACTTTTGTTTATCTTTTCTACTCATCAGTAGCTTCGAAGTGGAAACTTAAAGATCGCTTGTTGGACACGTCTTAATCTTCAAAAAGTTTTCGTTGTTTTTGCACTTTAATTCCAATCAAACTGTTGCTGTAGATCATCTGTGTTTCTTCAATTCGGTTGTAGATGCCGCGTAGGGCCGACCAACTTCTCAACTTGGTTGGTCCTCGACCGACTACACCGCGAAAACGTTCGATCATCTTGGTACGATCGCGTCCAAACTCGCAGCTCAGTCGGTGAGTTTACAACATTAACTTCCTTGGGGGATCTTGAGATTTCAGCCCTCCATCACAACTGGTGACTCCCTACTCACCCTCGGGCGACGACTTTCCGTCCATTGACAACTCACAGCCATCGGCGAAGATCTCCGTGGTTGAGAATCGGGACGGAGATGTTGAGTTGGTGGTCGACAACGATGGTCCTGTGCTTTTCAGTATGTTGGAAGAAACCGACATCGAAGGCGTTCGACATTTGAAAGATTCTCGACATTCAACGAGGTAAACGGCTTACAAGTCTCTTTCGCAAAAATCATTAAGTTTCGACTTGTAAAATTAGCTTATCAATTCATTTCAAATCTTGACAGTAGAACGAACTCGAAATCTGCAATCAGTCAAATTGCAAGTAACCCATTTTTTATTCTGAAAAAATTATATCGTTTCGTGGGTTCCAATCAAACATTGCTTGAGTTATGAATAATAACTTTTTGTGCACATGTTCCTTTGGCGCAGATGCGCCGTTAGAAAGTTCGAAAAGAAAACTTTGACCAGTTGAAAAGTGACAAATTTATTCCAATGGTTGTCGATTTGTGGGTTCTGATTGGCCGTAAGTCAATGGTCGACCGACACCCGAAGTGGATCGACGGAACAATTCGCTTCAATTACTTCGATCGTTTAGGTACATTTGGGCGACTGTAATTCTCGTCTTTGCGCTTTTAGCTGCATATCAGATCTACACTCAAGTTCAGTTGTACGTGACAACTCCAATTTCAGTGAGTGCTCAACTAACATCGATTTTTAACTTCCTACTTTCAGACGAACATCGAGGCCGATTATCCGTCCGAAATTTCATTTCCTGTGGTTGCGGTCTGCAATAACAATCAATATCGTTTGACTTATTTGACTGGTTTGCGACTTCAGAATCGAAAACCGACAAATGAAACGGACGTCTTCGATAGAGCTCTTGCAAGTGCAAACGATATGGACGCCAAAAACTTTCTGCATAACGCGGGACATTGGAAAAGGTAAACCCGCTAGTAACTGCAAATTTTCTAATACCTCAAACAACTCGATGAATACGAATAGCTCACGAGTTACAGGAAAATGATTTTGGGTTGTACGTGGCCGAACGGCTCTCGATGTTCCCATCGTGATTTCCGTGAACTGTGGACGCTCACCGGCTTGTGTTGGGCTATCAATACTGATCCGATTAATCCGCTTAAAGTCTACGGGGCAGGTGATTGATTCGTTTTATCGTTCATACGAACATTTGATTTTTGGGTCCAAGACACGCCATAAAACTGCTACTAAACATTGAGCGATATGAGCGAATCGAAAGCTGCTCTCCACGATTCAGAACAAACTCGCTACCAGGTCTCAAAATTTTGCTTTTCAATCAAACAGACTCCGCATTATCGTCTATGGAGGGTGTGAACGTTCCTCCGGGCTATACCTGGGATATTCCGTATCGAATGCAACATGTGAGTTTTCCTCTAGATTTACATTAGCCCTATAATATAGCGCCAAAAGTTCGCTGGCGGTTCGTGTGAAAAAGAAACTGAAGAGCAGAAAGCAATTTCGATCTCTCAATTCGATCATCCCGAAAATGTTCGAACGTGTGTGCTTCGTAAATTTCTTCAACAAGTCGAAGCGAAGTGCAACTGTTCGATGAGAAAAGCCTACGATCCAAAACCTAACGGTATGCCATCGATTCGTGCAGTTAACCGCGTTTGCAGAACGTTTTCCCGTTTGCAATGTCGCAGAGTATTATTCATGTGTTCAACCGCTGCAACGAAAAGGCTTTTCCACGTACGATTGTCGGCCGCCGTGCGAGCAAGTCGACTACATTGCTTGGCAAGACATGCAGGAGTTGCCGGACAACATTTTCCCGAAAATTCAAGAGAACGAAATGGAAGATCACAATGAACAATCTGAGGAAGAGGACGAAGATGACGAACAAGAGGTATATTAAATACGAAGAGCTGACTAACCACATCTTCAGCCGATAATTGCCGAATTCAAATGCGAGAACAATCAACTGTTAGAGGACAAGACGATTGCCGAAATCAAACGATCAGCTTCTTTAGCATATGAGAAACAGTCCCGCTATCAAGTCGACATTGTGCTTCGAATCAAAAAACTAGTCACTCGTTTAAACCAGACGGCACGACGGTATTAACCTTTTTGCGCTAACTCCTCACTTTTTTCAGATTGCTGGACTTACGTTGGGGTTGGCGAGAAGACGATTTCGTAGGCGTTCACATGCGGTAAGTCTACGAAACGAATTTCTAGGCCTTCAATGTTCTCGGTCTCTTTTGTGAACTTTTTTAACCTTCTACGCTTGAGCGTTTAGATTGTATGAAGTTTGTCCGTGTTTCGCTAACATGACAGACCGACATCGAACAGTTTTCGATGCCATTCGAAACCCGCAGTCGCGTAGCGAAGAACATCGCTCTCGACTCTTGTTCCAAATCTTGGCGCCTTTGGCAACAGCTAGTGACAAATACAAGACTCTCTCGGATGTTAAACGCGAATTCGGCGAAAGAGCGGAAAAGAAGTTAGCGGCGATGATCGAAACAGAAAACCTTTTGGAACTTTTGGCGAAGATCTACGACAAAACGAATTACAATCACTACTTGTCAGAAAAGCTGTTACGCATGGACAAAATCTTGAGTTTGATGCAGAAATACGAGAACGGAACGTTACAGAAAAAGGCGTGGGCCGAGAAGATGAAGACGAGAAATATGCGTCGTTTCTTCGAAGAAGACATCTACGAGGTCAGTTAGCAGGAGTAGACTTTGAAGGATTGTGATATCTACTAGTGATATCTAAACTTGTCTATCTTTTGATTTCCGGTCAACTTTTGATAACTGTCTATAGACTTTGGATTAATCTCGTAGTAACTCTTCAAATTCAGTACTGGTACAATCCGATCATAAAAGATTTGGACTCTACGATTCTAAAGACCATACGGATGATTGAGGACATTTTGCCGGAGATCAAAGACGATTTCGAAGTTGTTCTTTTTCTTTATCTTCAAACTAATTCGTATATTTCAGATTGGTTCCATAATTCTATTCGGCGATTCTACGGACGAGAATCGTCGCGCATTCGCCGACTTTATGACCGACATTTTGGGTTGCACGATGCGAGAGCTGCGGAATCAATCGGCCGAGATTTTGGAGGAGTTCCAGAAAGCGATGCACAACTTCCAATTCGCGTACGCCAATTTGTTCCAAAAAGAGCTGCAAGATTATCTGCAAAACTTTGCCTTTGGACCCAAATTTGTGCAGGAGAACTTTGCTCTGGTCAACGTGTTTCTCCACAAAATGAACGTCGAAACGTGGAAACAAGTGAGTTTACTTCTGGTGATCTTTAGAACTGACAGAGAATTAGAAGACCTTTGTATTCTTCTAAATGCACATTCTCAAGTTTCTAAACCTAAAGGTCACTTTCAGGACTCGACGTATTCGATTTGGTCGCTGTTTTGCGATGTTGGTGGCGCTTTAGGTTTGTTCCTGGGCGCTTCATTACTCACTATTATTGAATTGATCTATCTTTGCTTTCAATACGGTAATTAGTCTCACACGGAACTTCTCATTTAGCGTTTAGGATTTTGCAAACCAAAGTCGCAAAACTGGTGAGTTTACGTGTTTGTGCTTTCGACTGGTTCGTTTAGTGACGAGAAATTGCCACTAGAACGCGAAACAAACTGCTGATTGTTGTTCTTAATAAACTAACTAGTGTCTTGGAGGTTACTAACTGTATAAAAACAGATCAAGGAAGCGAACTGTTTCACTAATGTCTGAATTGATCTACTAACCAAGTACTCAGAACATTTATGCTCATGAGAATTATGTTCGAGAAACAAATAACCCGGTAACTCATTTAACATCTTTGATTGGCTGCAATTGAAGTCCCTGTCTATTAGCTGATCGTTTGTGAATGATTGAGACGTCCAACTGAATACACGATTTAAGTTTGAAAAACGGTAGTATTCGACGTTATCGTTTGACCGATCATATTCGGAATGCATCGAAAAGATGGCGAAAACGCAAAGAAGAAATCCCGCTTCAACGCTCCACTGCTCCGTCGTATTCGCCAATCTCTAACATCGTTGAAGAAAATGAGGAAGAAGAAGGCAAGTTTTTGAGTCGATTGCAACCATTAACTTTCGTTATTAGACGATCAAAAACAGACTCAATTACCGAGTTTGAATAACGATCCAACAAGCTCAATTTTAAGACGTCCAGCTTCTGTTCATATAGATTCGACGCCTTCACCGCTTCCGCAACGTCCCATCTCTTTTCCAGTTATCCAACCAACGTCCCAAGAGAACTCACGATTACAACCGACAGCTAACGAGCGAATAACTCCGCCCACAGATCCCGAACAGCCTCGAGACAGCGATTCACCGTCTTCGACCACCGACCCCGCAGCTCCACGATTAGTGTTGGGTCCCGATCCGCCTCCCAACTTTGATCAGTCTGACGAAACGACCGTGTAGTTTGTTTAAGTTATTAAACTTTTTGTTGTATCAAATTGAATTCCTAAAACAAAACTGAAGGGTCTCAGTTGTTATTTACAGAACTGTTCATGCGAATATGCTAAGTCTCAAGAGCACTAATTCTACAGGCGTTAGAGTATGAGAGCAGAAATTGTCCCCGCAAGTACCTGATTGATTTTATTTGCTTGTCACTTGAGATCAAAAGCCAATCACATGCTCAACTCATTGTTACGCAAAGAAACCAACCAACAGCATTTAATGGTGTTCGCTTTACTGAATATTAATTGCTGAATCTGCTCTCAACAGAAGCGATCAGACCCAACAATCTTTTCGTTACCCAACTTCCCCGTCAACTCCTCAACATCCAAGAGAAAAGAAAGGTGAAATCAAGTTCTCAACTCACAACTTGCGACAACGAAACTATTTATTCGAAGTTGTCAATAAGCAGGGAGTTTTCAAGATTCACAAGAAAACTCCTTTTTTTCCGAGCACGCTGTTTATTCTGTATAACCATTAAAAACATTTAAAAACTCTGTAAAACAATGAAATGTCGCGTAAAATTACGATAAAGAAGACTAATGAATCAGCGCAAAAGTTCGCGAACATCTTGAATAAAGTTGGTCAAGTCGATGAATTGTTGTTCACGTTGATAAGCAACTTGAATGTAAGCGGGCGATTGGAAGATCGAAATGAGATGATCGTACGAAGTCGCCATGAACTTTTGAACGACGTTGCGAAGCTTCGGATCCTGCGATTCGATTGCCAAAAGCGCGTACTCGGTTGCGTTTCCGGCGTGCAACTCCTGTCCGAAAGTGTAGACGAACTGATCCTAAAACAATAGTCGATGCTTAATGATGTTCGAAAGACACGAAATCTCACAATCAACAAACTGCATCCCAATTGACACGCAATCTTGTAGACCTCGGCATCCGTGTAATCGTCCAATTGGCCGCGGTACATCCATTCGATGACTTTGTTCAACGCTTCGATCTTGACACCTGACGCGTTGTATTGAGTAGCATCGCAATTCAGAATCGATGCAAAGAAACTTGATCCGGACGCCAAAACCGCCTTCGAGAGCTGAAAGCGAATCGTCAGTTTGTGTTCAGGTGTTCGTTCAAGCTTACACAAATCGGCACATTGTCGATGTTCAACACAAAGTCGTTGCCAATGCCTTCCAAATGTTGTTGCCACATTACTTCGCGGAAGTCTTGCCGCGCGGACGTCGTTGCAACGTGCGGCTCAACGTACGGCGCAACAAGCGGTTCCGCTGCGAGCCACTTCGCCGGCTCACGCGCCAACGATGCTGAAAAGACTACCAGAAAACAGAGCAAAATTGTCGCTTACCTTCGAGATTTATGCGGTACGCCGACAGCGTGAAACGTTGTGGACATCGCGGTTGCTCTTTCGAGAGTCCGAATCGATTTCCAGTGCCTATGAAAACCCCATTGTCTTGACGCCTCGAAGTTGCGAGTCCCGGATTGTTTCGTGTATTAGTGTTGCCAGCGCGTTGATAGTCGTTGCAATATGGACCGTTGTTGAACGTACGATTGGCCGTAGACTTTTGAAATTGAATGGTCGACATGATGACTAAAATTCAATATTAGAAGATCACGACTCGCATTACGAACGAAAACACACAAATGGTGCTGACAAACGCGAATTGGCCCTAACACCTTCTCTGCTTGTGACCGCAATCTCTCGCCGTCGCAAACAATCACCCGGAGACTCGAACACCAAGAGAGCGCCAATTCAAATCGTATTTTTGTTGTCTGTGAATCGATGTTACGGAACTTTTCAACAAAAAAGATGCGAAGACCATGGAAGCACAAGGGCTGAATCAAAAACTGCAAATTCTAAAGCTGATCTCCGTTGTGCAGAAGCTGAGCAAATGCTTCAAAAGAACCGAAGCCTCAGAACAAAAGTTGCGAAAATTTTGGCTACAAAGCAAAACATCGGGAGTCGGATTCTGATGTGATTCAGACATAGCTTTTGGCGTATTTAATTACGAACATCAAAGTGGCGGCAAAAACATTGTCGTAAGAAGTCGGCTGCCGACTTTTGAAGCTCCTTCTTCAGATCAGTGGTCAGTTTTGTTGTGAGAACTTTTCGACAAAACTACGCGTAATCGACGCAAAAAATATAGAGGAAATCGACTCAGAGGTTTTGGATGCGAAGTCAGACGGCGAAAACTTCCGATCACAAGCACAGAAAAGCGACTTCCGGCTATTTAAAGCAAGTTTGCGGTTTTGACCCGTCTGAAAGAGCAGAAACATACAAAAATGGATTCACAAACTTCGTGCTCGTTCGATTGTCTAAAAGGCCAGGAATTCGCTTATTTGGCTGGGCACAATGACAAAGAAACCTCGACCTCTGATGAACTGAAAGACACGACCCAAAGACGTGAACATTTCCCGTTGATTTCTCGCCAAAAACGTCCACATGTCGAGCACAAAGAGTAAATCCGTTGGAGTGAAGGGAACGAATACGCAAATGATAGACGACAACTTTTGATAAACAAACCCAAAGAATTTCACTAACAACATAATTCGCCTCCCACAATCAAACTCCAAATTCCTCGTCATCGTTTCTCTATTCTCCAAAGCCATCTACTCACTCCTCAATTTCTTTGTTTAATCAAATGGTAACGAGAAATGTCGTCGTCCTTAGTTGGGCTCACCAACTCACGCTCTTCTCCTCAGAAATGAAAGGCGATCGGTAGCAAGTTGAATTCACTTTAGCTTCCAACTCTCCTTCCTCTTCTTCCGAATTTGATCGAATGTTCTTAGTGTAACGCCAAATTTCAAACCACAGATTTCGGATTCCCATCAAACGAGCTGACAAGTGAACAAATTATTTGACTAATTTGGTCAAATGGACGGTTTCCACAGCGATTCGCTTTTACGTTTGAATTTCTGGTGCCCTCACGACTTGCCGAATGGTCGGCCATTTTGCTTTTCTCATCTCCAACGATGCAAAGCTGTTCGTCGAAGCGTTCACGGATGGAAGTGGCCGAGTCGAGTAGCAACAGCAAGAATGACGATCCAAGAGAATACACACTGATCGAAGATTTGGAGGTCAGTTCCAACCAATTCGACGGCTCTTACGTCTCTGTTTCAGAAACATGGAATCGCCAAGCCGCTCATCAAACTCATGAAAGCAGCTGGCTTCCACACCGTTCAGTCGATTGCACACGCTCCCAGAAAGTTGATCGTTGCGGTCAAGAATGTCGGCGAAGAAAAGGCCCAGAATTTGCAGGCGAGTTCGATTTCGCAACCTCTATTCCATTGGCTTTTAGGAGACAGCTCAGAAGCTGGTGCCCATGGGATTCATGTTGGCAACAGCGCTTCACGAACGTCGTTCCGAGTTGTTGCAGATCTCCACGGGAAGCGACGAGATGGACAAGATGTTGGGCGGGGGTATAGAGACCGGTTGCATCACGGAGATCTTCGGAGAGGCGCGATCGGGCAAAAGTCAACTGTGTTTCACTCTCGCTGTCATGTGTCAGTTGCCGCTGTCGATGGGTGGTGCCGAGGGAAAGTGTTTGTGGATCGACACAGAGGGCACTTTCCGACCCGAGCGATTGATGTGCATCGCTAAACGGTGAGATCTTTTCATTTCAGCGCTCAGTTTCTGTGTTCAGCTTCAAACTCTCGACCCAAACCGTTCTGGACAACTGTGCCTTCGCTCGCGCCTTCAACACCGATCATCAGTTGACGCTGCTGACTCAAGCGGCCGCAATGATGTGCGAGTCGCGTTACGCACTCATCATCGTCGATTCGATCATGGCCAATTATCGTAGCGAGTTTGTGGGTCGGGGCGAGTTGTGTGCACGCCAACAGCATTTGGCTCGTTTTCTGCGTTCTCTGATCAAATTGGCCGACGAGTTCGGAGTGGCGATCGTCATCACTAATCAGGTGATCGCTCAAGTCGATGGTGCTGCCGGACTGTTCCAATCGGATCCGAAGAAACCGGCCGGCGGTAACATCTTGGCCCACACTTCGACTACGCGGTGAGTTCTATTCTACTTTCGATTCTCAGCTTTGGTTTTTAGTCTCTATCTACGCAAGGGAATGAAGGAGGAACGATTGTGCAAGGTCTACGACTCGCCATGTTTGGCTGAAGACCAATGTAAATTCAAGATCACTATCGCCGGAATAATGGACGCTGATGATGCTGCCAAGAAGTAGTTGGCTCGTTTTTTTGTTTTGCTTCGTTGTGTACTCCTCTTTAAGTCTGTGTTTAGGAGCCTAATAAGATTGTGCTTAAAAGTAATAAATTAAGTCTATTGGCCTTCTGATTTAATTGCAAACGCTGGAAAGGTGGTCGACGCGAACAAAGCTTCTGGTTGTCTCTAAGTCGCGTTGTTGTCCGGTTTGCGGAGTGGGGATTAAAGTCGGTGTTTGACTCGAACGTTTGATCTCCGTTTCTGGAAACCGAAACAAGTGTTGTGTAGAGACTTTGCTCTCAACAGCCGCTTTTACTGATGGCTGTGATCACACAGAACTGCTTGGCAATTGTCAACGGTGAGATGGCCGAGCGGTTAAGGCGCTGGTTTAAGGCACCAGTCTCTTCGGAGGCGTGGGTTCGAATCCCACTCTCATCAGCAATCATTTTGGTTGTGAGTTCGTTTGCTCAAATTTTGCTTCAAGCAAACTTCCAGATTTTATGCTTTCAGTTTTCATTCTTTTCGTATACCGAGATCATTGGAGCAAACCCGTTGGCCTCCGATGATATCAACTCACAGTCGATAATCAGTTTTCTTTCTGATCCGTGAATCTTGGTCGTCAGAATGATTTTTTGTTTTGACTTATCATCGATTTCATTGCAAGAGCTCATCGCCACCTGCACTCGTTTGTACCGGCCACCACATGAAGATGTTCCTGTGGGCTCATTTCAATCAATTAGCTCAAGCCCAAAGTGTTTTCTTTGATAACTACATGGAGATGGATGACGACTACGAAATCTGGGAAGATGATCAATTTGGGCCACACGAACGGGACTACGAAATGGACATTTAACACGAGAACTATTTTCACTTTTGTAATTTTTGTTCACTTGCATTATGGAACTCAAGATGCTCATTAAACATTTCAAGCACTTAAGTGATGCATTCAAACTCCCAAAGAATGTAAATGGAATCACATTTGAGTCAGTTCACGTATGAGATTAATGGGTGTAGATTGCAAGTGGCATCTGCAGTGATGCGCTCAGAGAGGTTCGGCCGTGTCCACATTCTTGTTGATAGATGCATAGAGTTGTTGAATAACTTCATTTCTGTTTCTTAACATCAATCACACCGCTATTTGACCAGTCATAATAACGCTCGAGGATGACTTCAAATTAAGGTCACCACTTGGGCTACAGAAACATTCAAACCCATCTCTACAACTGCGAATCGAACAAAAATTGTAGTTGTCTAGACATAGTTAGTAGAAACAATTGACCTGAAAATGTAACAGAAAAAAATGCCAACTATCAGACATCGACCGCCGAGAAGTCAACTTCCATTGACTGTAACTCGAGAACTACTGACTACGGAAGACTGCGGTTCATCGAACAACAACAGACACTAGTGAACTCAAAACCATGTGAATATCAACAAAATCCAATCAGCCAATAAGCCAAAATACACAACACCCCCCATTCCCTTGTATGACACGTCCATCGCGCAAATCGATGTACTTCGGAGATTTTGGCAACACCCGACGGTTATATTACATCAATAAGAAGCCCAAAAGTCTGGCATTTGATTGTGTCCAAACTCGTAGCCAGCGGATAACTGAGGAAGAAATGAGAGCTCTTCAAAGTCGAAAAGTTTGTCAAAAATCGTCCAAAATTGCAAAAGTTTGTGGAGCTGTTTCTGCTGATGATGGTGGTCTCAGATTTGACACAGTTGTTAATGCGGCGGTAAGAGTAAGGTCTGAACAGTTTAGAGCGCTGAAACTGACCGCAAACAGATTTGGAGTTGATAATTTCAGTGAAAAAGACAAAAATCATCAATCACAATTATTCAGTTGGAAAGATTTTAGCCGTCAATGCATATGTCATTAGCAAAAGTGATAGCTATATACAAGCATTACTACGTATAATTGGCCGTCAGAAACTCTATCGTTCGGACACCTATGCTGTTGACTACCGACCTCTTTCTCGTCTTTTTAACGACCACCGCGCAGCATTCACAGGCAAGTGTGGAGAAACTTCTTGATTTAAGAGAACAGAAAGCTACGTGATGCTCAATTTCAGATCTCAGATGTTATCGCGGTTTGGCAGTCAATGTTGTTATCGGACTTCTCTTACATCTTCTCGTAATTTTCAATTTTATTCGATTCCTCTTGTGTATTTTGGCGGTGATTATAGTTCTTCCACTGAAATCGCGGGACAAGTTTATCAGATCAATTGACTTGGTTGCCCTTAATTAATTTATTCGGAGTCCTAAACATGCAATAAAAAAGAAAGGATTTGGGCTTTTTGAGACTGTTGAAAGTTTGGCGAGATTGAGATTTAAGACGACTGGAGATTTAAGGCGGAGGTATTGGGAAATTAAGAGAGATAGAGAGAAAAACAAACATTGAAAGAAAACAAACATTAAAATCAATCCAAAAAGCCCATTAACTGATTGAGGCTTAAACGTGGAAGCAACCAAAGGAACCCGTAGGTTTCAAACGACTTAAAAGTTTCAAGAAAAAAAAGAAACATATTACAACAATCATTAAAGAGACAAGAAAAAGCAAAAAAGCAAGAAACTAATAACACAAAGTTTTAAGCATTAAAACGCTGATTACGGATTGCCCATCTTGCATAGTCCAACTCCTCGGTCAACTTCTTGTAGTCTGACGATTCAGTGCGAATCTTCGTTTGACTGAAAAGCGAGCGTTAAACAGACAATCAAATTGGAAACTTACGTCGAAGCAACAGTGTAGACCATTCGACCACGTTTGGCCATCTCCTCTGCGACGTAGACTGGAGTTGGCAAGGAAGTCATGTTGCTGATGATTTGATGAGCAAAGCACAAATGGTACGAAAGTTCTTGCAAATCGTCCATCGACATTTTCGCGTCATTGGCCAAAATCGTGTAACGAGGCATCTTAGCGGTTCCCTGAAAAACACAAGTCATTAAAATGCTTTCTGTTTGAAAAACTCACCAAACGACCGACATGTCCGAGCAAGAAGAATTCGGGAGCGTATGGATTCACACACCCCTTATCGATGACAGTTCCCGGCTTCAAGTTCTGTTGAATCGGTCCACCATGTGGAATTGGATCGGGATAGAAGCGGCCGCTATGTTGTTTGGTGACGACCATAAAGATCAATTCAGATCCTGCTTCTTTGAGAGCATTACGAACCAAAGGGATTTCGTACTTGAGAATCTAAAAGTGAATTTTGATCTATTGACGTTTATTAGGTCCAAGTTACCATGTCATAGGATCCTTCAGATCCCGAGTTGCGGTACATGAAGACACGTTTGGGGTATTCGCCGCGATTTTCGTGGAAACGTTTTACGCAAGTTGTGACGATTTCAGCAATGATACGAACCTTCTCATCACGCAATGGCTCTTGATAGATGTAGTTACCAGAGAAGGCACACGCCGATTTCAAATCGTTTGCTGCGTACTGAAATGGAGACTCACGGAGAATTGAGCTGACAACTTACACCAACAACAGTCGGAGCATTGAGTCGCTGACCGGTAAATCCGCCGCCTTGAATGTTTGCCGCAATGCCGATGAAGAGATCGGTTTTGCCTAACAGTTGACTACAAAGTCATTAGCATTGAAGTTTCAGTGACCGATGACTTACTTAGTTTGAAGATTGCCAACTTGATAGTTGAGTCCGCCGTTTTTCATATTCGCTTTGTTGACAATGTTCTCCATTGTAACACGTTGCGGCGCTTTGTTGGTTCGTAATCCAGTCGCTTTGCACGCAACTTCCGAAGTGACGTTCTGAAACAGGAATATGCAATAAGAAGGCGGAGATATTTCGAAAAGGCAAATGAATTTCTGAAGACGTTTGTTTTCAAGAAACCGACTGTTTTTAACGCGTATCGTTCATCGGCTTTTTATCGTTTCTCATCAACTCCCTCACTTTTGGATTGTGAATCCTTTTTTGAACTTACTTGAGTGATAACTCCACAGTTTTGTTCGGCGTGTTTGATTTGTTCGTGGATCCTGAAACAAAACTTGTATTCGCATTTGGAGATCTCAGAACATACGTCATGTCATCTTTTCGAGTGACGAAAAGAAGGTATTGCATTTCCGATTTACTGGCGTTGAAAACTATCTCACGCACGTCCGAGTATCCGTTGTAACTGGGAGTTGAGATGCTCAAGGGCTCAGCAATATCCATTCCTTTTGTACGTGCCACGTTGTAGAATGCAATCGAGAATTGACTAAACTTTTATCAAAAAAGGAAAATGCGCAAAAACTTACCGAAGCTCATCAAGGGACATCTTGTTGCCCAACGTGTTTTCGATTCCGTAAACTGCCCATTTTTTGATCTTTGCGGGTTCAATGTACTTTCCTGATTTCCAAAGCGAATTGTCAGAATCAAAGAGTTTAATGGCATCTTTGTATTGCATGCCGGGACTTTTGATCACACGACCTTGAACCTAAAATTAACTATTGAGTTAAACGTATTCAAGCCTCTCTCTCACTTTCAACACATCAGATGCGACGTGCAATCCCGCTTCACTGAGATGTTCGGAACTATTGAGTTTCATTGAAGCGATCGTTCGCAACACGTCCCGGTTCATGATGTCTGGTTGTCGAGTTGATCCAGCGAGCAATCGTTGTTGCATGTCGATATTAATCTGATTCTTGCGAAGACGTTGATCCTCGACAATCTCGCACACTTCCATTGGATAGTAAGAAACATCTCGGCCCATTTTGACGACAAGAAGTGGAAGATGCGGATACCTAGAAGTTCGAATTAAAAGAACTCACTGGAGAAGTTCTTACGCCAAAGTAGTTTGGTAACGTTGTTGAAAGTACTGAAAGATCGTCATAGTTTCTTCCCGAGTTGTGACGGTTTGAATGTGCGCGTTCTTCTCATTGATCTCTTCAATTCTCAACAAACGACCCGGACGATGAATTGGCTCGAAGTACAAGTTGTTCAACGATTCGCGAATGCTATTCAGATGACCATTTGGTGGATTGTTTTCAGTAAGCATTGGGAGCTCACGAAGAATCTTTTGCGAGACCAATTCGCGTTGATGAAATGGAGTGATACGAGCTGAAATTTGTGATTAGCTAAGTCGCAGAAGTTTCCCAACTTACGATCAACAACAAGTGCAGTTTTGATTTGATCGTCCGAATTCTCAATTGCCTTCACGATAAGACGCGACGACTTCTTGCAGCCGACTCCCAGGTAAGTGCCTTCTGGCATTTCGGGAAAATCAGAGTTCTGAAAGCCATGTTCCAGCGGGTCACGAATCATTGCCACTCCACCGCGGAACATGACATGTTGACTGAGATTGATGAGATTAGACGAGTTACGCACTCACAAACTTACTCCTGTTGAATCGCGTGTTCGGAGGTTGCGATTTCGATAAATTGGAGCAATGGGCGAAGGTGTTCATTGCATTCGAATCGCGGTCGTTGCTCTCGTTCCAATTGTCCGAGAGTGATCTGGTTCTCGGTTCGTGTGAATTTGATTCGAATGGCAACCGCGCGTGGATCCACAGTTTGAACCATTTGATTTCGCGTGTGGAGGCGAACTTCCTAAAAAAGTGTAATTAGATCGTTATTAGTCTTTAGGGTATTTACCGGTTCATTGCCGATTGGATCCAACGAGAACAAAATGTTCGCGCCATCGTAGTAGAGACGTTCGATTTTGGGCATGATGCGTGGATTGGCCAAACACGACAACATCAACGCTCTTCGAGCTGTGTCCGAATGTCGAATGTTGAGAACACTGGAATTGAAACATTAGATCTCTACAGCGACTACACGCTTACTCTGCTTGGCTCACACGAGTGAAGAGAAATTGTCCGAAACGTTCGTTTTCGCCTGCGAAGTTTTCAAACTCCAAAGCGCCATCGATCCGGTACTGATAGACCTTGATCTTTTTTTTCATGTCAATTTCAAAGAAGTTCGTGCGAATGGCAATATTGTTTGTTGATTGCGACGGTGTCATCTGTGGGTAATCAGTCGATCCGACGGGAATCTGAAAGGTGCAAAGTGTTAGCAACAGTTCTTGTTGTTTGTTCTTTGGGGAATGAGCGATAGACAACCCACTGGTCTTTGGAAAGTAGTTTTTTCGAAAAAGCTACTATTCAAGACGGCAATCAGAATGGCATCCAGAAGAATGCTCACAAACTTACATGCTGATCGGCCAGCAGTTTCTCCGCTTTGTCTCGCTGTTCGGTGCGGATCGTCATGTTTTTCATTTTGGCGGCAATATCACGAGCAGTCATCTTCTGAAAATAGGAAGTCAATTAGTTCCTATAATCTGATTCTTGAACACACTTTAAGCTTGTCGTTTGGTTACTTCCTGAAATACAAACAATGATCGGGATAAGAAGTTGTAGGCATTATTAGGAAACCTCACGTATTGGAAACACAAAAAACATTGAAGGAAAAAAAGGTCGTTTTCAGCTTTCGGCTGTTGGTCAGAGCCGAAAACAGAAACCGCTTTCCAGCTGCCGACGAAACCGTTCGAATGAAGAAGCAACCGAAGTGAACGGTGAAATTAACGAGCCGACTTACACGATCTTTTGGTACGCCCACATAACAAAAGGGGCGGAGTGCTAAACAAGATCTTTCGCGCCCAAATTTGGATCGATAGACCCCACAAAATGAACGGACAGAAGGTTTTTGCAGAAAGGAAAAGGGCAATCAAAAGAAAACACCCAACAATCAGGTGGTCGAAGGAATCACATTCGCGATCGAAGAGGAGATCGCAGTTGCCGAGGGACTGCCGAGTCGACAGTCTACCGCCACAAATCGAAGCTTTTGCGCCGTTGCGAACAAAAAAAGGCGCACCGAAGATGGCCGCTGATCACAACAAACGTTTTGCAACAACATTCACGTGTTATTTAGAAAGGGTAGGGAATCGATTGGCAATTTCGATATCGACGCGTTCTTTGTACAAACGCATTCGACAAGATATTGCAGTCAACACGAAAAGCAGAAGAATTTGTGGACACCATCCTTCATTGCAACAACCTCTCTGAAGATCTTCGACAGTTATACTTCAAAAATTGGAACCGCCATTGAGTTGTTTCTGCATTCATATCCACTCATCAACATCTACGTTCATTGTAATTCTACTGATCAGAATCATCGTCAGCTTTCAGTTGAACAGAAACATTCGAAGTGACCGACCGTCCAAATCGACGGCCATTTTGCGACCATTCGAGTTGAAGGTCGGGAGTCCAAATGGAAGTCGATTGTGAAACCCGTGATCCTTTGATCCAATACAGAAACAAGACCGAGAAATACGCCAATTTGATGTTGTCATTGAAATTGAACTCAAACGATGAACTTTTATCTTCAACTCATGGTCCACAAACCAACGTCTGTGGTCTCAATCAATAGACAGAAGAGTTTGGTTGGTCGAGTAAACAAAATCACACTCCAATGAAAAGTACATTCTATTGTTAGCCTATTAACATGCCATTTTTGGCGTGAGATTAATCGTGAAGAATTTTCGTCTGAAACGGCAAACTCGGTCTCTGTTTACCACTTAACTCCATCATTCGGGGCCAAATTGAAGTCGTTTCATACAAAACGAACAGAGAAACTTCTTTTGCGTGTTTAGTCATCCGACCAAAAAGCCATTTTCTTCTCGAGGGCTCCGTACCTCAGAAACTTGATTATCTTGCAGTGGGCTCTGTGGAGACGAAATGACTTATTTGACATTTTTAATTTCAATCTTTCTGGCCGCACTGTGCATTCTGATCTACGAACGAGGAGACGTGAGTTCACTCTTCGATTGGTCTTCAAATCAGTTTGTAGGAGTTTGTAAGGTTGAGCTCAATTCTTTTGAACGTTTGCTTCACAGCCTTCTTGTGGCACGTTGACGGTTATTTCGAACGATACGACAAAAGAACTTACAAGACACATTTCTGGTTGGCGACCCTGATGTTTCTGATTAATTTACTGGCAATCTTTTGTTCCGAAAGATCGAAATTTGTTTTGGGAATCAACAGCGTGCACTTGCTGTTGATTCTTTGGAGTCTGTCGTTTGAACGCATGAAAGTGAGTAAGAAGATTCAACAGTTTATTCGATTTAGATGAAATGGATACAAAAAAGTCGGATCGTTGAGTTCATGTGACATGAAATGTCACTTTTTCGGCGATTCGGAGCGTTGAGGAGGCGGTGGCATCAGAAGCTTGTCGTTGAGCGCTTGTCGTCCCGGACGTGGAGTTGAAATGTACGTGTTCTTGGGCTGTTCGTCGTTCATCTTCACCGGCGATAAGAAGGTGTTCGGTTGTTTGTCTGCCATTCCTGAAAATAAACGGGAGTTACAAAGAGATTTATAAGCACGGTAATCACGAAGAAAAGCAAAATGACGCAGAAACGATGCGATTTCTCGTTTGTCTGTGGGAATGTTTTTTGCCGAGTCAGCAAAACGCTCACTCGCTTTTGCAATCGTTTTTTGTTTTCACCACTCACCACTAAACATGTTGAACGAGTGGACGCTTCAGTTTCATTCGATACATTTGAACAGCGAACTCGACGCTTAATTGATTTCCAGTGATGTACGAACGCAACATTGTTTCCTCCATGAAACGATCGAACTAAACGAAATCAAATCAAATTAAAAGTTGGCGACTCACCATCGCTTTCTGAAGCGCCATTTGGAGAATGAGAAATGACGTTTGGGCCAAAGCGATGAATGTCAAGACGATCACGAAAATCGAACTTCCGAAGAAGATCAACGAAACGCACAAGTAAACGAACGTAACGATCAAAAACGTGAAATGACGTTTGTAGAGGTAAATCGAATAGTGAGCAAAATAGCCAAAGTTGCGTAACGTCCGAAAACACCAGTAGCAATAGAACAACGAGAGGGAAATTAGTTCAGTTTCAGTCAAAAGCGTCTAAACGCAAAAACTTTCCTTTTCCGTGGTCTCCTTACCGGAAGCTCTAGACGTTCGCGCAAATGATAACATATGATCAGAAGCAGCTGAGCGAACGATAGCACGTAGACTGTGAAGTTAAGCGCAGAACAAATTTTACGTGCGCGGGTTTCCTTCGCGTTCATGACTTCGAGTGAGGACGAAGAAAGAAATTGGTTCCAACGTTTCTAATCGGGATGAGTGGCATCACGAAGATCGTAAAGTCGAGCAAACGGCCGTAAAGTAAACGTTTCGAGTACGTGAAGCCATTCAATGAAATAAGTGAGTTGGAAGACGACTGTGAGTTACGGTGTCTGCTTGTTGCCATCGAAAATCGAAGGTTGTAAAATAAAGCAAATTTTTGAAAGTGAAACTCATGAATCAAAACAATTAGACCTCGATTATCGTAATCAACAGCAAAGTTCACGTACAAAAAATATTTTCTTGGAGTTTGGAAATCGAAAGGTTCACACGTTGGTAATTGAAAGCCGTTAGAAAGTCCGAATGGTGTGAAGTTTCGGTTTTTATGGACCAAAAGTTATTAGAACGTCTGTAAATGCTGTTTTGATGATAAGAATCTCTCAGTTTTACACTTTTTAAAAAACTAGCAAACTCAAACTTTTATAGCCTGATGTCTTGTAGATGTGCTTTTGCCTCGTTTCTATTATGCTTGTATCTGTAGAAAAGCTTAGAACACGAAATTTGCTATTTGTTTGTATTTCAGCATTGAACGATGGAAGAGCTCGCTCCCGAGTTGTTTGGCACGGTTTTCTGTTTACTTTCGCTTTTCGGTCTTATCCTGTATATCACGTTGATTGGAGTAAGTTTGCGATTGCTGTTGATCAATGAACTTTTTTGAGTGCCATTTTTCGGATCGTTTTGTCTACGAAAGAAGTTCTTGTTTTTGGCTGCTGATGTGTGTGAACTTGTGTGCCATGCTGCAGTTGTTGATGCATTTTTACGCAGGCATAAGCGCCTTAAGTCAACGGCAATCGGATTGGACTTATGTCGAACACGTGAGTCGGTTTCTTTCTTTTCATTGACTTCCTTCAGCTGATCGTTTCAATAGGAAATGCGACAGTCATGATTCAGGAGTTTTTGAATTTTGCGATTGCCGTCGATCGTTTCGTTGTTTTGGTTCTGGAGTGGAAGAAGACAAAAATGTTGGTTGCGGTAAGTCGACCGAGCAAAAGGATCGCATCTTTGGTTTGCAGCTAATGTTCACACCAATTTTGATTCTTTTTCTTTTGTACACGACTTCATTTATGTTGCCAAGTTGTCGTTACTTTTTTCGCTCCTACATTTGGGAAATCTCGGTCTCAACTTGTCGTTATTTGGACGCAATGCAAAACTTGGAGTACTGTCTGTACGTTCTCATGATATTAGCGGTTATCTTCCACGTTCTTATAGTCGTAAAGTTATTCTTTACGGTAAGAACGACGCTATGTTTCTTCTCACTAACGTTTTTAGCGCCGTTTGCTATCGCAAAATTTTTTTGGAGGTGTCGAGAGACGTGTTTTGCTCCGTTCGTTTGGAACGTTGCTCACTGGTGGATTGACGTTGTTGTTCATGCATACTCTACATTCGTACATTCTTCCGGGAAACCTACCGGTGCGTATCATGGTCCAATTTTGGTGGATTTTTTCCAACTACTTCGCCGTTCTTTTCGACATGTCGACCATTCCGTGAGTTTTGTCTTCATCTGATTTTGATTTTAAGTTCAGGAACTTGCGTCGTCAAATGATTCTTTGGTTCTTTGCGTGGCCTTCGAATCAACTCGGAAGTGTTGTGGGTGTTGTTCAACACACGAATTCGCAACAAAACAAAAACGTGAATACCATTCAAATACGATAGTCCTGAGATGTTTTGTTGGTGTTTTAAGATTGTAGTTAAATTCGATAGTACGATTAAAAAAGTTTATTGAGATCAGTCAAAAGGGTTAATAGCCGTTGCCAGTTAGCCAACTGAAAGCGTATACTCGACGGTCATTTGAATCAAAAACATCGGCCGGGAATCTGTAGAAGTTCGAGTTCACACTATTGAATGGTCGGGTATAAGCGGGAAAGTAGAGGAATTGAGCGTACGAATGTGCAACGAGAAGAAACAAGAGAATTAACGGCAATTGCATTTTTTGTTGAAAGTTCTCGTGACTGTTACAAAGGAGTGAGTTTTTATAGTCGAATGTGAATGTCCTTTTGACTCGCTTTCCGCGAGTTCACTTCGCTAGTTATATGAACGGTCGAAATCGATCAGAGTTGTGTTCTTTGCATTTACAGTTCCGATTAGTCAGTTGGTTATTTCCGAACGTGACTCCCGACGTTAAAGTGTGTTTATCGAACATTCACGCGCAACTGGGAATTTGGACCCACGAGCAGTGTGAGATGTTGCACAGCAGGAATCGACAACTGATGCACACGTTCCTTCGAGGTTTGCGTAAAAAATTGGGCAACGAACACACGAGCGGGGAATCACGATGACGATTTTTGTTTTTGTGCGCTCGAAAAGGTCATTCACGATGTTTGTGACGTCCAGTTGTTCAGAGTTCTGCAAAAAGACTCGTGATATTGTTGCAGAAAACCAGTCAAATGATAATCACTTGTTGATTGATCGATTTGAGTTCATTTGGAGATGTTTACAAAGAGAGTCACGAGTCGTGGTCTTTGTAAGAACTGAAAGTTTTACTCAAAGAAGTTCAATCTGCAGAGAATAGTTGATGAGTAGAAGCTGATGACGTGTACAACGGTGACCACTCATTGAATTATGTTTTCCACTTCAAGCACTCAGATAGTTCATTGATAGACGATTAAACTAACGAGAGAGAGATCTTTCAAGATCCGTAGATTAATTGGTTTGCAGAATAATCAACGAACATCAGAAAACAACACGTGAACTGGAACATTCGGGATGTTCGTTTACAGTTAGAAATCATTGATTGAAAGTTTCGCAAGTGATTTCTAAAAATGTGATCGTCGCAAACACTATAAAACCGCCGTACTGTTTAAACTAATTGCGCTTTGAACTCTTCGATCCACAAATGCTGTAAAACTGCAGTTAAGTTACATAGCGCATGTGTTCGATAGGCTGGCTAACAACCTCGTTGAGTTGGAGTTTGTTTAAATGTTCCTTGAGCAGTAAGTTCTATGTTGATAGTCTCAAGCTCCCAACTGCAAACTTTTGACGTGCAAAGATCAAGAAGAGTTAATCGAATCAAACAAAAATAACCGTTGGGTGGAGTTTATTTTTATGACTTTGACTGTTGATCGGTAAACTTTCTTCGGTATAAAAGAACTCAGACGACGCGAAGAGGACAAGCTTGCTTATTTAAAAGAGCTACTCAGATATGTTCACTCGTCTTGCAATCCAAATCGTCTTTTTGGTTTGCTGTTTGGCGTCGATTAGCGCTCAATTCGCTAGCTATCCGGCATTCGGCTATCCATCTTATGGTCAGTCCTTTAACGGTTATCAAAGTCCTTCAGACGGCTCCAAGGCGTATGTATTCTCGGCATTCACTGGCAACGGATTCTAAATCAATAGATCTCTCAATTAGTTTGATCTCAACTTGTACATTTTCAACAGTCAAATAAACCCTCAAAAAAATCCAATCAAGAGATTAAGGTGAGATGAGAAAGGTTTATCTGTTAGTGTTTCTAATTGATCTGTAGATCGCTAACGAGAAGTTAACGAAAACAGATAATGAAACGTGAAAGAAGTTTGTGATCAGAATAAATTGCTATCTAACATTTAAAGTTTGCTACAGGGTTTAGTCCCCAATGATTGGGTTAGCAAACCAAAGCAGTGAAATGGCAGGATTTGGTTATTTGCTTTGTTGTACTTTTGATGGTTGGCATTTAACGTTCTTTTAAACTCGTGGCAGACTTGGAGAAGGTTGTTCTTTTCACATCTGTGGTGTTTTTCAACCAAACTTCAATTCTAAGTGTTTATGCTTTTTTGTTTTACATTGAATCGCTCTTTTTCGATCCCACCGAGCAACGTAACCGATCCACGAGACAAAATAGAATAAGAGTCGATTCATAGTTCATCATTAAGTTTGTCTTTGAAATAATCGTGTTTCTTTTTGGATTGGCATTTATGGTCGTCAGAATGATTTTTTGTTTTGACTTATCATCGATTTCATTGCAAGAGCTCATCGCCACCTGCACTCGTTTGTACCGGCCACCACATGAAGATGTTCCTGTGGGCTCATTTCAATCAATTAGCTCAAGCCCAAAGTGTTTTCTTTGATAACTACATGGAGATGGATGACGACTACGAAATCTGGGAAGATGATCAATTTGGGCCACACGAACGGGACTACGAAATGGACATTTAACACGAGAACTATTTTCACTTTTGGGGTCTTTTGCTGTAGTCCCCCCCCCTCGCCCCCCCTTTCCCCCCCTTTCCGCCCCCCTTTCCCCCCTCCTCCCGCCCCTTTTCTTCGCAAAAGGTGAACACTTTGACGAACGTCAAGATATCTTAACCGGTTGTGTTTTTTATTTGTTTTAATTTTAGTTTTCAAAATGGAGCAACTTCGTAATTGGACGTTGAAAAACGTGTACGAAGCGATTAGTAAACCAGATGAGCAGTTCTTGGAATTCTTGGGCGAACTCAACGTAATGAAATGGAACCCGAAATGTCCGAGAGACGAAAGACACAAGATGCAAATGCGAATGGCACGTCGAGCTCAAGATCTTCCGACTTGGAGATGCACCACGAAGCGATGCCGAAAAGAAATGGGTATTCGAAATTACAGCTGGTTTGAAGGAGGCCGAGTACATCCAAAGGAGGTTCGTTCTTTTGCTCATTTTTTCACTTTGCTTGTCTTTAAGGTCTTTTTGTTTTCATACTTTTGGGCGCATGATCTTGCGTCGGTTGATCTTGTCAAGCGCGAAATGCGCCGTTCAGATGGATCGACTTGGAACTCGCATACAATCACCGATCATCGCAACTATTTTCGAGAGTTGTGTGTTAATTGGCAACTAAAACAAGATGTGCAAATTGGCGGCCCAGGCCACACGGTCCAAATCGATGAGACTTGTATAAGTCGACGGTGAGTTCGTTTTCGCTCAATACGACTTTGTTGCAGCAAGTACAACAGAGGACGATTGCAAAAAAGAAAACGTGTGGTTGTTTGGAGGAGTGGACACAGTCGACCGAACGTTTTTTTCTCAAACGAGTCGACTGTCGAAGTGCAGACACGTTGCTTCCGATTATCCAAAAGCACGTCAAAGCGGGATCAACGATCATGTCTGATCAATGGCGTGCATATGGAGGAATTTGTCGTCTACCCGAAGGATACACACATCTGAAGGTAAATCACTCGGTCCACTTCGTAAATCCCGAGACCGGCACTCACACGCAGCAAATTGAAAGCTTCTGGCGAGATGTCAAACAACGACAAAAACGCGAGCTCGGAACGGCAACGCAATTCTACGACGACTACGTCGCGGAGTTTTTATGGAAACGCACATTTGCAGGCGCGGACATTTTTTTCCATTTGTGGTCCGAAATTGCTCTTCAATGGCCATTATCAACCGGACAACCCGACGAGCGCGAGATCGGCGATGACGAAGACAACGACAATGGTGGCGATGCTGTGGAACGCGACATACGATTGCGCGAGGACGTTATAGATTTAAATTAAATACAATTGTTGTTGTTATTGTTGAAAAATAAACTTGTTGTTAACTTAAAAAGAAGAACTCCTGAGGGGGGGGGAGACTACAGCAAAAGGTGCAACTGAGGGGGGGGAGACTACAGCAAAAGGTGCAACTGAGGGGGGGGAGACTACAGCAAAAGACCCCACTTTTGTAATTTTTGTTCACTTGCATTATGGAACTCAAGATGCTCATTAAACATTTCAAGCACTTAAGTGATGCATTCAAACTCCCAAAGAATGTAAATGGAATCACATTTGAGTCAGTTCACGTATGAGATTAATGGGTGTAGATTGCAAGTGGCATCTGCAGTGATGCGCTCAGAGAGGTTCGGCCGTGTCCACATTCTTGTTGATAGATGCATAGAGTTGTTGAATAACTTCATTTCTGTTTCTTAACATCAATCACACCGCTATTTGACCAGTCATAATAACGCTCGAGGATGACTTCAAATTAAGGTCACCACTTGGGCTACAGAAACATTCAAACCCATCTCTACAACTGCGAATCGAACAAAAATTGTAGTTGTCTAGACATAGTTAGTAGAAACAATTGACCTGAAAATGTAACAGAAAAAAATGCCAACTATCAGACATCGACCGCCGAGAAGTCAACTTCCATTGACTGTAACTCGAGAACTACTGACTACGGAAGACTGCGGTTCATCGAACAACAACAGACACTAGTGAACTCAAAACCATGTGAATATCAACAAAATCCAATCAGCCAATAAGCCAAAATACACAACACCCCCCATTCCCTTGTATGACACGTCCATCGCGCAAATCGATGTACTTCGGAGATTTTGGCAACACCCGACGGTTATATTACATCAATAAGAAGCCCAAAAGTCTGGCATTTGATTGTGTCCAAACTCGTAGCCAGCGGATAACTGAGGAAGAAATGAGAGCTCTTCAAAGTCGAAAAGTTTGTCAAAAATCGTCCAAAATTGCAAAAGTTTGTGGAGCTGTTTCTGCTGATGATGGTGGTCTCAGATTTGACACAGTTGTTAATGCGGCGGTAAGAGTAAGGTCTGAACAGTTTAGAGTACTGAAACTGATCAGCGGCTAATTGGAATCGAAAACATACGCAAAAATTGTGTTCACTAAGTTGACTGCTATAACAACAGTAGTTGATTTCAATTGCTTTAGTTTTTAGGCAATGATATTTTGCGTTATTGATTCTCGAATTACACTCCTTTTGCTGTTTGTTGATTGACCAAATCAAAAACTTTCCACACTTGAAGCTTGTGTACGAAAAAGCTCTCTAATTTTCATACGTTGATCCAACAGTCTACTTCTCGAACATTTAATCTAAAGTAAGATGAGCAGAAACGTTAGAACTCACAATTATTGCTAACAACTTTTTTAACGGTCGGCAAGCAAACTTTAAACTCAACACTCAGCGTCCGTCAAATGCAATCGACAATCGAAAGCTCGACTTCTCTTGGTTTTCTCGTCTTTTTTTCTGCTGGTGTGGCGCGATTATTACCACCAGAATTCTTTGAGTTCATCCGAGAGCTTGGAAGTTGGCGTTCAGTTTTCTGCTCAAATGCAAAATGGGCGTTGCATTCGATTGCTCGCCTTGATCATACGATCGTTAAGCGACTCGTCTGTCTTTAAAGCTTATTAGCGTCGAAAATGTTGAAGTACAAACTTAAAGGAACGTGTTAAAGGTAACAAATCTCCATAACAATGCAACCAAAAGAATAACGCTTTTAACTAACAAGCGCAGTGAAACCCGGTTATCGTTTCATTCATTAGCCAGAAGCGTAAAATTAACTTTTTAAAAATTCACTTGTTTAATATTCAAAAAGATTCAGAGATCAATACACGCAAAAAAAGAACCAATTCTGATTATTTCGTACACGATTAACTATTCGGAAGATTAACGTGTAGTCGAATTTATAACAAACTAGTGGGACGGAAAATAACTCAACAAATGTGGAAAGAAAACACTTCACCGTCGAAATAAAAGACTTTTCACAGCTGCAAATTCAATTGTAATTGTTTTTGCTGCTTAAGCCCCGTACGGAAGAAGATTTGTAGCAAATAGTCGAATGGTTGGGACAGTAGAAACTTCATACTGGGCGGAGTTAACCAAATGAATGGAAACTAAATCCTGTAGTTAAATAAAGATTGTCGAAAACTTAACTAAGAATAAAAACCCCACAACTTATCAAGCACTTGTAAGAACTCCCAAATCACCGAAATCAAACTTTCACAAGTAGAACGGGCAGAACGGTCAAAGGAATAAACCGGAAGAAACGACAGCAAATTACATCACAAAAGCTTTCTATTAGATGTGTTCATGGAAATGATCATTAAGTAAGGATTAAAATAGAAAGAATGACTTTTAGGAAGTTATAGAATAGATGGAAATAAGGCATAACTTTAAGATCGGCAGACACATTAACAATCGACTATTAGTTGGTGAGCAATGAAATACTGGCAGGAATTAAAGAAATCCGAAATCTAAATTCCGTTTATTTAATGTTACAGACGAGATCTTTAACTATGTAAATCTTTTATCCTAACCGATTATTCGAATGTCTCAGACAGTACATTGCTCTTTCAGTTGGTGAACGAGCAAACATTGTCTTCAACTAAATAACGTTTTTTAACTTAAGAAGAATGCGAGAAATGTTGTTGGATGATCTGCGAGATGTTGAACTTCAAACCAGCGGTTCCAACCACCAAACCGATGGTAAGAACAAACAAGTTACGACTCAAATTCCAAGTTAATTGACATTTGCCGGACCATTCCGGCGCAAACGTTAACGTGTGAATGATGACCGGAAATGCCAAAGCCAAAAGCATTCCAACAGACGCACCAACGCAGGGTATTAGCTCATCTAATGTTGGAACAACGATAGCAATCATGACTAAAAGCCCATCAAAGTAATTTCCGAGCTAACTGCTTACGTTCAAACATTAATAGACACGTTCGATAACCGGCCTCCGGCAGATGGTCACGAATCAAACCCGTCTGACCGCTTAATCCTAACTTGTCGCGAATCCACGGCCAAGTCATGTCCACAATCACGTACTGTTGAATACCGAAACCTGCATAAGCAGTTAACATAAAAATACATTTGATCACAAGTGTCTCACTAAATCAAGATCTTCAAACGAAGTTTAGCTCAAAACTTACGTGCTCTCCGGCAAATTTAACGTGATACTTCCCTTCACGTCTTGACCGTAGGTAGCGTATCCGAGAAACGCTGACAGCGTGTAGATGATTGTGATAAAAAACATTCCTTGAGAGATCACACCGAACGTTCCGAGCATTTTGGTCGGCGATCGAATTTTGTTTTCCATTGGTAAGATCTAAGGTACTATCTTTGGACGACCTCACGACCACCTAACTCACCAATGCTTGACCTTCGTACGAGTAGAGAACTGTACACGCAGCAACAAGCACGCCATCCACTGAGGTAAAGTAAGGCAAGTTTGTGAGTTCATGTGGCTGACGAATAAGATACTAAAAAGCGTGAAATCATCAACTAGATATCACAATCACGTACTTGAATAACGTAAAGTAGAGCACCAGAAATGCAGATGTTACCAACAATGCTGAGAACAACCAAATTGCGCAACGTTCGAACGATGTTCGACAAAATCAACGGCGCCAAAACGATGCAGTTCCACGTTACAGTCGAGAGATGAAAGCCCGTGTGTTCGGCGATTTGTCGAATATGTTCCAAAAGAAAGACGCACAGAACAGAACAAATTCCGAGCTGTAAAGCCACTATCGATCCATTACAAAAGAATCTAAAGTTCGAATTGAAGAAAACAGAAGAATAAGAAAACCAACTTGAAAGCGTAACGATATCTTCGCAACGAGCGGAAACTCATCGCACAGGATTCGTAAGCAACTGTTCCATAGTCCAACACACGACCTTTTCTTCAATAATACGATTCGAATTGGTCGAAAAATTTCTGCTTACTTTCGCGACAGATGCTGAGATGATTGAACTAACTGTAGCATACAATAGTTGTTAATAAACCCAAGAATAATAATAAGTGTGGCACCTGCCTAAATTCATAATTGCGATAACACAAATGCGAACAAAAATCACGATCAGTCCGCCTTGTTTCAAAGCTAACGGCAACGACAAACTCCCGGGTCCGACCATTCCCTTCAAGAAGTTGATCAGCGTCGAGCGGGCTCTAAAAGTCGAGTTGGCCAAAGGTTTTGCCAAAACTCACGATAAACCATCGGGACGATAGTCGACGTACGGGACTTCGGACACCGATTCATCGTCGTTCTTCAACGACTCCACGTCCAATTTGGAGCTTCGTTGAACCTTACGCACATCTTCAACACTTAACGTCAACTCCCTCGGTTTTACAGACATTGTCGTAGGATTGAACAAACTGAAAACATTCAACACGATTGAAACCACCGATTGATCATTGAAATTCACGTAAACATTCACGTCGCGCCGGCGTGTGCACTTTGCTCACTTTCATTGATCCCTGCAGATGGATTCCATTTACCGAAAAAAGTTTCTTTAGAATTCGCTCTGCCACGCCCCCCCAACGTTGATTGACACCACCCGCAAGTTATTTGTTATTCGTTAAAAAGCGTTGATAAGACAAATTGGTAGACTGATTGCGTTTGGTTTTTTGAAAAGCACGTCAAACCGGTAACCCGAAGATACGCAACGAAACTCTTGTCAATCACGGGAAAACTGATGAGCTTCAAGTGTCTAACATAACTCGTACATCTTTGAACATTGATCGACGGCGTGGTGAATTAGCCATTTAATCAATTGCTAATGTAAAGTTTACAGTTTTTGAGTCATCACAATTGTTGATCAAAGTTTTGCTTCCGATGCAAAAGAACAGTTTAATCTTCTTATCAGAAACAATGGTAAACATTTTTAAATTCGTTTTGCGTATTCAAAAGTCTAGTGAAGAGGTCAAAAACAAACAATTTAAAGACCATTGAACTGTTTGTTTGTAGTCTCGATCATGTTGATCGAATCAATTGGCCACACAAACACAAATGACCCATTGAGAGTGGAACATGAGGATCGTTGTTGCGCATCTTGTTTGTCCAATTAAACGTATAAAACGCTTGCAGAATGTAGGTACTCGTTGCCAACATGATGTTCAAGTTGATTACTTTATGGTGAGTCTCAGTGTCCCAAGCAACTAATCTGTTTTCAGTGTTCTTATGCTCTTCATCGTCGATACTCACGGCTACACATGCGAGAAGGTCTGTTCCCAATCGCATAAGAACCACTATCGCAAAGAACCAGCGATGGCCGCTCAGAACTCGTTGCGAACTCCTGCAGCGTTGGGAAAAACCAAAAGCACAACGAAGCGAGACGTCATTCGTTTGTTTGCTTATTAACCATTCGACAAGCTTTTTTACGATGTTGACTTGTAGTTTCGTGTAATAAACTCAAGTGATCACAAACTTGTGAGTAGTCGAAAACCCCCGGCGACAAACCGACAGTTTTTTTTCGAAAAATGAAGAAACTTAAGATGTTCAGCTGCAAGTCATTTAAGATCGTTGATTCAAATGGCGATTTCTACTCAATCACACCTTAGGACGTATTGAAAGAAGTTTATTGTCGTTCTCACAATGAACTATGTCTCGTCAATTATATTTGTTCGTACCCGTGTGTTCAAATCAGTTGAGATCAAGGGGTCTAAAATGAGCCTGATAACAAAACTTGTAGTCGGAAACTCACTAGTAGACCGGATTTTCTGTCGTTGTTCGCTTCGTCATTTGATTCCCGTTTTCGTCCAGAATCTCCACGTCGTCCACCTGCAGGGCTGCCGGTCGTGTGAATTCGTCGACACTTTCGCGTGAATAGCGGTCAAAAAAGATTGTTTTTTCGGGAGTAAACGAATAGGTCGAGAAGAAGGAAACGAAGAGCATCTCAACGGTCAATAGAAAACAGGCGTAAACTGAAGTATAAATTCAATCAAAAGCTCAAACAAATCGACTAACAGAGTCCTTTTGAAGTGTCCGGCAGTAGTGGTCCGGATTTGAAGATTCCGATTGCGCCGAAAAAGTCAAAAACAAACTTCTGAACCGAATAAGCCAGTTGAGTGAAATCGACGATGCGAAACATCCGTTGAAATCGATATTCTTTAAGAAGTTTGGAACCGGCGGGGATGATCCTAAAAACCGGATCACGATTCCTATTTATCTCACTCACATGTAAGAACCGTAAGATCCAATGAAGAGCGAAATCATTCCGAGCAAATTAGACGCTTGAAAGAACCAATGTGTTCGTTGTCCCAACTCGAAGAAGACCATGATGTTGAGAATCTCGAGGAAAATACGCACCAACGGCGACTGAAAGACCAACCATTCAATTTTGCGAAAATTTCGACTAGAAAACAGATTAGTCAATCACCTGAACAACTCACTCGGTGGGCTCAATTTTCGGGAAACAAAACAAACAACAACCCAACGGCATTACACGAACCGAAATCTTCGTACCGCGTTGAACGAGCTTCTCACACATCGCCTGAAAGCAACAATGAAAAATTGATAAGCACCGCGGACTTGCTTGTCGACTACCATGCAATGTTGTCATTAACGTAACACAAACGAAAATGCACAGCATGAAGTAGACCAACGCAATCGCGTACAAGAAGACCGTCGAACGAGGCAAAATCATTCCCACAGATCCACACAAAGAGATTACCGGTGCCATGAAGATCAACCAGTAGAGGTCAGTTTGGATCTGCTCATTGCTAATGTAGCGCAGTACGTAGACTAAATGGACAATCGACAGGATTATCGATATGATCGAGAACATGACGCCGAAACAAATGAAATACATGAAGTGGGGTTCCATTTCTGAAGACTATATTCAGAGGTCGGAGAAGCAATCGCTTACCGTGAAACCACTGATCAACATCGGGAATTTCGGTCAAATTCGATCGCGATCCGATAATGTCACGTAGAAAGTCCATTGGTCTGAAAAGCAGCAAAAAATTGGAAACCGGAGTTTTGTTCAATGTTTCCGGCGCGCTTCCATGGAGACCGACTGGGAAGGACGATGAGAAAAAACAAAATTTCGGGACAAGAGAAATTTGCATTGTTCGAAATAAGAACCCTGCTGACGTAAACGGTCGGAAGATTGATAAGCAAATTCCGATCTCGATGTTAATGAATCAATTTTCGAACGCTCACAACCCTTCCGCCAACCCTCCCCTAAAACAACCCAACGACTCATTTCAACAACTCGCTCAGACATGTTTACGAGCCAATGAGTCAGTCAGTGGAGGAATCTGATGGGAAGCGAAGTGACTTCGCAAAATCCTTCTCGTCCCATCGACGCAGCTGAACAATCGAAAATGGTCAATGGGAATCGAAGGGCCGAGAGCGCGCAAATAGACAAAAATCACGCTTTTTGCGTGGTATTTGCGTGGACCGTATCTCCATGAAGAGTGGATTTTAGCAAAAGCTGTTTGCAGCTTTCAAAGCTGCACATTTTGGTATATAATATGCGTGGATAGCGCGTGGTAACAAAAGTAAGTTCCCTTGTAAGATGTCGAAAGGATCGTACAACGAGTGAATATACGAGAGAACGCTGCGTTCGGTCGCTTCTTGGCCTACTCCGGAACCAGAATTTGAAGCTAATCGGTCTTTAAATCCCACAAAGACCAAGAACCTTCACCGAAGTCTTCAACTCCTCGGGATTCATTCTCCGCATGACCGTCTCGGTGTTCGAAAAGAATTCGCGTAGCACAAAAATCGGGAATGTGACCAAAAGAGATGTTTTCGTTCTTTTACACACAGACAATTCGTCGATGAGAATTGTGAGTAGGCGCTAGTAAAGTTGTTTCTATCGAGCTCATGTTCTTGTTCGCATTTCATGCCAAATATTATTAGACATCTTGAGCAAATGAATTCAACAACTTTGCTACCTCGCATTTGTTTATAGAACACGCAATAGTTGCATTGACCTTTTCATCGACTGTTCATCAAACTGAACCAAAATTTCTATGTTAACACAACACTTTCCATCAAATTCACAAATTATTCAAGAAGTTTATTCGACAGGAAATAAAGAGGGGAAAAGTGACTACCATTCAAGGCCTTTAATTTGAATGGTTTCCGGTTCGACAGTGCTAATAGGAGGTTTAATTACTTCCTCTTCTAACAGCGATTCTCGAGGGTCAATATAACACTGCCGCTTTCAGTGTGTGAGGTTAAGTATCCAAAGTTGCATTCAAGGGTGTTGTACAAATTAGTCCAGTGGTAAGTGGTTGGAATTGAACTGGTCAGTGGGGGGTTCGAATCACACAGCGGTCAAGTGAGCGATATGAAGTCGCTCAAACGCATTTTGCTTTTTATCAGTTAAACTATCACCTTTTTGCAATTATAATCGATTTCAATCATTTCTTGATCAATCAATTGCAATATTGGGATCATTAACCACAATTTTACGGGCAATTAGAAAGTTTTCGTTGCAAAAGAAGCAAAACTGCTCGCAATAAACATAGAACTAAAACAACTCGTTAAACAACGATCGTATCGAAGATATCGATTGAAAACAAAATAACGTCTCTTCACTTCCACTCGTCTGCTCTGCGGAAACAAAAACTCGAACAGAACTCCCACGAGTCACACAGCCTCGGTTTTCATTGCGAAGCGTACGCAAACAGAAAAACAAGATCGATCCTTGAACCGCACGCTTCGTGACAAAAAATCAAAAATCGATCACATCGAAAAGCGTACTGGCGACCTCCTCAAAAAGGCATTTTCGATTCCAGTTCGAAAAAGAGAAATTCGACGCCGGTCACGTTCAAAAACCCTACGGAAACAAGTGTTTGCCGTCGACGTCTCGTCATCGTATGTTCTGGGCCGCTTTGGAGCGCGCGGAGATCGCAAAAAATTGAACGCAAACAAAAACGATCGTTCCACTTCGCGTTCAAATCTAAAAGTACAAAATGAATTAGCACCTGAACTTTCCCGGTGCATGTCTGGTCGGGATTGTTAATTACAATGTTTATCTTATGCTGAACGCGCCAACAGGTGCGAATCGACGAAGCGGAATTTTTTCAGCGTTTCCCAAAAACGACGCCGCAGAAAATTTTCGCGCGTTTTCTCTCAATTAGCGTTCTTTCGGCAATGAACGTCACGTTGATTCTCGATGGGTAAGTTGGCGCAAAAGATTCCCGACATCCTTCGGGAGTTGAACGGTTCTTTTCGGAGTTGCGTAAACGACTGTTGTTGATGAGTCAGTGAACGTTTTTCGGACCAAAACCGTTTCGTCAAAAATTTTGCAACACATTCACGACAACGAAAAAGACCGCTCGAGTCCTCCCGCTGTTCGCTCCACCGATTCTGTTCTACCTTCTTTCCATTTAGAGTGGCCGAAAAGATTGATGTTCGCAAAGCGTCGAGCGAAAAAGAGCTTTTGCTTCAGGACAATGAGGTTCGCCCAATCGACGGCTTCTGATCGCTATTTTAGGACATTCGAATTCAAATTTGGACTCACTTGTATCCGGTGATATTGGGTGCTTTGATTTTCTACATTTTCCTTTCGATCTCATGGCTCTTATACAACATTCAAAGCTACAGACGGTAAACAACCGAACTTTTGATTGAACGCGATTTTAGACAAAAGAAAGAGTACAATCGACTGATCGAAAATCGTCAGTTGGAGAGCAGGTACTTGAGAATTCTAAATTAATTTCAATCGTCTTTTCAGTCGACGTCGAGAGTTCTACAAACGAATCCCGATGGTCAACGAGGAGGTCGAGTTAGTTGAACCGCAGCAGATGGATCAATTAACTGTGCCATGAGAATCTTTTCACACACTAGTGATTTGATTTTAACTGTTCTATCTGCTTAATTACATTCGGTAATAAAAAAGTCTTTACGCGAAAAGCAGATCTTTGTTCCAAACTATTTACATGCAATCATTTCAGTTGTCGATTATTTTCTGTTGAACGGTTGTATCGAGACATTAGCTCACAAATTCCTATCTACGGCACTCCATCATAAACCGTCAAATTTCACCGCTCCAAAAATTTTTGAACAAAATAAAAATGAGAGAAAATTTGATCGGAAAATGCACGAGTTCTTTTGGTTAGTGGAATTCGGCCTTCTGTCTACGATAAACGATCACAATCTTAAGTCTGAAAAATTTATTTGTTAATCGAAAATATGGAATGTTAAATAATTATCGAAAGGTAATCTCCGAGCTCTTCATACGGGACCAAAACTTCCATGAACTCGTCGTCACTCGCAGGATCTTGCTGTTGACTGGTTGAGGTTCCGGCTTCATTTCTTGATCGTAAAGGTTTTTTCGTCTCCAATTGATCCAAATCTGCAGTCGCAAGAATTAAGTGCGTTTTCATAAAGAAATTTAACGCTTTTTGTTTGTTGATTCCAATACAGTGCTGCTGAGCTATGTTGCCGGTGCGATGCATCGATTCAGTAGCTAAATTTAAAAATTTGATGAGCAATCAATTGAACAAAAATTTGAAACTCACATTATTCGCCATGTCGACCCCAAGTTTTGCGTTCAATCAGTTGATTTACAACATGCTTTTCGGCCATGTGCAGCTTTGGTGGACGGATGTTAGATGGCATCAGGCTTCGAAAACTGGAAAACAAATCTTCAATGTCTTTTTTTCAATTGATTTTGCAGCCTTTGATCGTCAAAATTAAATTCAATCGCTGATGTCCATGAACCAAATCTATGAAGGGAAAGTATCAGTGCTCGTTGTGGAACTGCATCTTTTTCCGTTGTACTGTCGTTGATAAATTTTACGAAAGTAAAAGCATCTCGTCCAGTTAATAAAGATGATTGTTGCCAACTACTAGAAACACCAGCGCGACGAAACCATTGGGAGCGAGTTTCTTTTGTCCATTGACGAACTACCGTATTGACTAGTCCTTGGAATACATGAAGCGGTGGAGTTACGACGTTTTTCATCGGAATTTTTAAAAGAGCATTTTCTCCTCGTTCTCGTTCAAATCCTCTCACAGCTCCTGTAGAACGATGAGTCCGTAATCCAACGTGACATAGAGGACAAAACTCTGTTGATAGAGGATATGGAACATCGAAAAAAATTGAAATAACTTTCATGTCTCCGACGAAAAGTATTTCGACATCCATTTCACGTTCGTCCACCTTGTATTTGGGATTAGCAGCGATGTTGTTGATAAAATTGAAGAAAATTCTTCCGGCTCGTTTAAACAATTCAAATTTTTCGTCGCCTTCAAAAGCTGCTACCAGAACATAATTATTCGTTGATTGTGGTCGTTGAACTTGAGTAGGAATGTAGAATCCTAACTTGTTGGAAATTGTATATTAACAAATTCAGGTTGTCGAACAAGAATGGGAATTATTGGTTGATCAATTTCCATCTTCAATTATTGCTTTAAAATTATCCAAAATGTTTAGTATACAAACCGGTGTTTCTTCATGATGTTCAACCATTGATGCTTGTTCTCCAACTGATCGCACATCAGATCTCATTAATCTATTTTGTCTTCCACTATATTGACGTTTAGTTCTTCCCATCTTTACAATTTAAAAGAACGAAAATGTAATTTCAACTGAAATCGACAAAAATTGGCTGAGCAACCCTTGTTTGCATGCGAATAAGTACACTTCAAAATCAACAAAATCGAATCAAACAAAGGTCAAAATATCGAGAAATTATCGACAAACAAAAGTTACTAGATCAAATATTCTAGAAAATTGATTGAAAAAGAGTGTGAGCTATCAAACATCAAAAAACTCAAAAATTAGTCGACTTGTCTCTCTTTGAGTAAGCATAAGTGCCCTTCAAAATGAATGGAATTCAATATAACAAAAACTAAAATGTAGTCAAGACTCTTGTGCACAAAGGTTACTGGCTCAAAAATCTTGAAAGTTTTTTAAAAAATTAATATGTGCCATCAAAGGTCAAAAAACTCAAAAATTTGTCGATTTGGTCACCTTTGATCAAGCATAAGTACCTTTTAAACTAACGTAAAAACGACGTCAAAAGGATTAAAATGTCAAGAGTTTATAGGCGAACAAAGGTTACTGGCTTAAAAGTTGTCGCGATGCCGTGAACATTAGCTACGGCCTTAAAACGTAATCGCCCTCCTCCAAAAAAGCAGGGTGGTCGACATTCGACGGCGAAAAAGCGGCAACAAATGGGCCGATTTTTGTGCTGTTTGTTGGCGTCCATATGAAGTCAAGACTGCTCTTTCGATTGGCAATGTTTATTTTTGCGTATAACCGCGTATTAATCGAGATTTTTGCAAAGATATGGCGACAATTGCTTTTGGTCGAAGAAGGGAAATTTGACCCAATAATTTTTCATTTTCGTTTTTTCTTGACCACTTGCTGAGCAGTAAAATTTAACAAATTTGCACTGTTTTCTGATGGAGTGCTACGGATGTTTGCTTCTTAGATTTCTTTTTCCGGCCAAAGTATTTTCATGCTCATTTCAATTTCTGTTGGTAGGTTTTTTCGCATTTCAAGAGTACGGAGTTGGTTAAATTTCCGGACAATGTTTTTCAACATGCAAGAGACTATTTCCTTAATCATTTTTTAGGTTCCTTATTTTGATAATGATAGCCAAATGGAGGATCTTACTGAACGGCAATTAGATATGTTCTTGAATTCCGCGCACGTGGATGCATCATTGTTGTGACATTTTTCGGTTAACGGAATCTACTTTAACATACTGTTTTGCTTTTCTACAAGTTCTCAATCAAAAGAGAGCGCAATACCTAAGTAGAAGATTCTTTCCGCAAAAGAGTTCTTTTTTCACCTTCGATTAACAAATGCAAATATTGTTATGAGCTTTAATACTCATTATTTGAGCTTTTTAGCGAGCAACTTATTCCGTTCTTCATAAGATCTTCTAAATGGCTAACAAGTAGCTAACACTATTTTGTCTATTCTCTACTGATCCAATTGCAGTTGGACTCTGGCAGTGTACATCAATAGTTGAGTCTGAGCTTTTGAACCGACGATAAAATTTGTTTCCATTTCCCACATTTTTTCGCTTGTAGTTCTACACATTTTCGCTAAGATCAAATGACAGTTCCGTCTGACTTGATCGTTTAACTCTTCAACAACCATTCAATTAAACTGATCTTTTGTACATTTATTTATTCGTGCGATTAATGATCTTCTGTATGAAACAATTCTGATGTCACTGGTGAAATCTTTGATGTCTACGATCATTGATTCTGTGGGATCGATCGCGAGTAGTTGGTTGCCAAATTTTGTTCAATTCCGATTTCCGACGATAGGACAATGCTGAATTGGTTAACAAGCTTAACGTTTGTTGTTAATCTTGAAATTTGGTTTGTCAATTTCGATGTACTAATAATCGGACAGTAATTTGTTCTTCATATTCGATGGTCATTGAAATCTTTCCGACTAGTTCTATCTTTAACATTCTAAATTTCCGTGTTACTATTGTTATTGCATTAAAACAACTAGATTAAAGTCTGATGTCGGTTGATCTTTTAAGCCTTTTGCTTGTTGGAGTTAATAGTTTTAATGCCGTTCATTAATAGGAGTTTCCCTTTCTTAAGAAGTTGATTGGTAGTTTCTTTTTGGCTTTTTAAACCTCCGAGAATAATTAAAAATGTCAATGATTGAGCAGTTTCTTGAACTCCTCAGTTTTTTCGGAAAAATGTTACTAGGCTCTCAGTTGACATTTGCGATCTTCGCTTTCAAATAGCGCGCTTCTCGAACTTTTCGCAACGGAAACTTCAAGTGCATCGCTTAACCGAGTAGTTGGCGGAGATGAACACCCCTAAGATCGAGATTCGCTTAAATAGCTCCGACAAAATCGTGATTCAGATTGTCGGCTTGGTGGTCTAATGGCATGATTCTCGCTTTGGGTGCGAGAGGCTCCGGGTTCGATTCCCGGCCGAGCCCAATACTCTTTTTGCGCTCTTCAGTTTATAAGAATTTCTGTCAAAAGAGCAGTTTTACTTCTGACCTTGAGGGATTCACAAGACAAATTTCCGATCAGTTAGTCAGCAAACATCACTTTCGTCTACTTTATGTTTTACAGTGAATAAGCTTTACGACTATTTGAGACCAACACTTAAGCGCTTTAAGTATTCATATTCTCTATCTCAACTTATTCAAAATTCCGTTCTTTATTTTGATTGCCAACTGTACTCGTTGTCATTACATTTGGTGTACACTGCCATTCAAATAGACTATGTTTATTCCGATTCATCAGTTTTTTGTGGAATCAGACGACAGTCAATTACTAAGCATTTGTTTTGTCTTCACGACATTCTGTAACAAAATTTCGCGTTGAAAGTTGTTGTTATTGTTGTTAGTCAGTCACAACTGAGATCTTGAAATGCACGAATTTCGTGTTTCCGCTGAATTTGTATCGATTTAGTTGACATCAACTAAACTCCATTGTTGCGCTCATTTGCTTAGCATCTTGGTTCCCGTGCCATCTGAAACCGATAACTTTCGAGTGCTCATGTTATCCAATAAACTTGAAATCTTCAATCAGTCTTCTACTGCTTAGTTTTATTTCCGAAATCTCATTGTCAGCGCTAAACGTATTCGTTCTGATTCTCGTGTATGTTATCTGCTCTATTTCTTTATAACCATTTTTCTGTTTAATAATCTTCCATCTTTTATTTCCGTCATCTGCCGTTGCTACAAGTTTGACCGTAAAATGTTGCTAACAACCACAATGTTTACCGTGAGCTTTATAGATGAAAATGCTTTATTTTGAAGTTAATCTGAGGTTAGTTACCTACCTGTGTTGTTTTGGTCTCCAAATGAAATATTAGCCAGAAGTGTGTTGACGATTTCGGGTGTTGTATAGATTCCCTCCCCCTCCCCACAAGAAAAACGTTTTTTAAATGCCAAAAGAGAACGTTTGTGGGTTTTTAACGAACAGACAAACAATGACGACATTTATGAGGAGAATAACGAAAATTTCTGCTTAAGGGGGGGGAGTCACCCCATTTGTGGTGGGAGGTAATCTATACAACAGCCACGATTTTCGTCAAGCTTTTCTAGTCTATCGAAGACTAAATGCTTCGAAGTCTTCTTTCCTGAACTTTAATTTCGCAAAAAGCTTGTTAGTATCGCAGATATGTAATACAGAGATTGATTTCTCACATTTCATTATAAAAATTTCATCAGTTACACGACTATTCTCTTCGACTCGTAGTTCGCACAACTGGTTTAAAACTTCTCTTGGAGCTAGTTATTGTGTTATGCCTTATTGCTACAAACACTGTGACTGAAGATTGTAACGACAACTGTAAACCAGAGACCTCTTGTCTCCGTCGATTTTTTGGCGCATTTTATCCGCACACAGTTGTATTGATTTCCTTTCAGATTTGTCGTATTTGGCAAAAAGTTTATCTCGTGCTTTGCTCAATGGCCATTGCTCGTGATTTCCATATCTCACCAATAAACAATAGAAGGCTTCACGTTAGATAACGATTTCCGGCCTATTATAATATGAGGATTAAAGAGTTTTTAAATCGGGTCTCACAGTCCACAGCTGCTCTGTTATGATTACAAATGGTGGATACATCTAGTATTTTGACGCAGCGACAATTAAAAACTTTCGTCGGAGAGCTCTTGAAGCTGCTCGCTGATTGAAAGATCAACGCCATCAAGTCGCAACATTTAAAGTTTACAATTACAATGCTAGGCTAAATTCCTTTTTTCAATTTGACCTGATCTGGAATTTTATGGTAATGCGTTTGGCGTCGACTAAAAAGAAGCTGATGTACAGGGTGTTCCAGCTGAAATCCTCATTTTTACACGCTTATAACTTTTTTATGCGTGAACCGATTTTTATGAAACTATTTCTGTTGAATAGCCTGAAGTTGGCATTTTTGTTTCATATCAAATTCGATACAAATTTCTCAACGGAAGTCATCGATGGAAGCCAATTCCTGAAATGGGCGCTTTTTTCACTTGCGTTTTCTTTCATTTTTCCACTTAAAATTTCTCATGGTTTGGTCTGCTCAAGAAAAGGCGGTACCGTGTTCTGGTGTTCGCCAATACTGGAAGTGCAACGTCCGTTCAACGTCAATTCCGCCGCCATTTTGGATTGAGTCGGCACGCTTCTGTACCCGATCAAACGAACTTTTCGCACTGGACCGATGAACTTTTTGATTTTTTCAGGTTTTTTGATTTTAGCCAACCAACCTCCATGAGAAATTTTAAGTGGAAAAATGAAAGAAAACGCAAGTGAAAAAAGCGCCCATTTCAGAAATTGGCTTCCATCGATGACTTCCGTTGAGAAATTTGTATCGAATTTGATATGAAACAAAAATGCCAACTTCAGGCTATTCAACAGAAATAGTTTCATAAAAATCGGTTCACGCATAAAAAAGTTATAAGCGTGTAAAAATAAGGAATTACAGCTGGGACACCCTGTATTCGGTTGCATCAAGTATTATTGCGAACACTACAGTAATAATGTTTGGTTGAGCCACAAAAGCTTTAAAGCCTGCAAAGACATGGACTAGTGAAAGCATGCGTTAAACTGGTCTTCAATCATTGTTTTCATCTACTACAACCTCTTAACAATAAAATTGTACTTTTTTTTGTTATCGCGATATCTTGCATGCCCAATTTGTTGCTATGTTAAAGCGGCTGCATATATTTGTTGCGAGATGAACAGATGCAGGCATTAGATATTACTACTAGTTTTTGGGTGATTAGGTTTGTCTAGGAACTTTTATCAAATCCGTTCTGTTCTTCATGAGCAGTTCAATAGACTGTGGCACAGAGATTTTGAATAGTTGAATTGTTTTAAAGTAGAGAAAGACATCTTTGATGGTTAGCGTGAAGAAGTTCTTGTAGCTCGTCGGTTAATTCAAGAAATTGGCGAGTAAAAACGAATTGAAAATGCAAACTAACAACATAACCATAGTGTATTAATGTGTTTGATCGGAAAACTGCAAAAAACCTATTAACTTCAAGTACAGCGATCGAAGAGCCGCCAAGCGATCAGTCGATTGGTGGGAAAACTTTCCACTCGCTTATTTTCTTCGCAATAAAACATTTACAACGAGAAGATTATTAACAAAAGAGCAATCGAAACCATCAACAAACAATTCGATTAAGAAGTACAACTCCAATATAATTGATAGTTGAGTGCTTTGCTTGAAGTGCACCTTTTAGTTGATTGAGAACAAAGATTATGTCACGATTGCATTGTCGATAAGAAAATTCATTGTTATTTACATAATAAAGTTGGAGATAGAAAGGTTTTAATTTACATGCACCGGTTTAGCTTATGAATTGACGAACATCGTGAACAAAATCGGAGATAATCGGCATCTTCGCGCTTATGGACGATTGGATTACACGATTGAGTTCCTTGCACGCGTCTTCGTCCGTTAGTTGCAAATGAAAACGTTCGAGAATCTGCAAATAATTCAATTGGGAAGCTCAACTGGAGAGTAGCAAACCGTTTGAACTGCTTTGTCCTTCTCGATCATTATGTCCGGAATTGAGGCGTCCAACATCAACGAGAATAAATTGATAATCAAATTCGCATGTCTACGCACAATCAGAAAGCCCGTGGTACAATAGTCGATGAACTTTTTGAAATACTCACTACAACCAATTCAACAGTTCAATCAAAACGAACTCACCTGTTTTGTCCGCCCATTGCATTGATCATTTCGGCGGTCAACTTCATTGGCGGTGGCATCGGTTTTGGATCACGACCCAAAATGTAACCGAAGTCAACGTGAAACATACGCCCGTTCTCGCACAACAATAAATTGTGCATGTGACGATCTCCAATACCCAAGACGTAGCAGATCATCGAATAGCCCGCACACGAACGTACATAATTCTCAATGACGTCCGCTTCGATTCCAAATGGACCGGTAGCCGATGGTCTGTAGGTTCGAAGTGTATCCTAAACATCAAACTTAAAAAAAGTTAAGAAAGAAAAAACAAACCAAAATCGACTTCAAATCGGCAATTGGTGTTGCTTTAACAAACTGAACAAAACCATCGGACACACTTGTTGCCAAAACAGCGTACGGTGTCAAACACAAATCCAATTTATCGTCCTTAAGCAGATTGTCCATAAGTCGGATCATTTGAAGTACGAGCTGATCTTGTCTACAGAAATGTCAATACGGTACTCAATGCTTAACTTACCGCAAGTCATCACCACGTTTAAAAATGGTCATATATGCCTCACCATGTTCGTAAGGAGCAGCAACACCGCGTACTGTTGAGAACGTCAAACGCATTGGCATGAGTTTTGATGAGAACAAAACCGAACTTTCGGGTTGAATTTGTTTGACGTGAATTGTAGGATCCAACGGTAACGCCAAACCTTTTAAATCGGTAAGTTCAACTGATTTTCCCAAAAGTTCTTTCAAATACTCCAATTTTTTTGCTCGATTCCCACTTTTTGTTTGTACTTGAGTGGCGATTCGCACTAACGCATCGACGTACTTCAATTGAGCTTGCAAAGTGTTTAACGTCTTTTGTGCGACATTTGATCCCGACTTCAACGATCGTTTTAACTGCTCCAACATCTCAGCATAGCATCGCGACATTCTGGGATCTGATTCGCAGTTCGCTTCAACTTCCACTTTCAAGTACCTAGAAACTTGTGTTAAAACCTTGAAATTCTCAAACTTACCAGTAAAGAAAGTTTGCGATAGTTGAGTTCTGACACGCGGTTTCGATTAGGAAAGTGGACATGTCAAGATTGTTGCCGAAAACTTCTTCGATGATTGTATCCATTGATGAACGTTCTTTAGGTTTATCCTCCAGCAATTCGTCTTCATCGTCTAATTCGCAGGTTTGAGTTGTTGCCGTTGATAAATGAAATTCGTAGCGCACGGATTGAACCAACTGTGGTAAATACAAAAGCAACGTCGAGTGGGGTGTTAGTTGAAGACGACCAACAGCGTAGCGACGAACGAATGGATGCGAAAATTTGGGTCCCAACAACTCCAAAGCATCACACGCATCAATTGGTTCCCATTCACTAAACGGCAATTCAACAACCACTGGCTTAGCACTTACCGTAAAACTTGAATCGCTTGTTTGACTTCCAGCTTTTCGTTCCAATTCACGGACCGCACAAACTTCGTTAGAGCATGTGGATTTGAACGCAACCAAAATCGAAACTTCCAAATCGCGTCCCGCTCCTCCATTGTCATAGGTTGTGAAGTTGGCATCTGCGAACAAGTCAAAACTTCAGAATTTCAACCTACTCGAATAATCGCTTCCAGTTTGTCACGATGAAATGAATCGGGTTGAATTCTCCGATCGATATCGCCGGCACGAACGTTACGAGTCAACATATGATGCTTGGATTCGCACAGATTCTCCATCTCCATTTCAGGATCATCACTCAAACGAGCGTTGAGTGCGCGCAGATCGGCAACGTAGTAGATGATCTGATAGTTTGTTGGATCCACAACACCACCGCTAACCGTTGGCATTTTAATGTGCAAATACAACGATCGATCTTCAGTTCGAACCTCCAACTTCAGCTCCTCAAGCTTCGAAAACGTTTGCCCATCCAACCAATCGACCGGATCAATGTAGTGCTCTTTGTACAACTTTTCTTTTTTTAGAACCGTTGAAAAGTCGGGAATTGTTGGTAGTTGTGGTTTTTTTTGTGGCTCTGAGAATTGAGGATAGGGTTGTTCGGCTAAAGAAAAGTTCAACGAAAATTTTTTTTGAGAACTCACTTCGATATAAACGCAAATCAAAACTACCACTTCTGAGGATTCCGTGTTTCGAAAACAAACGTTTCGAGCACTGGGCAACGAAAACCGACTTCACATCCCACAACGTGAAGTGCAAGAGCGTATCGGGAGTTGCTTCCGAATAAGTGAGTGGCAACTGCAGAAGCTCGCGCCATGTTTGTAGTTCACGTCTGACCGTTATAGTCGATGAAGAGAATCGCGACGGCGAGTACTTAGTCGATACATCAGGACCAACCTTGCGTCGATTGCAATAGACCTTAAGAGCATTCAAAACAGAAAATTAAAAACGCTTACCGAAACTTTTAACATCATCTCTCCCGAAAAACCTCCATTACGACCATAACCTGAAAGAGACAAAATGTTCACGCAAATTGGCACGTTCAGCTCGCCACTACAAACATAAGTGAAGTCTTTTTTCATCTTCTAAAAACTCATTTAGTTCTGCTAGCTTCTTCAATAGGTAGAACGGCCAGAAACCTTTGAAGCTTAAAAAGAAAACGTAAAAGTAACAAGTTTATTATCATTCATGACTTCGGAATTGAGTCTTCTTCTTTCGAGAGTTCATGGAAAAACGTCCATCATCGTGGTCCACGTATTTGAAATCCTATCTTTCAGGTTTCTAAACAACTAATCAAAATATCACAAAAAGAAATCGATGGAAACCCACTTGTAAAGTGATACAATGGTCTCAATTCTCAGCGTATTAGATCTGGAATCTGGAGCAGCAGATCGCCTGAAATCAAATAAGAAATTAAAATTGATTCTCAACTCAACTTTTAATCATTTCTTCCAACTCTTTGAATCCCCAGTTGCCATTCAGTTCTTGTATTTAAAATGGAAAGAACATTTTAAGTCAAAATTCACTTATTAGATCTTCGATTGTACTTGAACCCAATGAGAAGACAAAAGCGCGTGAATACAATGCCGAAACGACCAATCACCATCAAACTTTCCTGCCATCGATTTTGTTTCTTGTTGCTCTATTGCTGTCTTGTGGCTACTCGTTTTGCACCCTCCGAAAGGTTTTGGGGCCCAAAAACAGCTTATTTTCAATCCCCTCTGTGAACATGTTGGTCGAACTTTTCTTACCGAAACCCATCTCGACTCCCGGTTTTCAGTGACCATCGAAACAACGGCAGTGGACAGAAGAAGAAGTGACTCAAGGACTTATCGGAAAAAGAGATGACTGCGAACGCATCGTCACTTTCATTCTCGATTCTCGCCCACAGCTCCCAATCGATGCGTCGAAATGAACGAAGATGAAGAGGACGGCGGAATTCAAGTGAGCGAAAACATTCCGTTGCCAACAACGTTCTGTTTCAGGAATGTACCTTTCGATTTCTATCCGATGACGAGGAAGAAGAGAAGACAAACTTCTTTGATGCACAAATTCAAGAGGTAAAACGATTTTCTTATCCATTTTAATTCTTTTAGTTCTACGGCTTCACGCCGCCGCTGATTCGTGACGTCGAGACGCCGGAGAAGATTGCCGACGAAGCCCAAATTCTTTACGCATTAGATCCGATGGAAATGACCAAAATCAAACGTTTGAGTGGACGTCGTCTACGTGATTACGGTCAAACAAAAGGTCGGTGTTTTTGCCTTTTTTGTTGAACTTTGTTTCCAGGAATTCGCTACGAGACTTTGCAAGCTCTTCGACGTGAAAGCATCTCGTTCAATTTCCAACGCACACGTTCTTCCTGCGATTCGGACGACGCGGACAGCGAAGACACGCCGCAATATTCGGCACGTTTCCCACGCTCACGACCACAAACCGCACAAAACCCTGAATTCTCGTCACTTGCGCCCTCAAACATCGACTTTCTTCATACACCACGATCGTCCTACCAGCCACCGTTAAGACGCATCGTCACGCACGAAGCCTTTGAATATCCAAAACGCGAGTTAGCAACCTCGGAGCGATTAGGTATGGAAAATACTTCTTCTCGTTTGACGTCTTGATTTCAGCGATCATCTCGGCTCTGCGCGATGGACACGAAGCAGCAAATCATCCGAAAGAGATCCGTTCGGATGACGACATTATTTCTCCGTACAATTGTTTGGAACCCACGACGCCGAAAATCGAAACGTCTACGCGCACAACAAAACGAACCTTCGAAGAAGATCCGAAATTTTCGCTGATTCTTCCGTCCAAAAGGCCACGAAGCGAATCGCCGCCGAAGTCGAACGTCGATCTCAAAAACGCGTCCACATCTTCTCGAGAAGACGATCCGTTGGCCTCGTTTTTGGACAAACACGGGACCAAAAAACCGGAGGCGCAAATTCGCAAATTGGCTCGAGCGCTCCTCGATCTTCCCAAAGTCGGGAGGCAACGTTTAAGCGAAGTTGTCAGAATGATTTGCTCAAATGTAAGTCCTGATCAGGTCTTTCTTCTCATTGTTTACAGGCCACCGACATCGAACGTTCGAAAATTTTGGATTACAGCGAATTTCAACTGCGTTTGCTGGGTGACACACACGCCAATCAGAAACATCTGGAGGCTCTGATAAAACTCAACGTACAAATCTTCTTGGCGACCACCGACCGAACGCGAATTCGATTTTTGGAGCGTCGAAGAAAAGTGAGCGAAAGAACTAAAACGTGCATGGACGCAGATTTCAGGACGCTTTGAATGCAAATCCACGACGACGTGTCGTTCTCACGCGTTTTCTTCAAAATCTGATGGACGCATCGGTGGGTGAGGAGGAGGGAACGGAAGAAACGTTGAACTTGGACACAAATCGTTGTTTTCAAATGGTTTTCCAATGCGCCTGTTTCTTGTACTTTGACACGGTAATCATCAGCTTTTCTGGTCTTCTCAACTGTTTCTTTAGAATCCCGAAGTTCGTGCAAATTCTCTTCACTTGTTGTCGATCTTTCAACAAGAAAATTCGGTGAACGTTCGCGAATCATTGGAAGCCGTTTTTGCGTACGTCGAAGCTCAAGACGACGTAAAGCGTGTGCGTCAACAGTTCACGCAGATTCCCAATCTATCAATCAGGAACAGTAAGAGAAAGTTGTTCGCATATCCTATACTTCGTTTCCAGTGATCATTTCTCGAATGGTCGACGACAAGGCGGAGGTGCGATTGGCGGCGGTACGCTCGTTGCGAAGACGTGGAACTCGAGATGAAGCCCAGTTCTTGCTTTCGCGTATTCTGGAAGACGCGTGTGTGGAAGTGCAACGTGCGGCTCTGATTCCGTTTGTTACATCAAATCTGTTGGACAAATTAGAACGCAAGAACTTGATTCCCTTTCTCATGTTCGTTGCCAATTCTTGCGATCCCGATCTTCGCTCCAATTTTCCACGTTTGGTCACTCGTTTCTTTGACATCAAAGTGAGTTTCCTCATTGCAATTTTGTTTACGGCCTTCAGACCGTCAAAGTTAAGCGAGAACGAACAAACAGAAATGTGTTTCGAGTTACGCTTCGACTGTTAGAGGATTTCGAGTACTTTCACTACGAACAAGTAAGTTAAGGGTTTCAGTCTTTTCGAAAAGCTTTATAGGCCACATACCAATGCATGGAACTTGTGTTTCGGACGCTGCTGGAGCGACGAGAAACGAGCTCGGTTTTGGACGAACTGACCACGTGGTTCGATCAGACACCACAAAAAAAGTTCGATGCAATTCTTCGAATTAGGTCGCTTTGCTTTTTCTAACATTTTCAAGTCGATTTTTTAGCCAAGTCAAACCCAACCAACGTTGCGCTCTTCTGTTCCATTGGTCATCGTTAGTGCGTTTTGTTTCGAACCTATTTGTTGCTGATGAACGCACCAAAGATGCAGCGTTGAAGTTGTTCGTGCCCGATGCAACGACCTTTCGATCTTATGCTCTAAAGTAAGTGCTCAGTCAGTTCGCTAACATGGCTGCTTAGATTCTTAAACTTGGAACTTTTTGGCAAATCCGAACAATTGCAATCTTATGCGATACGTCAACTTCTACAAATCTACTCCGTTTCTCGCCACAAAATCGATGACAATGAGTAAGTTTTAAGTGTGGAGCAAAAGGATGCTAATGTTGTTTAGAAGAAAGTTTTGGATAACGTTCTTGTTTTCGTTTCTAACTCCCCAATCATTCCAAATGGATTATGTTGGCTTGCGTCGAGTTTTCCAGCTTCTGGTGGACAAGTTCGGATGTTCGGATTGGTCGTTGTGTCTTATGGTCATTCGTTCGATCTTCTTGATGGTCAGAACAGCGCCGCCATTTAACGTGATGACTGATTCCAATGGGAACTACTCTTTGGAATCTATTCTACGTCCTTTTAAAGTAGATTTTATAAAAGTTTTCTTTACGTATTTAACTTTTTTCAGATTCCACAGGCTTATCGTGCGTTTGCTTTGACTTTGACTTACGCACTTCAACGGACTCTACGTGTGGTTCAATTCGATTCGACTCTCTTGCAGCTCATCGATTTGGTTACTCGAATAGAAACCAACAACGAGGAGCTGCTGATCATGAAGTTTCGATTGCTTTCCGCTGCAGCTCAACGAAATGCCGAACGATCTCGCAAACTGATACCTAAACTACGAGACATGCTATTGAACTCGAAAATTGGACTCAATGTTAAGGTAGTCTTTTCGGATTATCTTTAGTGACAGTGTTTTATAGAAAGATCTAATATGCATGCTTCAAGACCAACTGATTGCTTTCGGGGACAAGGCAATCGGTCAAATTGAGTGCTTTGCGGAAACCAGTTCCCATAACAGCCACTGCTCTTTTGGGTTCAGTTCCAAGCGCCCATCGCAAACAAATCCGCTGGTTTGGTTGGTCGATCAGTTGATTGGTAAACATTCCGAACATGCCGTCAATTTTCTATCGCCTTTGATCTCACAGCTCACATACGCGCATCTCGAATTTAACGTCCTACTCACAGCCGTCGAACGTTTCGAAGTCTTTGAAGCGCAAGTTTTGTTACGCTCCACAATTTCGTTTCTGTTTTCTCTCTTCTATCGTCCGGGAATTAGCAAATCGACTCGTGAACACATTTACAAGAATCTCCGTCAATTCTCTTCCACCTGTTGTGGACAACGTGCGTTAAGCGTGGCGATTCCCGACTTCGTACGTTTTTGTGCGTCCGAAAAAACGGCCCGTCAATTCGCACGTTTCGTCTGCCCATTGATTCAAATCACGGCGCTGCGTACCGATCCATTCGAAAGACAAGTGAGTTTTGTTCCTTGGCGTTTCCGTTGACCTTCCTTTTAGTTTGGCGGCGCGGAATGCGAATTAGTTTACGGAACATTGAAGGCGATGGCCAACGAAAAGAATTCTGCTCAATTTCTGCGTCTCTTCCAAATTCTATGCGCCATTTCCGATGAGTTGCTGGGTCCCGAGTTTGACTCGACGTTTTTGGACGAAATGGAAAGAAACGTTCAGATCGTCGACGAGGTTCTTCGGGTAAACGAACTTCACGCTTTGTATTCCAAAATATACTGTTCAGAAACACAACGACGCAAAAAACCACATGCTTGCGCTTGAAGTCGTCCGTCAAGTTCGTAGAAAGCTTACGACGTCTCGGTTATTAGGATTAACAATCCGTCCAACAGTTGCGCACAAAAAAAACGTCGAAACACACACACACGATCCGCCGAAATCACTAATCACGCAGAACGTTCCGAGTTTGTCGAGTTCACAAGCGACTCAACTTCTCTCAACGGTAAGAGTATACCCAGTGATCTCAACTCGCTTTTAGCTCAATCCCGTTCTCGAAGCCATCGATGTGGTCTTGTCCCACGACAAGATTGTTTTTGCTCATTAAAAATTGCACGTGTAATATGTGGCTCGTTGGAATAATAAGATTTTGGACGCTGAGAAGACCGTGAAATTTACGTTTTTTGGTTGAACGATAACTCCTAGAAGCCTATTATTTCAACAGGTTACATCTTCCAATCGCCTTATAATTTTCTCATGATCTCTTAATAAACCATTTTTGATCATAAGCTTAAACGAGTAACACAATGAACTAATCTTTACAACAAATACTTATGCCTTCACTATCGTCTAAATTCGTAAGGTTTATTCGATCGTTTGTTTCTCATCATATTATTTACGAATATGCACGTGATTCAAGGATGCTCAACAGATACTGTTTCTCTGATCTCTGACTATTGGCATTTTGACGGAATGTAGGATTCAGCTCCCGAATAATAGGTGTAAATGGACAGCAACCGAATGTACCAGAGAACTCCCTCAAATCCTTTGGTTGTTTTTCGAACATAATCTTTGCAATTTCGTGCTCTAAAAAGAACTTCTGGCTTGTCGTCAACTAATAAGTAACTTACAATCTATCCGAGCATACCGAGTTCATCCACGTTTGACCACCGGCTTTATCGCCGCAGAAATTAATGTCGAGAATCAAATTCAAGTTCTTGTAATTTGATGTGAAATTGCAACCACCAATGAAGATCGCCATCGGCTTTGACCATGTTCGTGGATTTGGTTTGCCGTTGAGTATATCAGCCGGAACCATGCCACCTAAACTGTGTGAAATGCGAATTTTGATGCAAACTTACGACGATAAAACCAAATAGTGATCGTGTTGTTTTTCTTGTTTAATTCTGTTGCAAAAACTCCTAAATTTTGGTGTACGAAAATCGTAACTTCAAACAACTCACCACCTTTAACTCGATTAAATGGATCTCCGTAAGTTTTGTTGTTGTTCAAAACAATCGAACAACCTGAGTATTTTGGTTGATCGGTGGCATTCATGTAGCAATTTTCTGTAACCACATTCCCACTGAAATTGCCCGTCGTAGCAATCGGGCAATCCTCACTTGTGTGCAGTGACATTGTGTTGAACTCCGCTAGATTGGCTCCTAAAAACAAACTTATTACAAGATAAAATCGTCCACTGACCCTCAACAACGTTGATAACTCCACTGTTTGGATTGTCGGCATCACGAATGTAAAATCCCGACCAAACACCGCATTGTCTAACGGGCATACGTTCCGCATCAAGAATGAATAGATCTCCTTGATAACTGGTTTTCGAAATGAGTCGAATCGAATCGCGACCACGTGCTGTTGTCGGAACCACGTTCGTTTGGTCGACGGTAAAGTACAAACGATCGTTCAATTTCTTCACCAACTTCTTGTTTATTGCTTGTTGTCTTGATAAGAAGTTCACATAGCCGTGACTTGAGTCGTTTGCGGTGTCAAACGCAAACTCATCGCCATCCAGAAACACGTCCGCAGTGATATTGTACTGAAGACAATATCCGGGCACCGTTGCTATTGTCGTTTCGACCAAAATAAAGAAAATGGCAAATGGGTACTTAGCGGACATTCTGGGCTCACGTTGAAGTTTTCTTCTTCATTTCGTCTTAAATACCAAATCTTATCAACAGGCGTGCTGTTGAATCGGAGCAATGCGCAGGAACAAAAAACACACTTGACGGAATTGAAACACTATTCACTACATTACAGGCGTCAATTTAACATAAACTCGGGAGTTTAATCCGTTCCCCTGTTTTCCCCCAAAAATAAGTAGATGAAAAATGTAAAGCTCAATTTCCTTTCTGAGTTCTTGTTTATGGATTTCAATTACATCTGAAACCGAACAGATTGGAGAGTCACTTATTGCTTCAATTTTGTTGACTTAGTGTTGATTCAAGTTGTGAGTTTTTGTGGACGAATATTTCATTTAGATAAGAATGGTTGCAATTATTGGAAGTCGAATTGACTTCATTTAGAATCAAGTTAAAGTAAACAGATGAATATTAAGATGATCGAATAGTTAGAACTGAAAGTACGCAACACTCTCTTTCATGAGAATTCCTACAGGTTTGTACGAATAAATTAAAAGTTGTGATTTCATTGATCTTGTGTAATTTGTTGAATCGAAATGATTTCTTGATTCAATGCGCAGTGATGATGGCAGTGAGACAAAAATGCCTCCGGGCTAACGGTGGAAATAGCGCGAAACATGAGTAGAGGCTCGGACGAAGAGATATAGTGGGATAAAGGCGGCAATCCCATCGGATTTTTCGTTTGTCGCTGCGCAGGTAAGACGAGCGAGTGCCGCTTTCTTCGGTCTTCGCCACTTCGGTGGTGTCGATCCATACCCGGTATGCACCGAAACCGCCGTACATCTGCGAGTGTTAAGGGACCGCTGGTGTCGCAGAGGAGATCCTCGGATCACCTGCCAGCGGTTCTTGAGCACTCGCAGGGCCAAGACTAATACTCTCAGTTCTGACTGCGCCAGACGGAATTTTTACGAGTTCCCAATACTGAGGACATACAAGTTTGATTCCAAGAGCAAAAGAAGAAGAATGCATGGAGACTTTGTTCTCATCATTTGAGCATTGTGTGTGTCTCATTTGATCATGCGGAATCTGTGCTTGAGTTCTGGTTTCTATTGCTGTCAACCGATTCAGTGACTTTATTTCAGCATCGGCGATTATTGTTAACAAATTTGGATTTTCAAGATGACCGTGAGTTGAGTTTCACGAATTTGTACAAGTTTCTTGAGTTAAGTAATTCATTTATTATCGACAACTTATTTATGCAGTAGAGGATTTTGAATGGGATCTAATACTTTCAATTATTATAGAGGCTCGAAATGAAGAATCAAGATTCAAAGTTTGATGTTTGTTTCAGTTAACGTGAATAATTAAAGTCTCGAGATTATTTGGATTAACATGTAATGTTTTGAGCATAATCGACTCTACTGTCGCCAACTTTATTGTTGTTCTTCAGTATGTTGATTTTATGTTGTTATTTTGATTATGTCGTATATTTTCGTGAGTATTGTTTTCGGCTCACTGTCAACCGATCTAATGGCACTTTATCACGAGTGGATATTGTTTCAGAATACGAGTTGTTAAGACGAGTGTGACTATGAGTGTTGAACTGTGCATCGAAGAGTCAAGTACTTCAGTTTATTCAGTTCGGTAAATCTATCAATCCGAATTTATTCAGTTGACAACCCACATTATTACCAAGTGATCCGACTGTTACAAAGTGTTCGGATAAAGAAGCGAAATTTGGATTCACTTTTGCAGATGCCAGCAATCATCGTAAGCGATTGTGATTATTTCAAATGACGGTATGTCTTTTGTGTCGTGTTTAGTTCCAAGTATTATTAGCTGATTCTTATTAACGTGTCATTCAGTTGCAAGTTTAGTAGTTTGTCATTTTGATTATGTAGAATATGTGTGTGAGTTGTGTTTGCTATTTGTGTCAATTGATTCAACGGTCTCTTCATTATCAGCACAAGGACTTGTTATCACTTACAGATTCCGCAATGTGTGTTGTGAATGTTTCTGATGTGCGCAAAATGTGAGAGTTGATTAGTTGATCCAATATTCCGCGTTAAACATCAATTCCGAATCGCTCAGTTGTTGATTTGCATGAATACTAAATGATCCGACTTTTGCAATTCCGGGATGAGGAAAAGAATTTGAGGTTTGATACCCTTTGTATTTAACATGATCAGTTGGAACTTTAGAGATTATTTTGATTAACGGATGATCGTGTGAGTTTAGTCGATGTTATTGACGCAAACAATATTGTCGTCATGCAGTTAAGGATCTCGTGCCGTTATTTCGATTGTGTAGTATTTGCTTAAGTTTTGCTTCCTATTTACTGTCAATTGGTTTAGTAAGTCGTGGTCAAGCTGATGGACTCCAATTTATTTAGTGATCCGGGTTTATTCTTTCAGTCACCCGTTAGCATTCAGGGGTATTATCTTGACTGTTTTAGAATTTGTGGTTAAACTGAAAAGATTTGAGATTTGATTCTTTTTCAGTTAACAGGATAATTGAATGTCTCGAGATGATTTCGATTAACAGATGGTCGTGTCAGTTTAGCGGATGTTACCCACGCGAACTCTTGTGGCCATTCAGTTAAGCATTTCGTGAGTCTTTAATTTGATTGGTGCACGATTTGCTTGATTTTAGATTCTGTTTGATGTCATCAATTTGGGGAGTTGGAGTTCAGTTGATGGACTAGAATTAGTACATTGATATGTTCCGTATTTGTTCATTTGGCAATTTATGATCATATTTGTTAGGCTGAACGTTACTGAGCTGCGGGTGAGATGACGAGATTTAGGTTTGGATTCTTTTTCAGTTATCAGTAATAATTGAAAGTATGTGTATTCGTTTAGATTACGAAGGTGATTTCTTGAGTTCGGTGGACGCCATTGACGCGAACTCTGTTGGTGTTTCGCTTGTAGATTTCGTGCCGTTAATTTTGTCGTGTTCGATACGAGTTTGCTTTTAGTTTCTATTTAACGTCATCAATTTGGTGAGTTGGAGTTTCGTTAATAGACTCAAATTCGTGGGTTGATAGGTTCTCTGTTGTCAATTTGTTGTTATTGATATCTTGACTTTTACAGAGTTGCAGTTAAAAGGAGAGGAGTGAAGTTAGATTCCTTTTGCAGGTCGCCGGTATAATTGGAATTACTCGTGGTCATTTCAACTAACGCGGGGATCTTTTGTCTGTCAGTCCATGCTACTGACGCTTATCCAATTTTCGAGCAGCTTGTAGACTTTGTACCATGATTTTGCTCGATATGCGTTTGATTTCGGTTTCTTATTTGAATTCAATCAAGTTAGCGAGTTATAATTTAGTTGAGGGATTTAAATTAGTGTGCTGATATGGTTCCATTTCTTCAGTCGGGAATTCGCAATTATATTGTTATGCTGGCTGTTACTCAGCTGCGGGTGAGTTGACGAGATCAGAGGTTTGATTCTTTTTATGTTGAAATGTTCAAATGAAAATTCTTGTAATCAATCGAATTAAGGAGTCGACTTCTTGAATTTAATGGATCTTATCGACGCTGATACGATTTTTGTTGAGCTGGTGGATTTCGTGCGGTTATTTGGTTCTGTTCGTTATGGCCCGCTTCGGGTTCTTAATTGCTGCCAGTCAAGTTAGTGATTTCTAGTTTAGTTAATGGACTCAAATGTATTGATTATGATGTGATGTACTCAATCAGTTAGCATTTTGTGGTTATGTTGTTATGCTGATTGTTACAGAGATGCGGTTGAGATGTCAAGATTTGATATTTCATATTTGGATAGGTTCAAGTGAAAGTGTTTGTGTCCATTTAGATTAAGGAAATTATTTCTAGAGTTTGGTGAATGCCATTAACGTTGATCCGATTTTTGTTTACTGGTGGATTTCGTGCCATGATTTTGGTTGTGCTCGATACGAGTTTGATTTTGGTTTCTTGTTTGAAATCAGTTAAGTTGGCGAGTTATAGTTTGTGTGATGGACTCAAATCTATTGAGTGTTATGTGCTCTACTCAATCGGTTGTCAATTTGAAACTATATTGATAAGCTGACTGTTAAACAGCTGCGGCTGAATGAAAAGATTAGAGTTTGCTTCCTTCTGCAGTTAGCAGGGACAGTTCGAAACTTATGCTTAATTTAGTTAACGCGGTGATGTCTTGAATTTAGCCGAGATTACTGACGCTAATTCCATTGTCGTTCACTTTGTAGAGTTCGCACCATGATCCCGGTTTTGTTCGATGGACTTGAATTTGATTTTTTGTTTGCTGTCAGTCAAATTCGTGAGTTGGAGTTTATTTAGTGGACTCAAATTCATTGAGTATGATGTGATGTACTCAATCAGTTAGCATTTTGTGGTTATATTGTTACACTGACCGTTCAGTTCCAAATGAAATGACGAGATCAGTGGTTTGAGTCTTTTTGAGTTTAACATGTTAAAAAAAGTGTTGTTGATCAATCAAATTAAGGAGGTCATTTTTTGAGTTTCATTGGTGCTACTGACGCGGATTCTATTTTTGTTCAACTTCTAGATTCCGCGCCATGAGTTTGGTCGATACGAGTTTGATTTCTATTCTATGCAATCAGTTTGGTGAGTTTGAGTTTAGTTAGTGGACTCAAATTAGTATGTTTATCTCTCGCATGCTTTCAATTGTCTATTTGAACTATATTTTTTATTATGATTGCTGCAGTCTAAAATAAAACGACAATATCGTAGGTTTCATTTCTTTTTTTTGGTATGTTCAAGTGAAGGTGTTTTTGATGAGCTAAGTTAAGGGAGTTAATTTTTGAGTTTGGTAATGCCATATTTATTCTCGTTATTTAGTGAAGAACTTCGTGTCGTTATTTTGACTTTGTGCGATACGGGTTTGATTTCAATTTGATGTGATCAGTTTGGTGAGTCAGTCAGTGTAGTTAATGGATGTAAGTTAATGCATTGGTATGGTTTCGATTTGTTCAGTCAGCAATTTACAATTGTATTGGTATGCTGACTGTTTAGAATTAAATGAAATGATCATTTCTGAGGTTTGAGTTTTTTATTTCTTATATGTTCAATGGAAGTCCTTGTAATCAATAAGATTAAGGCGATCATTTTTTGAGTTTAGCCGGGATTACTGACGCGGATTCTATTTTCGTTGAGCTGGGAAATTTCGTGTCATGATTTCGGCCAATACGAGTTTTATTGCTTATTTGAAGTCAATCAAGTTGGTGAGTTGGAGTTCAGTTAATGGATTTAAATTGGTGTGTTGATATCTCCTATGCTTTCAGTTGGTGATTTGGAATTATATTGGCATCTTGATTGTTACAAAGGTCCTAATGAGATGACATGATCTAAGAGTTGATTCTATTTATTTTTGATTCGTTCAAGTGAAAGTATTTGAGTTCATTTAGATTAGGGAGATGGTTTCTTGAGTTTAATGGATCTTATTGACGCTGATCCGATTTCGTTCAGTTTGTAGATTCCGTGTCATGGTTTTGGTCCATACGAGTTTCAGTTTGGTTTCTATTTAATGTCATCAGGTAGGGGAGTTGGAGTTTAGTCGATAAACTCAAATTTATTGAGTATGATGTGCTCTGCTTTATCAGTTGGCAATTTGTAACTGTATTGGTATGTCGATTATTACAGAGATGCGGTTGAGCTAACAAAATCTGGAGTTAAACTTCTTTTCGTGTTTGATGTGTTCTAGTGAAAGTGTGATCAATGAAATTAAGGAGGTGATTTCCTCAGTTCTGTGAAAGGGGTTGACGTTGCTTATAGTTTTAATCAGCTTTTAGATTCCGTACGGGTATTTTGGTAAATACGACTTTCATTTTGGTCTATTTGATGGCAGTTAAGTGGGTGAGTTGGAGTTTAGTTAGTGGACTCGAGTTAGTGTGTTGGTAAATTCCCATTCTTTCAGTTCGCAATTTGAAACTATGTTGGTGTTATGATTTCTACGGTCTCGGATAAAATGACGAGATTTGATTTCTTTTGTGATTTGCAAGGACAATGAAAGGGTTTTCGGTCAATCAAATTAAGAAGGTGGGTTCTTTGAGTTTAGCGAGAGTTACTGAGGCGGATCCGATTTTTGATCAGCGTTTATATTTCTGTTCTTATTTCGATCGTGCTCTATATGCGTTCGATTTTGGTTTTATCTAATGTCAGCCAACTTGATGAGTGGGAGTTTAGTTAATGGACTCAAATTAGTGCATCGAGATGGCCCATTCTTTCAGTCAGCAATTTGGAATTATAGTGACATACCGACTGTTACAATCTCAAATGAAATGACGAAATCGGAAATTTTATTGCTTTTATGCTTGATATCTTCAAGTAAAAGTGTTTGTGATTTATTCAATTAAGAGGGTAATTTTTTGAGTTTGGTGAACGGCATTGACGCGAACACTATTGTTCAGTTTGGATTTGGTGCCACGATTTCGGGGCTGTTCGATATGGCTCGATACGAGTTTGATTTTGATTTCTAGTTGATGCCATCAGTTTGGTGAGTTGGAGTTCAGTTGATGGACTAGAATTAGTACATTGATATGTTCCGTATTTGTTCATTTGGCAATTTATGATCATATTTGTTAGGCTGAACGTTACTGAGCTGCGGGTGAGATGACGAGATTTAGGTTTGGATTCTTTTTCAGTTATCAGTAATAATTGAAAGTATTTGTATTCGTTTAGATTACGAAGGTGATTTCTTGAGTTCGGTGGACGCCATTGACGCGAACTCTGTTGGTGTTTCGCTTGTAGATTTCGTGCCGTTAATTTTGTCGTGTTCGATACGAGTTTGCTTTTAGTTTCTATTTAACGTCATCAATTTGGTGAGTTGGAGTTTCGTTAATAGACTCAAATTCGTGGGTTGATAGGTTCTCTGTTGTCAATTTGTTGTTATTGATATCTTGACTTTTACAGAGTTGCAGTTAAAAGGAGAGGAGTGAAGTTAGATTCCTTTTGCAGTTAGCCGGTATAGTTGGAATTACTCGTGGTCATTTCAACTAACGCGAGGATCTTTTGTCTGTCAGCCCATGCTACTGACGCTCATCCGATTTTCGAACAGCTTGTAGACTTTGTACCATGATTTTGCTCGATACGAATTTGTTTTCTTATTTGAAGTCAATCAAGTTAGTGAGTTATAATTTAGTTGAGAGATTTAAATTAGTGTGTTGATATGGTTCCGTTCTTTCAGTCAGCAACTTGAAATTGTATTGTTATGCTGACTGTTCAGTCCCAGATACAATGACAATATCTGAGGTTTGATTCTTTTTATGTTCGACATGTTCAATGAAAGTTCTTGTAATCAAGCAGATTAGGGAAATGAGTTCTTGAGTTCGTTCAATGGCATTAACGCAAACTCTATTGTTCAGTCTGTTGATTTCGTGTCGCTATTTTTGTGTTCGATATGCGTGTGAGTTTTATTTAATGCAATCAGTTTGGTGAGTTGAAGTGAAGTCAATGACTCGAATTACTGTATTGATAGGTTTCCATTCTTTCAGTCGGGAAGTTGCAATTATATTGTAAGGTGACTGTTACTGAGATGCGCGTGAGATGACAAAATTTGAGGTTGAAGTTCTTTTGGTGTTTTGATATGTTCAAATGAAAGTTTTTGTGTTCATTTAGATTAGGGAAATGATTCCTTGAGTTTGGTGAATGCCATTGACGTCAATTATATTTTGGTCGGGGTGTAGATTCCGTGTCGTGATTTTGGTTTTGCCCGAGGCGAGCTTCATTTTTGGTTTTATTTGATGCAGTTAGTTGGGTGAGTTAGAGTGTAGTTAATGAACTCAAATTAGTGCATCAGTATGGTTTCCATTCCTTCAGTCAAGAATTTTGAATTATTGGGATCTTGATTGTTACTGAGGTGCGGGTGGATGAAAGAAGGTTGATTGCTTTTTGTAATTAGCAGGAACAGTTAGAAGCTGGTGGTCAGTTCAATTAACGAGGTAACATTTCGTGTGTCAGTCGATGTTACCCACGCGAACTCTATTTTTGATCAGTTTGTAGATTACGTGTCATGATTTTGGTCCATACGAGTTTCTGTTTGGTTTCTATTTAATGTCATCAGGTAGGGGAGTTGGAGTTTAGTTAGTGGACTCAAATTAGTGCATCGAGATCTCCCGTTCTTTCAGTTGCCAATTTGGAATTGTATTGGCACACTAATTGTTACTGTCCTAAATGAAATGACGAGATTTGAGATTTGATTCTTTTTATTTTGATATGTTCGAGTGAAAGTGTTTTTGATAAGCCAAATTAAGGATATCATTTATTGAGTTTGATTGGTGCTACTAACGAGGATTCTATTTTTGTTCAACTTTTAGATTCGGTGTCGTGATTTTGGGTTCGGTCGATGTGCTTGAATTTTATTTTTTTGTTTGAAGTCAATCAACTTGGTTGGTTATAGTTCAGTTAGGGAATTCGAATTTATTGAGTACGATCTGCTCTGCTCAATCAGTTGGCGATTTGTAATTATGTTGGTATGTCGATTATTACAGAGATGCGGTTGAGCTAACAAAATCTGGAGTTAAACTTCTTTTCGTGTTTGATGTGTTCTAGTGAAAGTGTGATCAATGAAATTAAGGGGGTGATTTCCTCAGTTCTGTGAAAGGGGTTGACGTTGCTTATAGTTTTAATCAGCTTTTAGATTCCGTACGGGTATTTTGGTAAATACGACTTTCATTTTGGTCTATTTGATGGCAGTTAAGTGGGTGAGTTGGAGTTTAGTTAGTGGACTCGAGTTAGTGTGTTGGTAAATTCCCATTCTTTCAGTTCGCAATTTGAAACTATGTTGGTGCTATGATTTCTACGGTCTCGAATGAAATGACAATATCTTAGGTTAAAGTTCTTTTTGTATGATTTGTTTAATGGAAGTTCTTGTAATCAATCAAATTAAGACGGTGATTTCTTCAGGTCGGGGAAAGTTGTTGACGTCGATGATATTTTGGTTAGCTTGTTGGTTTCGTGCGGTTATTTCGGGTTTGTTCGATACGAGTTTGATTTTTAATGCCATCAATTTGGTGAGTTGGAGTAAAATTAATGTGTTAATCGGTTCTCATTCTTTCAGTCGGGAATTTGCAGTTATATTGTTAGAGTGTGGGATTGAAAGGAAAGAATTGAAGTTTGATTTATTTTGCAGTTAGCGGGAACAGTTCGAAGTTTGTTGCAATCAAGATTAAGGAGGTAATTTCTTCAGTTCGCTGAATGGCATCGACACAGATTCTATTGTTCAGTCTGTTGGTTTCGTACCATGGTTTCGGTCGATACGAATTTGATTTCTATTTCATGCAATCAGTTTGCTAAGTTGGGGTTTAGTTAGTGGACTCGAGTTAGTGTGTTGGTAAGGTTTCCGTTCTTGCAGTTGTAAATTTGAAACTATTGGCAAGCCGACTGTTCAGTCCCAAATGCAATGACAATATATTAGGTTGGACTTCTTTGTGTTTGATTCGTTCAAATGAAGTGTTTTTGATAAATCAATTAAAGGAGGCCATTTTTTGAGTTTCATTGGTTTTACTGACGCGGATTTTATTTATTGAGCTGGTGGGTTCGGTGCCATGAGTTTGGTCGATACGCGTTTGATTTCTATTGCATGCCATCAGGTTGGTAAGGTTGAGTGTAATTAATGGCTACAATTAGTGCGTTGATAGGTTTCCATTCATTTTGTCGGGGATTTGTAATTATGCTGGTGAGCTGACTTTTACAGTCTCAAATGCAATGACCATTTCTGACCTTTGATTTTTTTATGTTGATATGTTCGAATGAAAGTGTTTTTGATAAGCCAAACTAAGGAGCTCAATTTTGGGGTTTAGCAAAAGGTTACTGACGCGGAATCTATTTCTCAGTTTGTGAATTTCATGTCATGAATTTGGTCGTGCTCGATACGCGTTTGATTCTGGTTTCTTATTAAATGTCAGTGAAGTTAGTGAGTTTCAGTCAGCAATTTGAAACTATATTGGCATGTTCATTGTTACAGATCTGCAGTTGAGATGACAAAAGCTGGAGTTCAAATTCTTTTTGTGTTTGATGTGCTCTAATGAAAGTGATAGTGAACAATCAAATTAAGGAGGTGATTTCTTGAATCAAATGGATCTTACTGAGGCCGATTCTATTTTCGTTGAGCTGGTGGATTTCGTGCTATGATTTTGGTTGTGCTCGATACGAGTTTGCTTTTAGTTTTTATTCAACGTCACCAATTTGGTGAGTCAATGTGATTGAAGGCTATGATTAGCGTGCTGATATGTTCTTTGTTGTCAATTTGTTATTATTGATATTCTGACTTTTACAGAGTTGCAGTTAAAAGGAGAGGAGTGCAGTTAGATTCCTTTTGCAGTTAGCCGGTATATCTGGAATTACTCGTGGTCATTAAGATTATGGAGGTAATCTTTTGTGTGTCAGCTCATGTTACTGACGCCGATCCGATTTTGTTCACTGTAGATTCCGTGCGGTTATTTTGGTTTTGTTCGATAGGAATTGATTGCTGTTTGATGCAATTAGGTTGGTGAGTTGGAGTTTCGTTAATAGACTCAAATTCGTGGGTTGATAGGTTCTCTGTTGTCAATTTGTTATTATTGATATCCTGACTTTTACAGAGTTGCAGTTAAAAGGAGAGGAGTGAAGTTAGATTCCTTTTGCAGTTAGCCGGTATAGTTGGAATTGCTCGTGGTCATTTCTACTAACGCGGGGATCTTTTGTCTGTCAGTCCATGCTACTGACGCTCATCCGATTTTCGAAAAGCTTGTAGACTTTGTACCATGATTTTGCTCGATACGAATTTGTTTTCTTATTTGAAGTCAATCAAGTTGGTGAGTTATAATTAAGTTGATGGATTTAAATTAGTGTGTTGATATGGTTCCGTTCTTTCAGTCAGCAACTTGAAATTGTATTGTTATGCTGACTGTTCAGTCCCCAATGCAATGACAATATCTGAGGTTTGATTCTTTTTATGTTGACATGTTCAAATGAAGATTCTTGTAAACAATCAAATTAAGGAGTTGACTTCTTGAATTTAATGGATCTTACTGAGGCCGATTCTATTTTCGTTGAGCTGGTGGATTCCGTGTCATGATTTTGGCGCACACGAGTTTCATTTTGGTTTTTATTTGATGCAATTAGTCTGTTGAGTTGGAGTGTAGTTAATGGAAGCGAATTAGTGCGTTAGTATGGTTTTCGTTCTTTCAGTCGGCAATCATATTGATATTATGATTTCTTCGGTCTCAAATGAAATGACAAGATGTGATTTTTTTTATGTTGATATGTTCAAGTGAAAGTGCGGTCAATGAAATTAAGGAGATCGTTTTTTGAGTTTGGTGAATGGCATTGTCGCGAATTCTATTGTTGTTCAGTTTGTGTATTTCATGTCGCTATTTTTGTCGATACGAGTTTTATTTTTGGTTTTATTTCATGCCATCAGTTGGGTGAGTTCGAGTTTAGTCGATCGACTCAAATTAATTCATTGGTACGGTTTCCATTCGTTCAGTCAACAATTTGAAACAATATTGGTAAGCTGACTGTTAAATAGGTGCGGTTGAGATGTCAATATCTGAGTTTTGAAGTTCTTTTGTGTTTGGTATGGTCAAATGAAAGTCATTGAATTCGTTTAGATTAGGGAAATGAGTTTTTGAGTTCGGTAAAAGGCATTGACGGTGATCCGATTTTTGTTGAGCTTGTCGATTCCGTGTCATTATTTTGGTGGATACGAGTTTGATTTCTTGTTTGAAGTTTAACAACTTGGCGAGTCAGTGTAGTTGGTGGCTATGGTTGGTGTGTTGATCGGGTTTCCGTTCCTTCAGGCAACAATTTGTAATTGTATTGGTATGTTGACTGTTCTGTCTCAAATGAGATGACGAGATCAGTGGTTTGAGTTTAACATGTTCAAAACAGTGTTTTTGATCAATCAAATTAAGGGGGCGATTTCTTCAGCTCGGTGAAAGTTGTTCACGGTAATTATATTTTGGTCAGTTTGTAGATTTCGTGCGGTTATTTCGGGCCTGTTCGATACGAGTTTCATTTTTGGTTCTATTTGATGCAGTCAGTTGGGTGAGTTCGAGTTTAGTTGGTGGACTCGAGTTAGTGTGTTGGTAAGGTTCTATTCCTTCAGTCGGGAATTTGAAACAATATTGGTAAGCTGACTGTTAAATAGGTGCGGTTGAGATGTCAATATCTGAGTTTTGAAGTTCTTTTGTGTTTGGTATGGTCAAATGAAAGTCATTGAATTCGTTTAGATTAGGGAAATGAGTTTTTGAGTTCGGTAAAAGGCATTGACGGTGATCCGATTTTTGTTGAGCTTGTCGATTCCGTGTCATTATTTTGGTGGATACGAGTTTGATTTCTTGTTTGAAGTTTAACAACTTGGCGAGTCAGTGTAGTTGGTGGCTATGGTTGGTGTGTTGATCGGGTTTCCGTTCCTTCAGGCAACAATTTGTAATTGTATTGGTATGTTGACTGTTCTGTCTCAAATGAGATGACGAGATCAGTGGTTTGAGTTTAACATGTTCAAAACAGTGTTTTTGATCAATCAAATTAAGGGGGCGATTTCTTCAGGGCGGTGAAAGGTGATCACGGTGATTATATTTTTAATCAGGGTTTATATTCCCGTTCTTGTTTCAGTCGTGCTCTGTGTTTTGATTTTGCTTTTTTTATTTAACGTTAGTCAAGTTGGTGAGTTTCAGTCGGGATTTTGCAGTTCTATTTTTTGTTATGACTGCTACAGATTCACAGTGATTTCATGTACTATATTTTGATGTAATGTATCTGGGTACCATATTTTGACGTGATGTATTTGAAGATGCCTCAAACCGATCAACTACACCCCCAACACTCCGTTAATAAAGGTGACGAGTTGTAGAATTAGAGGACAAAAACTTTCGTGCCAAGAAATGGTCTAGTATATTTTCATGAACTATATTTTCAGGTTTCAGATTTCGAGTTTCTGCATTTTCAGGTTTCCGTCAAACAATTTCGAGCCCACAAAAGACCACCGTTTCTTAATAAAAATAGGTAGACGAGTTGAATGACAATTTGAATTACTAGTTTCAGGGGTCTCAAAAAAGACAATTTCAAGGGTTTCAAAAAAAGGAGTTCAAAAAAGGGAATTAAAAAGGGCAATTAAAAGGGGTTCAAAAGGGCTGCAATTTCAGGGCTCAAAAATAAAGGGTTCAAAAGGTCAGCAATTCCCCCTTCCACAGGTCACGGTTTCGGTTAAAAAAAGAGCGCCAGGTAGTTATCCCCCGCCACCCCACAGCAGTCCCGCCACCCCATCAACAGGTCTGCAATTTCAATATCCACAGGTCACGGATTCGGCCAAAAAAAAGACCGCCACCCCATTAGTCCCTGCCACCAACCTTCGGTTGCTGTTTGAGACAAGCTCAAACTATTTCGAGCCAACACCACCAAATTAATTGAACAAACAAGACCCCCAACACTCCGTTAATAAAGGTGACGAGTTGTAGAATTAGAGGACAAAAACTTTCGTGCCAAGAAATGGTCTAGTATATTTTCATGAACTATATTTTCAGGTTTCAGATTTCGAGTTTCTGCATTTTCAGGTTTCCGTCAAACAATTTCGAGCCCACAAAAGACCACCGTTTCTTAATAAAAATAGGTAGACGAGTTGAATGACAATTTGAATTACTAGTTTCAGGGGTCTCAAAAAAAGACAATTTCAAGGGTTTCAAAAAAAGGAGTTCAAAAAAGGGAATTAAAAAGGGCAATTAAAAGGGGTTCAAAAGGGCTGCAATTTCAGGGCTCAAAAATAAAGGGTTCAAAAGGTCAGCAATTCCCCCTTCCACAGGTCACGGTTTCGGTAAAAAAAAAGAGCGCCAGGTAGTTATCCCCCGCCACCCCACAGCAGTCCCGCCACCCCATCAACAGGTCTGCAATTTCAATATCCACAGGTCACGGATTCGGCCAAAAAAGACCGCCACCCCATTAGTCCCTGCCACCAACCTTCGGTTGCTGTTTGAGACAAGCTCAAACTATTTCGAGCCAACACCACCAAATTAATTGAACAAACAAGACCCCCAACACTCCGTTAATAAAGGTGACGAGTTGTAGAATTAGAGGACAAAAACTTTCGTGCCAAGAAATGGTCTAGTATATTTTCATGAACTATATTTTCAGGTTTCAGATTTCGAGTTTCTGCATTTTCAGGTTTCCGTCAAACAATTTCGAGCCCACAAAAGACCACCGTTTCTTAATAAAAATAGGTAGACGAGTTGAATGACAATTTGAATTACTAGTTTCAGGGGTCTCAAAAAAGACAATTTCAAGGGTTTCAAAAAAAGGAGTTCAAAAAAGGGAATTAAAAGGGCAATTAAAAGGGGTTCAAAAGGGCTGCAATTTCAGGGCTCAAAAATAAAGGGTTCAAAAGGTCAGCAATTCCCCCTTCCACAGGTCACGGTTTCGGTTAAAAAAAGAGCGCCAGGTAGTTATCCCCCGCCACCCCACAGCAGTCCCGCCACCCCATCAACAGGTCTGCAATTTCAATATCCACAGGTCACGGATTCGGCCAAAAAAAGACCGCCACCCCATTAGTCCCTGCCACCAACCTTCGGTTGCTGTTTGAGACAAGCTCAAACTATTTCGAGCCAACACCACCAAATTAATTGAACAAACAAGACCCCCAACACTCCGTTAATAAAGGTGACGAGTTGTAGAATTAGAGGACAAAAACTTTCGTGCCAAGAAATGGTCTAGTATATTTTCATGAACTATATTTTCAGGTTTCAGATTTCGAGTTTCTGCATTTTCAGGTTTCCGTCAAACAATTTCGAGCCCACAAAAGACCACCGTTTCTTAATAAAATAGGTAGACGAGTTGAATGACAATTTGAATTACTAGTTTCAGGGGTCTCAAAAAAGACAATTTCAAGGGTTTCAAAAAAAGGAGTTCAAAAAAGGGAATTAAAAAGGGCAATTAAAAGGGGTTCAAAAGGGCTGCAATTTCAGGGCTCAAAAATAAAGGGTTCAAAAGGTCAGCAATTCCCCCTTCCACAGGTCACGGTTTCGGTAAAAAAAAGAGCGCCAGGTAGTTATCCCCCGCCACCCCACAGCAGTCCCGCCACCCCATCAACAGGTCTGCAATTTCAATATCCACAGGTCACGGATTCGGCCAAAAAAGACCGCCACCCCATTAGTCCCTGCCACCAACCTTCGGTTGCTGTTTGAGACAAGCTCAAACTATTTCGAGCCAACACCACCAAATTAATTGAACAAACAAGACCCCCAACACTCCGTTAATAAAGGTGACGAGTTGTAGAATTAGAGGACAAAAACTTTCGTGCCAAGAAATGGTCTAGTATATTTTCATGAACTATATTTTCAGGTTTCAGATTTCGAGTTTCTGCATTTTCAGGTTTCCGTCAAACAATTTCGAGCCCACAAAAGACCACCGTTTCTTAATAAAAATAGGTAGACGAGTTGAATGACAATTTGAATTACTAGTTTCAGGGGTCTCAAAAAAGACAATTTCAAGGGTTTCAAAAAAAGGAGTTCAAAAAAGGGAATTAAAAAGGGCAATTAAAAGGGGTTCAAAAGGGCTGCAATTTCAGGGCTCAAAAATAAAGGGTTCAAAAGGTCAGCAATTCCCCCTTCCACAGGTCACGGTTTCGGTTAAAAAAAGAGCGCCAGGTAGTTATCCCCCGCCACCCCACAGCAGTCCCGCCACCCCATCAACAGGTCTGCAATTTCAATATCCACAGGTCACGGATTCGGCCAAAAAAGACCGCCACCCCATTAGTCCCTGCCACCAACCTTCGGTTGCTGTTTGAGACAAGCTCAAACTATTTCGAGCCAACACCACCAAATTAATTGAACAAACAAGACCCCCAACACTCCGTTAATAAAGGTGACGAGTTGTAGAATTAGAGGACAAAAACTTTCGTGCCAAGAAATGGTCTAGTATATTTTCATGAACTATATTTTCAGGTTTCAGATTTCGAGTTTCTGCATTTTCAGGTTTCCGTCAAACAATTTCGAGCCCACAAAAGACCACCGTTTCTTAATAAAAATAGGTAGACGAGTTGAATGACAATTTGAATTACTAGTTTCAGGGGTCTCAAAAAAGACAATTTCAAGGGTTTCAAAAAAAGGAGTTCAAAAAAAGGGAATTAAAAAGGGCAATTAAAAGGGGTTCAAAAGGGCTGCAATTTCAGGGCTCAAAAATAAAGGGTTCAAAAGGTCAGCAATTCCCCCTTCCACAGGTCACGGTTTCGGTTAAAAAAAGAGCGCCAGGTAGTTATCCCCCGCCACCCCACAGCAGTCCCGCCACCCCATCAACAGGTCTGCAATTTCAATATCCACAGGTCACGGATTCGGCCAAAAAAGACCGCCACCCCATTAGTCCCTGCCACCAACCTTCGGTTGCTGTTTGAGACAAGCTCAAACTATTTCGAGCCAACACCACCAAATTAATTGAACAAACAAGACCCCCAACACTCCGTTAATAAAGGTGACGAGTTGTAGAATTAGAGGACAAAAACTTTCGTGCCAAGAAATGGTCTAGTATATTTTCATGAACTATATTTTCAGGTTTCAGATTTCGAGTTTCTGCATTTTCAGGTTTCCGTCAAACAATTTCGAGCCCACAAAAGACCACCGTTTCTTAATAAAAATAGGTAGACGAGTTGAATGACAATTTGAATTACTAGTTTCAGGGGTCTCAAAAAAGACAATTTCAAGGGTTTCAAAAAAAGGAGTTCAAAAAAGGGAATTAAAAAGGGCAATTAAAAGGGGTTCAAAAGGGCTGCAATTTCAGGGCTCAAAAATAAAGGGTTCAAAAGGTCAGCAATTCCCCCTTCCACAGGTCACGGTTTCGGTTAAAAAAAGAGCGCCAGGTAGTTATCCCCCGCCACCCCACAGCAGTCCCGCCACCCCATCAACAGGTCTGCAATTTCAATATCCACAGGTCACGGATTCGGCCAAAAAAGACCGCCACCCCATTAGTCCCTGCCACCAACCTTCGGTTGCTGTTTGAGACAAGCTCAAACTATTTCGAGCCAACACCACCAAATTAATTGAACAAACAAGACCCCCAACACTCCGTTAATAAAGGTGACGAGTTGTAGAATTAGAGGACAAAAACTTTCGTGCCAAAGAAAATGGTCTAGTATATTTTCATGAACTATATTTTCAGGTTTCAGATTTCGAGTTTCTGCATTTTCAGGTTTCCGTCAAACAATTTCGAGCCCACAAAAGACCACCGTTTCTTAATAAAAATAGGTAGACGAGTTGAATGACAATTTGAATTACTAGTTTCAGGGGTCTCAAAAAAGACAATTTCAAGGGTTTCAAAAAAAGGAGTTCAAAAAAGGGAATTAAAAAGGGCAATTAAAAGGGGTTCAAAAGGGCTGCAATTTCAGGGCTCAAAAATAAAGGGTTCAAAAGGTCAGCAATTCCCCCTTCCACAGGTCACGGTTTCGGTTAAAAAAAAGAGCGCCAGGTAGTTATCCCCCGCCACCCCACAGCAGTCCCGCCACCCCATCAACAGGTCTGCAATTTCAATATCCACAGGTCACGGATTCGGCCAAAAAAGACCGCCACCCCATTAGTCCCTGCCACCAACCTTCGGTTGCTGTTTGAGACAAGCTCAAACTATTTCGAGCCAACACCACCAAATTAATTGAACAAAACAAGACCCCCAACACTCCGTTAATAAAGGTGACGAGTTGTAGAATTAGAGGACAAAAACTTTCGTGCCAAGAAATGGTCTAGTATATTTTCATGAACTATATTTTCAGGTTTCAGATTTCGAGTTTCTGCATTTTCAGGTTTCCGTCAAACAATTTCGAGCCCACAAAAGACCACCGTTTCTTAATAAAAATAGGTAGACGAGTTGAATGACAATTTGAATTACTAGTTTCAGGGGTCTCAAAAAAGACAATTTCAAGGGTTTCAAAAAAAAGGAGTTCAAAAAAGGGAATTAAAAAGGGCAATTAAAAGGGGTTCAAAAGGGCTGCAATTTCAGGGCTCAAAAATAAAGGGTTCAAAAGGTCAGCAATTCCCCCTTCCACAGGTCACGGTTTCGGTTAAAAAAAGAGCGCCAGGTAGTTATCCCCCGCCACCCCACAGCAGTCCCGCCACCCCATCAACAGGTCTGCAATTTCAATATCCACAGGTCACGGATTCGGCCAAAAAAGACCGCCACCCCATTAGTCCCTGCCACCAACCTTCGGTTGCTGTTTGAGACAAGCTCAAACTATTTCGAGCCAACACCACCAAATTAATTGAACAAACAAGACCCCCAACACTCCGTTAATAAAGGTGACGAGTTGTAGAATTAGAGGACAAAAAACTTTCGTGCCCAAGAAATGGTCTAGTATATTTTCATGAACTATATTTTCAGGTTTCAGATTTCGAGTTTCTGCATTTTCAGGTTTCCGTCAAACAATTTCGAGCCCACAAAAGACCACCGTTTCTTAATAAAAATAGGTAGACGAGTTGAATGACAATTTGAATTACTAGTTTCAGGGGTCTCAAAAAAGACAATTTCAAGGGTTTCAAAAAAAGGAGTTCAAAAAAGGGAATTAAAAAGGGCAATTAAAAGGGGTTCAAAAGGGCTGCAATTTCAGGGCTCAAAAATAAAGGGTTCAAAAGGTCAGCAATTCCCCCTTCCACAGGTCACGGTTTCGGTTAAAAAAAAGAGCGCCAGGTAGTTATCCCCCGCCACCCCACAGCAGTCCCGCCACCCCATCAACAGGTCTGCAATTTCAATATCCACAGGTCACGGATTCGGCCAAAAAAGACCGCCACCCCATTAGTCCCTGCCACCAACCTTCGGTTGCTGTTTGAGACAAGCTCAAACTATTTCGAGCCAACACCACCAAATTAATTGAACAAACAAGACCCCCAACACTCCGTTAATAAAGGTGACGAGTTGTAGAATTAGAGGACAAAAACTTTCGTGCCAAGAAATGGTCTAGTATATTTTCATGAACTATATTTTCAGGTTTCAGATTTCGAGTTTCTGCATTTTCAGGTTTCCGTCAAACAATTTCGAGCCCACAAAAGACCACCGTTTCTTAATAAAAATAGGTAGACGAGTTGAATGACAATTTGAATTACTAGTTTCAGGGGGTCTCAAAAAAGACAATTTCAAGGGTTTCAAAAAAAGGAGTTCAAAAAAGGGAATTAAAAAGGGCAATTAAAAGGGGTTCAAAAGGGCTGCAATTTCAGGGCTCAAAAATAAAGGGTTCAAAAGGTCAGCAATTCCCCCTTCCACAGGTCACGGTTTCGGTTAAAAAAAAGCAGGTCTGCAATTTCAATATCCACAGGTCACGGATTCGGCCAAAAAAGACCGCCACCCCCATTAGTCCCTGCCACCAACCTTCGGTTGCTGTTTGAGACAAGCTCAAACTATTTTCGAGCCAACACCACCAAATTAATTGAACAAACAAGACCCCCAACACTCCGTTAATAAAGGTGACGAGTTGTAGAATTAGAGGACAAAAACTTTCGTGCCAAGAAATGGTCTAGTATATTTTCATGAACTATATTTTCAGGTTTCAGATTTCGAGTTTCTGCATTTTCAGGTTTCCGTCAAACAATTTCGAGCCCACAAAAGACCACCGTTTCTTAATAAAAATATGTAGACGAGTTGAATGACAATTTGAATTACTAGTTTCAGGGGT